>OX422217.1:453717941-454305441 GCA_949130495.1 Sambucus nigra | reverse complement strand
TTTATTGAAAACATGATTTTTTAGGCAAAGGAATCTCGTTCGAACGAAAACTATTTGATCGTTCGAACGAAGTATGTAATCTCATTTGAACAAAAATGAAACTCGTTCGAACGAAACATACAAACTTTCTCGAACAAATATCAAACGACATTCTAACGAGATTTTTCTATAATGTAGGGAAGTCTGATTAGAACCTCCATTGAACGACATATTATATCGCATTCACACAACAATAATCAGTTTGTTCGAGCGACCCCAAAATAATTTTTTTCGTAAAAACTTTTTGTAAAAATTGTGTCAAACATATTAAAACAATCACACAACATAAAATTGTAAGGATAAACTAAAATTCATTCATACCATATGAGATCCTTGAATGTTGAGGAAGAAATGTAGCATAAAACATGGCATGATGATTTAGACGTTCTAACTTTAACGCTACGGCCTTTAATTATACATACGTCACAGATTTTGAAGGATAAACACTTAATACATACTCAAACTATTTTTTCCAAACAAAATTAAGCCACTACATACGAATTGACTTAATTCGAAAAAATTTACTTACAAATCTCCCCCCTTGGCTATTCTGGGACAAAAGACAAAACATAAACCTATGGGATGTCAAGCTCATTTAAAGACTCAATCCCAACCGCAAAGGAAAAAAAGTACAGACTAACACATATGTTGAGTAACGTTGATTTTGTGTAAAACTTTCTGCATTATTGTAAATATGCACACTTAAATATTCCATTCTAATGCAGCTTGAATATATAACAATATAAATCGCATATGAAAAACCATCCCCCTTTGTCTAATAATCTCTGCTTAAGATAAGATGTATTTCCCTAAGGTAAAAATTTATCCACCATAGTTAAAGAGTTAGATACCATTTCTCCCTCCCCTCTTTTGTTCAAGAAAATTTAAAGAATAAAGTGCATAATATCAACAAACACCCCCTGAATGTAACTTAAGTATAAATAAGAAAAGCAAGTAAAATCATGCGATGATGTAAAGTGCAAAATGAAACGACAAACATAATTCGGCAACACAAGCATAAATAATCCAAACTATGAACAAAAGATAATATTTTTTATGCATAAATGACATATCAATGATAACAAGAAAAAATATACCAATATGATCATATAGTATATCAATTTGAAACCACTTGAAACTGACGACAGAACATATGTCATATATGGATTAAATGAAAATGAAAAAACCTCAAAGCAAAACATGCCATATATGTAAATCTGCAGAAGATACAAATGACACATACAAAAATACACATACACATACGCATACACACACACACACACATACATAATGTGTGTGTTTGCACATCGCAAAATGAGACGCAACAAACATAAGTTTTTCACACTAGCATAGTATTGATGTGTCTAAACAAGGTAGTACAGGTATGAACTAGCAACGAGAGAAATACGATGCAATCACTCAAAATATGTCCAAGGTGTTCTATTTGATCGTTAACACTTATCAACTTTAGTTTAGCCTCATAATGACAAATGAAGAACTTAAAATGGACAAACATACACAATACAAACTAGCTTAGAAATTTTAATGATTATTCAATCAATAGAGTCAAACAATTAAACTCAACCAGGATTCATTGTGTAAATCCATTGACCTTCAACTAAACACCCTTAAAATAAACATATAACATTTTTTTCACTCTCATATTTTGAAGAAATCACAATTTTGAAGAATCAATGTAAGGAATTGCCTGTCACAATATGTCATATACCACTATAAGCCGTCGAAGGATTGAGGAATTTAACATCTACAAAAGACGGATCCTAATTTCAAGTGGACTTCAACATTCATGCCCAATAAGATTATTTTGGTAAAATTATGTTTAAGTTCCATTTAAGTTTCATATTAAAAGTGTTGGGATATTTTATGATTTTTTTATAAATGGTTTTTATAAAAACATTTTCTTATGAAAGTTTTCTGATCCCGTATAACATTTTGCTTTTTGAGGTTTCCAACTTTTTTCAAAGTCTGAAGTTTTTTGGGATCAGTGCCTCTGTCGTTTATACGACAACGTATCTCGTTCGAACGAGATACTGTCTCGCCCAAACGACGACGTATGTCACTCGAACGACATGTCTTTTAGTTTGACACGTCACCGCCTTAATTGTTGCTATATAATGGGCGTTAGACTATTTATTTTAGGCGTGGAGAAGAACTACTTTTAACAGAATACATTTTTATAGTGTTTGTATTCTTCTCCAACCATTTAAGGGTTCAAAGCTTTTGTTTTTCAATTCATAATCCTAATTACTTTTATGCGAGTTATTTTTGTACAACCCAAGACATATTTTGCTGGGATTTTGTGCTACTAAACTAGGTGCTGCTGAAGGTACTGGGTTGATCGACTGTGTGTTATAGGGAGTGATGCAATATTCCTGGGCTGATTCGAATTGCAGTACTTATGGTATAGCTGCGTGTGAACCACTGCAGATTTCATTATAATCCGTGTAAGTTGCTTAAAAATTATAGTGAAATAAAGGTTTTTACCTAAAAGAATTTTTTTCTTCTGAAATCTGTATTTGTCAGCTTAATCATCGCACAGTTTATTTTATGGATATAATTTGACATGTAGATGCTTGTTTAGGGGCTGAATAAAATTGGTGTTTGGTTTGAGAAAATTTAGACATCCAATTAAATAAGTTTGATTTGGAAATTTACGAATCCATTTGAATCAGTATCGCACACGACATTCTAAAATTGCTATCAGAGCAGGTTGCGCTAAGTTTCTCGTATTCCTATTTTTCGTATAAATCGTGTGATATTGATTTTTTTTGAAAAATCCATTTTTGTGAAAAATCGCAAACTTTTTCGATGAATCACTGATATAATCGAATGCCTATTTTTTACAGGTCCAATTATGCCTATTGGAAAGCCCGTACAAAATCTCAATTAAAAGCCATTGACAAACGTGTTTGGTTGCTTTGTGAAAGAGGGTGGACTCCTCCCACTGCCATTGCTAATAATATCACCTCTTTGAAACCTGTGTCAGATTGGACTGAAGATGATTTTAAAAGGTTTAATTTTAATTCCCGTGTTCTGAGTACTATATTTGGAGCCGTCACTCCTGATGAGTTGCGTCGAATTATGACGTGCACCACATCTAAATAGGCATGGGATGTCCTCCAATTGACACATGAGGGTATAAACGTGATTAAAGAATCGAAGTTACAAAATTTGGCCACCCAGTTTGAGACTATCACCATGTCTGAGTCAGAATATTTTGATGAGTTTTATGCATGTTTGTCGTTCATTATTAACTCAAGTTTTAATATAGGCGAGTCAATTGGCAACACGCATGTTGTTAAAAAGATTTTGAGATCTCTCCCAAAACGTTTTATTCCTAAAGTCACTGTTTTGAATTTGTTGGGAAAGTTAAATTCACTTAAGATAGAAGAGCTCGTAGGAGACATAACTTATGAGATTGACATGTTTCCACAAATCATTAAGGCTAAGAATAAAGGCGTTGCCTTAAAGACTCAAGTTAGGAAGAAAAAGAAAGAGAGAGTTTATGAGTCTGATTATGAGGGAGAATTTATTATTGATGAGGTGGCCTTTTTTGCAAAAAAATTTAAAAAGTTTCTCAAAATGAAAAAAAATAATTTTTCCAATAAAATTTCTCTTGAAAAAAATAAAAAGAAAGAAAAGGACAAAGAGGGTAGTGAAAAAGAGCGAGAGGGTGATAATGAGGAAGATAGTGAGGAAGATTTAGATGATATGACTTATTTTGAGTGTAAAGGCAAAGGACATAGAGCATTTGAGTGTCCTACTGGGCTAAGGAGAAAAAGCAAGAAAGTATCCATGTCGGCCACTCTTAGTGATAGTGAGGGAGATGAGTACGATAAAGGTTAAGCACATGGGAAGTGTATTGTCTCATGATGATTGGGTATGACAATGATGAGTCCAGTGTTTCCAGTGGGGGTGAGAGCGAGTTTGAGAGTGGAGATGAAAGGGAGCTCCAAAAAGCTTTTAGGGATTTGTACACTGAGACCTTGAAAACAAAGAAGTATAATAGGGATTTAGATAGTTGGGTTTTATATTTGGAGAGAGAGAGAAAGAAGGTTTAAGGAGGGAAAAGTTTGAATTAACCGACACGTTGTCTAGTCTGATGATACGTGTATCCCAACTGGAGAGTGATCTCGAACTTGCTCGAAAGGTCAAAGTCTCTTTAGGGAATGCCTCTAAGAAGGTTGAAAAGATGGTTCTTAATCCCATTTTGTGTAGTGGTGAGAGTTTAGGAAAAGGTCATGACGGTGCTTCCACTTCTTTTGTTGCACCCGAGTCGGTTCCTACTTTAGTGAGAGTTTCACATGTCTCTTGACCCGACCCACCTAGGCATCCCACACCTGTTAGGAACGTGCATAAGAGACATTTTGAGAGAGGTGTATCTAGGCCTGTATATGTTTGCTCCTATTGAAAAAAGAGAGGACACCTTAGGGAGTTTTGTTTTAAGTTGGGTAATGTGTCACGCTTTGCTTCTACACATGTTCGTGGACATGAACCCACCCACGATACTTTTCTTGCACATAATGATAGAGAGTTTGCACATATTTGAGAGAAAGTAAAGTTTTTAGTCAAGACTTCACACGATTTGATGGAGTTGTTTCAAAAGATGTCACCATCTTTGGAAAACTCCTCCGCACCTACTGGATAAGTTTAGACTTTTTGCTATCATAGGATGATTTACATGATGACACTTTTGCCTACTGCTAGTATGTATCATTCTGTATTTATATTTTCCATTTTGATATATTTATCTGAGTTTTGCTACTGTTTTAGCACTGTTTTGGATCTGTTGCCCATTCTAAGAACTATTTTCTCAAAAGTATTTTACTGGACTAAACTGCATGTCATTCTGGGAAATCTGTGAATTTTTTTTGTTCGAGCGAGATGAGTATTCATTAGATCAACTTTTGATGTCGCGCGAAGCTCCTTCTCGCGAGAAGCCCTTATCGTTCGAGCGACATGACGCTTCGTTAAAGCGACCTCTGGAGATTTTGTCTCTTCTGTTTGCAGTCCTCTGGTTCATATTGTTATATTATTTGGTACTGTTGGGGTGATTCTGAACAGTGTTCGAAAAATACAAAAAGATTTTCATTTCTTTTGATAAAATTAAAAAAATTCAAAAAGAGTTTTGTATTTTGTTTACACTGTATATGAATGATCATTTAGGATGACCAAGTCACAACATCATTCCATATCCATGTGACTATTTATTAGTATTTTGAGATAATATGTTGTGTCATTCATGTACTTTAAAAAGTTTGGAGTCTTTGAGATGATATATAGTGTTATTACCTACATACTTGACTCATTTGTCCTTTATTGCACACATGCACGGATTTGTTTGACTTTTGTGTTTATCTATCACATGTTGGTTGAGTGTTTCCATCTCAATTATGTCTATACAACGAACCAAATGCGATAAAACTTAACAAAAAGTAGTGCATGATATAAATCATTTGTGAGTTTTTGTGATTTATTTTGAAAAACAGAAAAGGGCTATGAAAGGTATTTCATTTTTTCCTTTGTGATAAAGCCACCATTTAAATGGACCTAAAAAGTGAGGAATTGAAAATTATAAGAGGTCCAATGAGGGTTAAAAGAGTTCAAAAAAGTTGAAAGGCAATAAAAAGAAATATATGCTAAAAATGGGCTAATAGGTTTTAGCTTCATCATCTTATAAGAAAAATAAAAATCATTATTTTTTAATGAGGGAGTTTGGATGGAATTTAAAACGGTTTGCACGTCCTTGAAAGTCATGAAAAAGCATTACATAAGTTTTGGATGTTATTGGTGTGGAAATCATTTATACTTTGATTTGTTGATATGATTAAGATGATGTCATCTAAATTCAACAATTTTACACCCAAGGACTATTTTGGATGTTCATTCGTTAGGAGTACACTTATGCATCGTGCACACATGTCATGATTGCGTCAATTTTCTTGTCGAATTTGTTCATACCCATTCATTCAATTTTCATGATTTGGTTATCTTAGTGAAAATTCAGGGTGTGTGATTTTTTGTAACATCATTTTTGCATTTTTGTATGAAAAATCTAAAAATAAAAAATAGTTTGTTTGCCTTGGTTTATTGTGACACCCTGATTTGATTTATATTGTTTATTCTTTTCCTTGTCTATTTCGGACAAATAAAAAGGGAGAGAACGAGTTATGAATTCATGGGGGAGTTTAAGTATGGGGAAGAATTGATTATGCTTTCATGTTTATGCTTATATCATTTCAAACTCGATATGTCAAGAGATATTTGCTTTGTCTAATGTGTCTAGATACAATTGAAGATCATTATGTTGCACACCCTGATGAGAAAAGCTCAAAGTTTTGAAGAATTGATTGTTGAAGCAAAGTTTGAAGCCTTGCCATTTAATCTTTCCACTTTTATTTTTGGGCGGGTAGATTTGTATAGGTCATTTTAAGTTGATAATTCGGATATTTTTATTTTGTACCGGCATTAAAATAGGGGGAGATTGGTAAGGACATTGTCCGTCACAATTAATTATGTCATATACTGCTACAAGTCGTCGAAGGATTGAGGAAGCTAACATCTACAAAAGACAGATCCGAATTTCAAGTGGACTTAAATACTCACGCCCAACAAGATGATTTTGGTAAAATTATTTTTAAATTCCATTTACATTTCATATTAAAAGTGTTGGGATATTTTATGATTTTTTTATAAAAATATTTTCTTATGAAAGTTTTTTTGTAAAAAGTTTTCTGATCCCGTAAACAGTTTTGCTTTTGAGGTTTCCAACTTTTTTCAAAGTCTGAAGTTTTTTGGGATCAACACCTTTGTCATTTAGACGACAACGTATCTCGTTCAAACGAGATATTGCCTCGCTCAAACGACAACGTATGTCGCTCGAATGACAAGTCTTTTAGTTTGACACGTCACCACCTTAATTTCTACTATATATTGGGCGTCAAACTATTTGTTTTTGGCGTGGAGATGCACTGCTTTTGACAGAATACCTTTTTCTAGTGTTTGTATTCTTGTCCAACCATTTAAGGGTTCAAAGCTTTTGTTTTTCAATTCACAATCCCAATTACTTTTATGTGAGTTATTTTTGTGGAACCCAAGATATATTTTGTTGGAATTTTATGCTGCTGAACTAGGTGCCGTTGAAGGTACTGGGCTGACAATAGGTACCGCTTGAGGGAGGTACTTGGCTGATCGACTGCATGTCATAAGGAGTGATGCGGTATTCCTGGGCTAATTCGAATTGCGGTTCTTGTGGTATAGCTGTGTGTGAACCACTGCCGATTTCATTGTAATCTGTGTAAGTGGCTTACAAATTATAGTGAAATAAAGGTTTTTACCCGAAAGTTTTTTTTCTTTCTGAAATCTGTATTTGTGAGCTTAATCATCGCATATTTTATTTTATTGATTTGATTTGACACGTAGATGCATGTTTAGGGGCTGAATAAAATTGGTGTTTGGTTTGAGCAAATTTAGATATCCAATTAAACAAGTTTGATTTGAAAATTTACGAATCCATTTGAATCAGTATCGCACACGGCATTTTTTATCAATGCTAAACATATTAAAATAGACACCCAACATAAAAATTTAAGGATCAAACTAAAATGCATTCATACCTCACGAGATCCTTGAACGTTGAAGATGAAATATGATACGAAACACGATACGATGATGTAAACGTCTAACTTGGCCTCTACGGTCTTTAATTAAACATAAATCACAAACTTTGAAGGATGAACACTCAATACCTACTCATAAGGTTTTGTTCGAACAGAATTAAGCTAATACATACAAATTTACTTGATTCGAAAATTTGTTCTTACAAAAAAACTATGCTCTTAAATTTGCTATTTTTTTAATCAAATGTTATTTTCCCCTCCTATTTGTCCTCTTTTTATGAAATACTTTTTTTACTTAATGTTAAGGAGTGCCAAATCTACCAAAAGCATTGTGCAAATAATCATTAAGATATTTCCCCAAATTCTCTGGGGATAATTTAACATGAATTTAAAACATCAAAAAATTTATTTTTCACAACTCATTGATTTCAATTTTAGGGTTTGATTTGAGGGATTCTCTACAATTACTCAATTAATTTTAATAGAAATTTTAAATAATTAGTATAGCCCTACATTTTGAATCATTTTTTATCGTAAAGAAATTATCTCTAGCAGAACATAATCTTCTAACCCTTGTGGACCTTCAAGGAAGAGAGAAAGTGCTCCTTTTGGTTGATATTAGTTCAACCAAAGTAATTAGATCAACCTCAGTCATATGGGCACTCTTAATAACTAGCCAAGACGCAATTATTAGATCAACTATAGTAATTTGATCATCTTTAGTAATCAAACCCATTGCAACATTTAGAATGACCCATGACTTAGTTTTGTTCACGACTGCATAACAATAAATATCTAGTTACACCTCAAGTGACCAACTAAATGGCCAACGAAATGTGATAGTTATATAAAACCTAATTGCAATTACATAAGCTAATTAGACGTAAATAGAAAGTCTCCACCAAGTGCAAATTGCCTTTCAACTAAGAGATACTACGAACGACGTCGGGGGAGGACAAATTAAAGCTAAAGGGCACACTCTTCCATTATTACACCCTATAATATCATGCCATTCCAGTATATTCACTATTTGACCGCTTGCACCACTAACCTCATCCCATTATTACACCCTATGGTATTAAGCCCACTACTCATATAGTTAAAACGGTTAAATCCCTTATAATAGTGAATTGAGGAACTCACTTACCTATGAAGTCTGATTAAGGGTTTGACTTCAAATTTCAGGAGTTTCAGGTCCGACGATGAAGTGGTAGATAAACATATTTACCAGTATACCCCAATGCCTATATCCCGCTACAATTAAAGGTGTCAAACATTGATCTGTTCACAAAGAAGTACCATTAATTATTTATCTACGAAGCAATATCCTCTAAATGCATATTAGAGGGGGAAATATCCAATTCATATCCTAATTCTTTCACCAATATCTAAATAAAGGAGCCCCAAAATCTGTTATCCCTTTAGATTACAGTAAAGATAGTAATCGGCAGTCCATTTACGGGGATTCATGAAATAGTAAGACTTAAATCATCAACAAAATAGATCCGGAGATGAATCGACGTGAACAATCTAAGGGTTTAAGGGATTATCTCCACTGATGGTGGAGCAAGGTCTCCTCAAGGATTGACCAACCGACTAAGGATGAGCATGTAAACAAGGCACACGTAATTCTACTACACTTATACCAAGAGAAACTTTACGTCTAGTAAATATCTCATTTAAAAGATTTTGTTTAAAAGGGTTGAAGATCTAGGAGCAATTCTCCATTATTGTCTCATACATCGAGGTTGAGAAAAAAGAGCCTCACCTCCAATTTCTCCATTAAAATAAGATAGGAATGTCCCATATTCAACATCTATTTAACGATATATATTCTCCCCCCAAGGCACCATGGGTCATCATTGTTGTAGCCTAAATATAGTGGGACTCATCGACCAAATAAAAGGCTATGCTAAATCAAATATAAATACAAAGGAAGAGCCGGGATCATGCAGTGGGGTCGACCCGTGCACAGGTCGATCGGTCAAAGGCGATCAGGACATAATAGCTCCATCAGTTGACACCATCTTGCAAGGTGTGCACCTTGTGACTTCATGATGTCAGCAAGTTGGTACACGTGAAACAAGAGAGGATATGAAAATATTTCCCCCCCATGTGTGTGACACCCCGCCCAATTAAACTTCCGGGGATCAGTCCTTTATTAAATTAAAACAAAATGTCCGGTTGGTTCATTCTTAGCATCACTATTGAAAAACTTTAATTCAATTAATTACCTAACATTTGATTAAGCTAGTATAAAAAATATTTACCCATAACACACCCATTCAGTTCCTTTATTAAATAACCAATTGCATTAGGTAAATGAAATACACAAACACTTTAAATACTATCCACTGAACTAAATAACAGAATAATAAATACTAGAATGAACGTCCCAGTTAAAATGTCTACAATCACCAACATAAGATACCAAGTTTAACTGAACTGAAACACTGACTCAGAAACACTAAAATATCTCGAAATAGACATAGTAAATAAACTGAACGAAATGATAGAGGCATCTAATATCAAGGACCTATAGCTTCCACAATCGCTGCAGCTCGTTAAATATCCCAAGTATCTAAATCTAGTGTACCTGTGGCTGGGAACCTCTCAATATACATATATATATAAACAAGAGAGAAGTGTAAGAAACTTGTCAGAACCCGAGTAAAAATAGTTTAAAAACAACAAGTGCATATGTCGTAATTTAGCACATATTATAGACATGTTAGAAGTTCGCACTCTCTCTTGAGATTCTCACTTCTCATCTAAAGTGCACGCCTAGCGCATCTCCTAACCCATACTAGCTATGCTAACCCACCTAACTAGTTCGAACATATAATATTACTACCTACGTTCACCCATAGTATACCCGTATCACCCATACAATACGTTATCAAAATAGTTTGTATCGAAAAGTTACGTATGTTCATCATTCGTATAGTTAATCTTTTACTTACTAAGATTATCTTACTTATCACAACATTCACATATACTAATTACACATAGTAGAATTATTTACTAGTATATATATTTAATCAACTCTACATATATATACTAATCCTGCACCCCTAGGTTAAGACCTCTTGGTACAATGCATACTCTGCTATCGTATCCCTGTACATCTCGCACTGAATAGGGATAATGGGTTCGGATAATCTCCCGCGAACCATCAAAATACAAATCACATATATTAGAGGCGAACATTGTCCCCAGCCCGATGGGTCACGCACATACCTACGTTCCCATTTGAATGTTGAAACTATCATATCTCAGATAGCACGTTTCCAAGGTTTTATGTTCTAAGGTACGTGTCTTAAATCCCCCCCGAAGGCTCATCAAGATAAGACTGCCCGCAAGCGTATCCTCCACCCGACAGCAAACAACGTAGGTATGTCATACATAGAAATAAATTAAACCATAGGTATACTCGCAACCTATTATAATCTTTAGGTATTTACACAACCCATAACATATTTTAGGTAATCACACAAACTATCATATCTCATACATAGTATTAATTTTCACTTAATACTCTCGACATATTAATAATTATGATTATGTTCTCTCTCGTAACTTTCTCAGGGTAGTTCACCCCACGTGTGTGCAAGTCCTAAGCCAAACTTGCCCTATTTTTATTGCTTCAAATCTCAGTGTACTTCAATAGAATTCTCGAATTTCAAGTACTGAAGGATGTTCAAGAGCTCTACAATTAAAACATAAAATGAATCGATCCGGTATAAATGAAAAAATGAACCGATCCGGGGCCCTATACCGGACCAGTCAGATGACTTGTAAACCTGTTATTTACATATACGTTATTCTCACCATTTCTAACACCTAAAACCCCTACTATTCATTCCCAATCACCAATCAATCATTCCAAATCAACTTCCCAGCATACTTAGATGTTTTCTAACAACCTATTGTCATCAACTCATGCGAATTCATCATATAATCATAAATTTCCAACTCAATTTAAACCCTAGTTCTCTAATTAAGAGGCATAAATTTAAATTAGACCCAGATTAAAATTCGTTTTTAAATCATGCATCAATCTCAGAATTTAAAGTCTCTACATATGAATTCTCTAACTACATGCAATTCCTACTCAAGGACTTGATTTAATATTCAATTTCAACACCAATTCAACATAATAATGGGAAATCATTAAATCTACTCTAACATGGGTAATATATGCACAAAACTTAGCAAGATAGATACTTGCCTTTTTGTGAGAGTCTGAATTTCTGAATGAATTTGCTATTGCAACGATCCCCTCTTCACAATCTACGCATTGGTGGAACTTTTGGTGTGAATTCTTCTTCTCCCTCTTTGGTTTTCTCTCTTTATCACTTAGGTTTGAAAACTGACAGACATCCTATGACCCACGTACACTTCCTTTTTAATTACCTATTTTCGTCCATATTATTCACCCAAAATATCAAAACACAAAATACCCCTCTGGGGTGTCGGTTTGGGCTTAAATATTCCAGGACCCAAATTAAACCCCCGAGTAGAATTTTTTGACTATCTCGTTCCTTCCGGACTCAATAGCGGACTCGAAATGACCATACGAGTTACTTAAAAATAAATTATCTTTTTAACCCATTAAAGTAGTCCCGGCACGACTTGCACACGCGTCCCGACTTAATTTACCGAACCGTCGTATTTCTCTCTCACGACAATTTATATAATATCATACTCCCATATTATTTATTCACAGAGTAATATTTAATAATTCTCAACAATAAGTATTAACCCTTATCACGCTAGTTAATATTTATGTAATACCCCGTACTTTTGGCTATATTTATTTTGGGAATTAATTAATTAAATGTGAATTATTTGGAAATTAATCCGGGTTATAAATACTAACGAGATGCGAGTTGGTATTTGATTATGTGCATACATGTCTTATATGAATATTGGAATTATGAAATTTGTCGTGAGATTTATATACGGCATTTTAGAAATTTTGTTGAGACGCGTGGGACCGCCGCGTCACGATGTAATATTTTGATTATAAAAAGTGAATTTAAAATCTATAAATTGTATGGTCATTTTGAGTGCACCAACGCGTCCAGAAGGGTCGAGATAGTCAGAAAACACTAGCCGGGGGTATAGTTTGGGTCCCGGGGTATTTTTAGGCCATATCGGCAACTTAAAGGGTATTTTGGTAATTTTACTTTTTGAGGAATTAAAAGTGACGAAAATTGGGAGTTTTAATCTGATGTGGATTTAACCCACTAAACCCATCAACCAAACCATATTAACCTAGAAGTCTACGTAGGTTATTAGAAGAGTTTTCTAAGTTTCCCCAAATCAAACCCTAGCCACCATAAGCCACCATTGGAGAAGAAGCTTGGAGAGAAGAAATTCTGCAGAAAAGCCCTATCAAACCATCATCCAAACTCAGAGACAACCAAGGCAAGTGACTTTATTCCATTTAATTTCAGAGAATGTCCTTTCCATGTTAGAAATTGAAGAATTTTAATTGTTCTTGAAAGTCGAATGAAAGCCCATGTTAATTGGATTTAGAACTTAAATATTGAGGACAAATCGCATGTAGAATTACATAGAGATGATTATTCTGGTATTAATGTATGTTGGTTGTAACAAAAACGGATTTAATTCGGGGATTTGATGATGATAAAGATCTAGGGTTCATGTTCTTATAAAAATTGGGGAAAAATATAGAATCTTGTGATTTAATGATGTATAGGGTGCAATAAAGCCTTAAAAGATGTTAGTTTATGACCTTAGCATGTTTTAGGATGATTAGAGAACTTAAAACATTGTTGGGACGAATTTTGGAGAAGAATTTAGGAGTAAAAATGGATGAAAAACGTAACTAAGAAGATCTTGGACGAAACTAGCAGGTCGTTAGAAGCCCCTACCCAGGTCGTTCGAACGAACTCGTTTGAACGAGCTTCTAACGAGTTGACCAGTCGCTGCTAATGAGAAGGGATTTCATTCGATATATCGTTCGAATGAGATATCGTTAGAAGGTACAGTTCGTTCGAACGAACTGGAATCTCGTTCGAACATCCTCGTTCGAACGAGACTTCTAACGAGTTGACAGTGGAATCTCGTTCGAACAGTCTCGTTCGAACGAGACTTCTAACGAGTTGACAGTTTGGTCCTTTTTGGACTATTTTGATTTTTGGAGTCCCGTAAACTTGTTCGAGGGTAGAGTTAACATTCCTTGATGATGTATTGATGGATTTGGGACTTTTGGGTTATTATGAGGAGTAAATTATATACGAGAGTTATATTAAATGGACGGTTTGGGTTGAGACGTGAGTGTCTACTACGACGTGAGTAAATTATGGCGCGTAGGATTATAAATCGGAATAGTATAAATTGTGATAATTATAAGTTAGTACGAGAATGCGATATGTACTACGATTAAACTACGGGATTACTAAGACGTGTGTTTACTTAGTATTGGTATATGAATTGTGTGTATGACATACCTACCATACTTGCTATCACGGGAGGTTTGCGTTCGCTTAGGGCCCTCTAATCCTTGTGTTTCCCGAATTTAGACTGGTTACCTTGATGAACATAGGTCATAGAAAGACTTATTGGGATATTAATAAGTCCGCTGATCGTAGGAGCGTAGGTATGTGCGTGACCTATGTGATGTGACTGTGTTCGCCTCCATTGGTTATGATGTTGTTATCTGTGAACTATTCCTGAGAGATTTGGAATATGTAATCCTTATGTACGTGATGTACCGGGATGGATAGTAGAGTATGTGTGCACCACAACTTAGTTCTCGGGGTGCTTGTACTGTATATTTATGATGTGATTAATATACACTTAATTAATGGGAACCTTCATGTTATTGTTATGAATATAATTATGGTATTGTTTCGAGAAATATAACGAGTTAACTGATAGTGATATATATTTCATATTGAGCATCTGAGTTTGCGTTAAACCCCTATTTAGTTACGAGCGTTATGATGTTAATAGAACCGAGAAATATGGGTAGGACCTATGATAGTCTAGCTAGAGATGATGTCACTTAGCTAGTGGGTTGTGTCGTTATAGATGGGTACTTACGTTAGGAGTGCACAGTTAGACGAGAGGTGAGAATATCATGTGAGTGCACGTCCTAACATGTACTTTGCATTTAATGTTTTAAATGTTTTTAAAGCACTTGCAGGTTTTTAAAATATAACTCCACATTCGGGCTCTGACCCGTTTGCTTTTCAAATCTATTTTCTTTGTAAAACCATTTTAGGTGCCCAGCCACAAGGACACCATGCATAGGATATTCATTCAGGTGACGAGCTGTAGCTGTTTATGGAAGCTACATGGATTTGCTTGTAGATGCCTCTATCTCTTGGATTCCAGTTTCATTATCTATCCGTTGTAGGGCATGTTGCCCATTTCTATTAGTGTTACATTTCCATTTCAGTTTCAGACTTTGGCATGTACTGTTTTAGTTTTCAGTTACTTATTTCAGTTATGGGATTGTAGTGAGGAGTTTTTCCTCCAGACTTTATTTACGTTTTGTGATGGTTATTCTATTTACTTAATTATGGTGAATGGTGTTATTATCCTTATTACACTTGTTGCATGTTAATCAGACTTTTATTAAAATTTGGCACTTACTTTTTAAATACTAGGTGGTTAGTAATCATTAAAATGTTTTCGACAGTGATGCTATTAACTGGGCCAACTTTGCATTTTGAATTAATTTAATAAAGGAGTAGCTACCCGGTATTTAATTAGTCGGGGTGTCACAATTTATTTTCATCCGAATTAATTATCAATTAAGTTCTCACATTTAATTTAATTAATCCCACAATAATAATTAATTTCAAAAACATTTAAAATCAACAAAATACGGAATATTACAATGTGACAGAACTATCTTATAATTATTCTCTCACATGATTTGTAAAACATGATCCCACCTTTATAAGTGAGGTGGGATATACACACCCTATAGTGATTAAATGATGAATTCGTAAAACGTGACTTAGGTCAGTTCGCCCCTTTTTTTTGGGGAATTTTTTTTAGCCATACTTGAATTAGGTCAGTTCGATCTGAGGTGATGGGGAAGTTTTTTTAGCCATACCTGACTAGGTCAGTTCGCCCCTTTTTTTTTGGCTGGGAAATGTTGGCAATTATAGAGATAAGAGTGATAGAAATTTTATCTCCCATGCTTATGGACTTAATAAGTGAATACAACTTATTGGGATGGAAAAATATAAATGTGAAAATTATTTACGGAATTTGGACTGATGAATTATAAAAAAAGGTTAAACTACGGTCCTAGTAAATGTGTCTGGGTATTACATTTTAGAGGCACTACTTAATAAATTAATTGAGGTGAATTTTATTAAATTAAGGGTCGGGATTTTGACTCGAATTTTTTCAGGCTAGTGCGACGGGAGTTAGGCACGGAGTAGCCGATGTAATTTAATATAGGTGTACATAATAAATTATCGAATATTAAATTTAATGAGAGATTAACTTTAATAGTGGAAATTCGTGGGACAAATTCTAATGGGTGAAAACACGAATCGAATGAGTGAGTTGGGTATTGTAGTTGGGTGACACTACTTGAATAAAAATAATTAATGAGTGATTAATTAAATTACATGTCAGGATATAGACTTGGATATTTTTGGGCTAGTGCTACGGGTGTTAGGCACGAGTTAGCCAAACTTTTGTTAAATATATGTATACGGGTATGTGTGATAGTATATATATATATATATATATATATGCTTAATAGATATCGGTGTGAATGATATTTATAGGAATACAGGCCCCTCTAGTGCTATCATAGGAGCTTGCGCGATGTGGGTGAATCCTCTGGCTTAAGGAGCAGGGAGAGTATAGTACCCAGGTCATATCGCACATGATTTTATCATGTGATTTATTTTCGAGGTGAGACATCTTGGGTATGATTCGATCTCACTCTTGGGAAAATATGACCGCCTCCACTACGTTTGTGATATTTTTTCCAAAGTTCGATGTAATCTGATCCGACTTGAGGTGGTCAGGTTAGAGTGAGCATGCCTGGGACATGATATCATTTTAGAAAAAGCATCCGATGAGTTATTACTTAGGAGGATGGTTATTATACTTGACATGTGTGTGAATGTTGTAGTATACTAGTACGTATATAATATGAGTAGATAATTATATAATAGATTAATATATAAGTGTGAATGTGTTTTTTATATAACTAGTGTGAAAGTTATATGACTTAAAAAGGGGATTTCCTATATACCTAGTATGAACGTTATATGATCTAATATGGTTCAATTGATTAATAAGTTAATGAGAAGATAACTTAATAATCAAAGTAAGAATACTCAGGTTAGAGTAGTGCGATAGAAAGAGGTGTGATATGGCTAGTTAGGTGGGGTAGCTTAACTAGGAAGGTTAGCAGGCAAGCGTTAGGTGTGCACATTAGATGAGGGGTGAGCTACACCTCAAGAGAGTGCGCCACTAGCTTAAATATGAAGAGTATGCATGCATAATTAATTATTGCAATTTAATTGCTTGCTAAATATTTTCAAAATATTTTACTTGGGCTCTGACCCGTGTCAAAATCTTTTTCAAAACCTTTTAGGTGTCCATACATAGGGAAGCCCAGTTTAAGGATTCTATCTAGGGATGCTCAACTGTAGTTTATGTGGAAGTTGCAGGACTTTACTATAGACGCTTAGATCATTTATTCCTAATGTAGGACCTATACTTTAGTACTCATTTGGGCATGCCACCATATGAGACCAACATTTTATTTTGATCATGGGTGGACACCTGGTATTTTAGTAGGCGGGGTGTCACAAAATTGAGGTGGCCAGAATAATTTAAATGCTCCGTGGGCAAGCTAGATAAAAATAAGTGGTGTGATTTTCATAAGGATAATGACCATACAACAGACACATGTTTGACGTTAAAAGACAAGATTAAAGATCTGATAAAAAGAGGAAAGTTAGAAAAGTATGTAGATAAGTCTGGTCGAGCTGTCAAATAGGGAAGGCCCAAACAGACGAAGTTGATCAAAAGCTCCTTGCAATGAAAGATATGATAGAAAGCACATGCGAGATGATGATTCTAATGATAGATGTTTGAATGCCCTAACCAAAAAGCCTAAGGAGTTGAAGGAAATCATTTTTATAATCTCTTGCGGAATGAAATTCATTTTCGAAGGATAAGTAGGGGGAGAGATGGCCCTATATAAAGGAAGAGATATCTGAATAAGGCCAAGGCTTGTGAAGGGAAAAGTTTAGATGAAGGCTAAGTTAGCTAACCTCACAAGGTTAATAAAGATCTTATAATTATGGTTTTCTCGAAGGATGACTTGAGTGTACTTTGTCCCCACATAATGACCCAATGGTTATAAGCCTAGTGGTCCATGAGTGCATAGTGCAAAAAATCCAGGCCGATAATGGAAGCTCAGTGGATGTGCTATTTTATGACAGTTTCAGAAGGTTGAAGTTGTCAAAAATGAAGATGCATGCCTATCATCACTCACTGATAGGATTTATAGGGGAGAAGGTGTTTTCCTTAGGAAGTATTGAATTGGAGGTCATAACAGGAACTTTGTTAATCTGCAGTATGCAGAAGATGAAGTTCTACGCTGATGATGAAGTTTTATATTATGGGCAAATTAGACACATGCTATTAAGGATATGGATTGCCAAACACTAATTTCTAATTTCAATTAATAAATCAACTTAACAATTAAACCAATTTAATCAAGCAGTAATCAAACCAAAGATTGTGTAAATAATTAACTAATTTTATCTTGCCCTAAGCATTTATCTAGGTGATATTTGCAAGGGTGTAAAATATGGTTTAACAGGGTCTTGATTTGTCTTGAATTTTTTTTTTGAAACCCTCTTTTCAAAACTGCTGTGCTAAACCTTTTATTTATAATTTTTCATAAAAAGATGATGGCACACATCACAAGGCAACTCGTTCGAATGAAACTCCAAGTTGTTCGTATGAGAGTGGCAACCTCGTTTTAACAATCAACATGAACTCATTTGAATGAAATTATAGACTTCGTTTGAATGACACATGAAACTCGTTCGAACGAATTAAAAATGAAAAAATATTTTTCTTTAAAATAACTTTTTTGAAAAATGGCCTCAATAAAGCTTTTAGAAACTAAAATACCCAAAACGAAATCCAGGGATAAAAAATAATATACATTTATACCTATTCTAGATCCCATGGATGAAGAAGAACTGGACATGAAACTCGACCTAATTTTGATATCGCTATACTTAATCGTTACAGTCTTCAACATACATTATAGGCTTGAAGAACAAACTGAACTCAAATCCTAACCTAAGACTCAAATAGTTTTGTCCAAATGGAATAAAGTCAGTATTATAAATTTTTACAATAAACAACTTGACACATGAAAAATTTCCTTATAAATATCCCCCTTGGTTATTATAGGACAAAATAAAAAATTAAAAAATACTCGGTCATCAATATCTCTAAGACTCAATCCCAAACCCTAAAGGAAAAAAGTACAAACTGAAACTTGACTGATACAAACTCTTGAGTAGCTTTGATCTTGTTAAACTTTTTCAAATCATCGCTATTGTATATTAAGTATATGAAACCTCATTAGCCACTCAAAAGATGACATGTGTCCCCAAAGGAACAAATGACCTAGTTAACTCTGGATAATATGGTCGGCTCAGATATAAATGTTCTCGGTCTGATAGTATAGCTGATTGTACTATTATTATTAACACGGTGTTGATTAATGGAGCTTATCAACCCCGTCAATACCGGCCTTAACCCTCTCACACCACATGGTATAATACCAGTAATCATGTTTATCCCACCTACAACGTGAGGAGATTAATGAACATCCCACCTTTATCGTAATGTAACAAACTCATGGTTATCTGGATTTTAAAATGTACATGGTGTAACTTCCTGACCTATAAAAGCATTCCACCTGTCCCACTACACACTCTCTAATAACAACCTATAAGTAACACTCAATCCTAAAGAATAAGGGATCGAGAGATATTCTACCAAACATATATATTCAAAACCCTAGAGAGAGAAGGGAGCGAACTTGTTATCCATCCTTTTGTGACTATTTCCCACTGAAATATCATATACACAAAACATGTGGATGTAGGCATTGCATTGGTCCGAACCACGTTAATCTCTGGTTTCTTTTTTTGTTTCTCATCCCTCCCAATCACCCTTGCAAACACATACTGGACCTTCCAGCCATGATTACTGATTTAGACGACCTTAACCATCCTCATATACGACTTCTAGGGAGAGAAGTAATAATAGTTAGGTGCCTTAGCATTATCTTTAAGGTCGTGAACATATCAGAATATGTCCTCAGTAAAGTCAAATCTAGTTTGGGGTTTCTAAAACATCATTTCCTCGAGGATAGTCCTATAAGAATTATGGGGAAGCTGCGTAAGGGTGACCCCATATCCAGTAAAAATAGACCTAATAACGGGATAAAGGGGTAAGTGAAGTATGACTTTCAAGGCCCCCAGAGGAAGGTAATTCTCATCCAAGCATCAGACGTCATAAAATATCTCTTCACTTGTGAGAAGATTAGTGGATATGCTAATGGGAATACTATATTTTTTCCTTAAGGAGACAATTCATCTTCAAAAATATCGCAAGCGTACCACATGGAATAAGTGGTCGAGGGGTCGTAAGAAGCTGAAGATTCTCCTTGATCACTCCCCTCATCAATTAGTTTTTTTCCCACTGACTCCGTTACATGGTGAGGAGATGAAACATGTCCCATTGATATTGCTCTGTTAGACATTACTCTATTATGGGAAGAGTCTAAGTCTATGGTAGACACGGACACAATATTCATTAAGCGATTAACACCTCCATATTGTCCTTATAAATTACCCACTTTAGGACCCTTAAATTTAGAACCCTCAAATCCTTCCCCAGGTTGAAATGGGGCAGAACCACCAGAAGAAGTTTCCCTAGGCGTGTAATTAGGATGCCTTGGCTTATCTTAGAGGCTAATAACCTACAAAGGCTTTGGAAATATCCTTTCTAAAATATTGGGATAGTCAATGTCCAATTCAAACAAATACTCTAACCATCTATGCACATGAGGTTCGTAACTCATAAAAGTCAAGGTATTGTGCAGATTGGGAGCTATTGAAGAAAAAACTAAAATTTTGTAGCATCAAAGCACCATAACCCAAAAAACCCTAAATATAGATAAATCCTAAGCCAACAATCTCTAAGTCCACCTAAATGGTTAACCTTCCTAAAATCAGCACGAACTAACACGTGATACAAGAATAATAGGGGAAATAAACAATAACATCTATAAAGAACTTACAAGGTAAAGGAGAAAAAGCCCTAAAAACTTGAGAGACCAAGTGATGCTTACCTTCAGAACCTACTGAGAGTAAGGACAAATGAAGGGAAGCATAATATTTACCATAAGTTAAGAAACATTATCGGATAAGATGAACTGAAAATAACTGAGTGAGTTTTTTCTCTCTCTTTTAAACGCTTTGAAAGTTTGAATGGTATACGAGTTCAAACAATGGGGATTCCAACCTTTAATTACTTTGCGTTTGGTGGCAAAGTTCTTTTAGTCATGATAGATGATGTCACATCAAAAAAAGCTATAGTCACTAAAAGTTCAGTGGACAGGCACACACATTACCCTAAGCACGCGTAATGATTACTCTAAGTGCCGATTTAAGTCACATAACATGTGGCCATACTTTTCCCACTTCAAAGATTGAAGCGTACCTCCACCCGGTGCACGCCGAGAAGAATCCAATATGACCAGATTCACTAAAGCCAACCACACCATGCTGATTAACACTTAACTATTCCGAAGATTTATTACTTTAGAGAACATGCTATAAGCTCTAGTCCTGAATGAAGTCTCAGGGGCTTTTATTGTATGTTAAATATATGAGACCTCGTTAGCCAATTAAAAGATGACATGCGTCCGTAAAGGAACAAAGTACCTGCTCAGCTCTGGACGGGTTAGATATAAATATGCTTGGCTCGCTAGTATAGATGACAGTTAACATGGTGCTAATTAATGACACTTATTAACCCCGTCAATACCAGACTTTCCCTTGTCACACCCGGGGTATAATACCAGCAATCATGTTTATCTCACCTGCACACATGATGATATTAATGAAAATTCCACCTTTATTATTATGTAACAAACTCATCATTATTTGGATTCTAAATATACATGGTGTAGCTTCCTGACCTATAAGGAATTCCACTTGTCCCACTACAGTCTATCTTTAATAAGTACCTATAAGTAGAACTTAATCCCATAGAATAAGGGATGGAGAAATAGTGTACTAAACAATTATACACAAAACCTTAGAGAGAGAATGGAGAAAACTTCTAATCCATCCTTTTATTTCTATTGTCCACTGAAATATCATATACACAACACCTGTGGACATAGGCACCATATTGGGACGAATCATGTTAATCTCTAGTTTCCTTTTTTGTCACTCATCCCACTCTAATCTTCCTCAAATTGGCAAGTTAGTAGTAATATTTTCTTTATCTGTCATTGTTTATTAACTGTATGTTTTAGCTAAGACTCACAAATCCCCATACCAATTTTAGGCAATATCGATAAAACATGCACACTTAACACAACTTTCAAATGAAAATAGAATAAGAGATATATAATCATATGAAAAAACAAGACCTATGTTGTTAAACATCTACCCTTAGATAATACTTCTCTCCCTTTTTATTTGGTAATAGACAAAGGTAAGGTACATAATATCAAACAAGTTCTCTCCATTAATGTGACACATGAGTATAAAGAAATTTAGCATATCATGAGATGTGAAGTTAAATGACAATGATAAAACAAATGCGACAACACAAGAACAAATAATCCATAGAATGAAAATATGATATCAAAGTGACACAAATTTAAAACATACGATACCATTATGAACATATATAATAAACATGGATTAAATGCATGCAAAGACTTAATAACAAACATACCATATATATAAACGCACATATAACAAGAACGCACATACATATATAGGTATAATCACCACAAAAGGCACACAAAAATAAGCTTTCCATGCTCGTATGGCATTAATGTATCAAACAAAATGTGGTACGGAGTGAAGGGACGTGAATAAGAAAATAGAAGAAATATGTCCCAACTATCGTTGATAGTCCAATGAGTCCTATTTGATCTCATTAATTTATGAAATTTTGATTTAACCTCACACGACAAATAAAGTGAAATCAAGATGGAAAAAAGTACGAAATGCACACAAGCCTAGAAAATATCAATGATTCTTAAATCAATAGAATCAAACATTAAGGATGAACTAGGACTCATTGTGAAAAACTATTTCTCTTCAACTTATAACACCTTAAAATATATAAATATTCAATTTTCTCTCTTTTCTTTTTGAAGATATCACCTTTAATGATAAACTTATAAGCTATAGCATTGGAAAGTCATTTCTTTTCTATTATATTTCTTTTCTTTTTCATGGCCCTTGCCAATGATGACCTTTCATGTAAAGGAGATTTATTCATATCATAGCCATTTCCATTACACACTCTTATTTTTTCAAACTAAGAGAAAACTCATTGTAATGGTTCTTACATGCACAAATCCCCCATATATATATATATGACAAGATTTATAGGAGAACACCTCACTTAGCTCATGTAACATAAGTAGTTGAAATCTAAAAGAGATCGTGAAAATGTGTGCGGAGTCATATACTTAGATGAATCTATTAAGAAAACTAAATTCGAACAAATCAATGCAAGCATGATTAAGAAACAATCCAAAGCACTGTAAACTATACTATAATATTCTGGCCACATGGAAAACATGGAATGAATGGGATTCAAACCCACTGATATGACTACATGAACAAACCAAAAATCTTTTTGAGTTGTTCAAACATTTTCCAAAAACGTCTCAAAAGATTTTTTTTTTCAAATATACCTAACAAATGAAAAGCCAAACTATAAAATACACAAACATCATACACCTAGTCAACACATATAACATGAAGCAAAAAAATTAGTGTATGAAAAATATGCAAAGACAATCACTTTTAAGATATAGCATGTGAAGAATTATGTGCAAGCATGCGACAATCAACAAGTGTAATGTTTACTGCCTCCAAATCGAATTTCTCAACCAATATAGGTGAATTGTAACGAACTTGGGTTTTGGGAACCGTGGTGTCACTAGACATAAATTTTCTAGGACTTTTTCTAAGATCATAACAGATTTTCCTAAATTGACCTTTCCTACCATAATGTGTGCGAGTGTAGACAAGAAGAGGAATATTGCCTTTGGGTTGACATTTTTTAACATTTTTGGAAACTGTTAACTCTCTCAAAATTTTGGTCTTGGCTTTTGGAGCGGAAGCATTGTGATCATTGGAGCCAATTCTAATATTGTCATCTTTTATTTGGACGGTACCTAAAATATTATCCAACTTGTTTGACCTAAATTCAAAATCAAATTTGACACAACTTTAGTCTCTTAATTCATCTTCTGACTTCAAAATCCTATTCTCAAGAAAAGACATGGAATCTTCAAACTTTATGGACTCCTTCTTCAAAATTTAAACAAGACTCAAAGGTTATCTCTCTCGTTCTCAACAAATGTGAACTTCTCTGTAAGTGTCTTATCACGTGACCTCAAATCCTTAATCAATTTCACATTATTATTTCCCACGAAATTCTTTTTAAACTTAGCCTCTAACTTCAAGATGGACCTTTTCAATTTCAACAATTTCGTACAACTTGAAGTTTGATTCCTTCCTCTTCATCACTAGAACTACACCAATTCCTGCGAATGGTCACGCCCAGTTGGTCACCGCCCAAGTCTGCGACCAGCTGGTCGCGGACTTGGGCTGTGACCATCTCAATTTTTGGTGTGACTGATCAAGGGTGAAAAGTGGTGCGTGTCAAACGCCGATCGTTGTTTTCTATTCACCGACTCAATACAAAAACCTAAATTACGGCTGCACTTGCGATACAAGTCTAGCGGTAAGTCGGGTATCGAAAATCCACAAAGACGAGTTATTAGAGTTTATAGGATTTAATATTTCAGAAATAAAAGTGTAAAAGATAAATATGAACAAAAAGGAAATGATGCAAAAAAGGGAAATATTTATCTAGGCGAGGGAAAATAAAGATATTTTAAGAAAGCGAGTAAAAACTATAGGTTGCGTTGAATATCCCTCACTGGAGTTAATTAGTATAAAATGGATACATGGGTCGACGTGTAATGACCCCACTTTTATATAGTTTGTTTTTACACTCTTGTGTTACTTATTATCTTATAAATATTGTATTATTAGATATGTGGTATTATTGGCTATCAATATAACAAACCCCATTTTTTATTTACGAAGAATCAACTCCAAATTGGATCAAATCGAAGTCTTATGACATATCTTAAGGCAAATAATAAGTTTTGGGGTAGAAAATATAATTTTATGAAACTTTAAGTACTAAAATAAAAATATAAAATGGGCCATTTTGTAAATAAAATATTGTCAAGGACCTCTAAGAAATATTCAAAATATATAGTGTGAAATTACCAAAATACCTTTCATGTGTGAAATGACCCTTATACCCTTATCACCTGTCCACCACGTGCTGGTCACTACCACCTTCCACATGTCATCTGTAGAGAGAGAGCTAAAACACTTGTCATCATTTGGTGATATTAACACTGCAAGACCACTCCGGATCACGACACCTCGGTGTTGAATCACCAATCCAAAAAGCCTAGTCATTAGACACGTGTCAACACCGTAATACTTTTGGAAACCTATAAATAGGGCCTTAAGGTTCATTTGAAACTCACACCAATTCCTTGAGAATTATAGTAAGAAAGAGTGATAGAAAGCTTGGGAAATATCTTAAGAAGGAGTTCTATAATTTCTAAGAAAGAATTCATTTCGTAGGTATGATTTTATTTAAATGTTATAATGTATTTTTATAGTTTTAATTTTGTGTCTTATAGCTTTACTTAGTAGTTATGTTGGTAAAATACACTAAGGACTTCACTAATCAAAACTTAAAGTTTAGAAGAAATCCAAGTTGATTTTATTTTCATGTAAACTTGTTTGAAATTGTATATACGCTTTTAAAAATGATTTTTTAAAAGTAATTGGTCGTTATTATGGAATCCCATTTAAGTAATTCCAAAGTCAAGCCCGGTGAAATTCTATCTAGACGTGATGGTATTTAAGTGGTGCCCCTGTGACCCTCCATCTCTACTGGGAATGAATCCGAAAATGTTCTGTCTAGAGGAGATGGTATTTAAGCGGTGCCCCTGTGACCCTCCATCTCTACTGGGAACCGACTGTTTGGAAGAACTATGAATTGAATCCTTTAATTACGATCAATAAGTTTTAAAAGTTAAGAAAATGGTTTTTAGTAATCCTTTAAAACAAATTACTATTAAAATACAGTATCTAGACTGGACCTTGTTTAGAACATATACTTAAACCTTTATCGTATTTGCTAGATTAACGTGCGATCAAAGACTCATTATCTATAATTTCGACCTCTATTTTAGGTGAGTACTCTATGAAATTTCTTGCGCATTTTGATTTTATTATACAAACTATGTATATTTTCTGAAATGATTTTATTCTCAAAATGCATCTGATATCGATAATTCCGTCGTTTGTTATATGTTTATATTTCTCCATATAAACATCTGATTTGAATTCTGAAATTATTGATTCGGCCTATGGAAACTCTCTTGCTATGTTGGCCTTGACTACCAGGTGGAAATATTTGGGTGGTACCTTCCCAGCTGGTTTATCGCTGGTGTGCCCTAAACAAGGCGTTGTTCCAGAAATCATGGTTATCTATCTGTGATGTTACCGCGTGGAAACATTTTGTAACACTATTTGTCTGGGTATTAGAGTGTACATGGCCACTAAAACTGAATAATTGACATATGCTCAATTATTTTATCTGCTGTGTTCTGAACTGTTTATTCTGAATATATATATTGTCATCTACTTTATATATATTACTTGAAATTACTATCTTTATGTATATACTTTCTGTTCTAAATTGAATAGGTATCAATTTTCTGAAAAACCCTGGAATGTCTGGAGATTGAATCTGATTCGGCTTTTAGCTGACGTTGTATAAATAACCATTTTTCAGGAAATAATTAAGTTCGTGGATGGAACGAAAAAGAACTGTGTTGAAGATTTAGCTTTTAAAGCTCTTTTTGTTACCTTAAGTAGAAGTTTGTTTAATTAGATAGAGAATGTTTATCTCTTTGTGTCAAGTTGTAACTCGTTGATATTTTAATACAAATGAAGTTCCCTTTAGAAAGCTCTGATGATGTAATTCCTTCACTTTCAGTATTTTACGATTCATAACCATGATATTATACTTCCGCTACATGTATTTTAAAACAAAAATTTTAAGGCCAGAATATTGGATGCCTTGGTGGCATGTCAAGACACTCGTTCCCTACTATTTTCGGGTCGGGGTCGTGACAGAGGTGGTATCAGAGCATAGGTTATGAACCCGTAGACTACTGAGCATAGGTTTCGAATGTTATAGATTCTATGTTTCCATCCTTAGGAGATAGTATTAAAAATCTAATTTATGTGATAACCCTCCCTATGTGTTATATTATTTGTAATTGGTCTTTTAGTTTTTCATATTGATATAGTATAGTAGATCTTACGTTTGGCCATGACTGTAGAAAATGACCAAGAGAAGATCATCAATGGGAACTAGTGATTCGAGTATAGAAGGATTGGAAGATGCATACAAGGCACTTAAAAGTCTGGCAAAGATTGTGGAGCAGCAGGTGAAAAATGGAGTACCAACGAATCTTGAACTAAGTAGATTTACTATTGAACAGTTCAAGAAGTTAAATCCTCCATCTTTTAAAGGTACTCCTAACCCCACCGAAGCAGAAAGTTGGGTGATGCAGATGGAAAAGATACTCGATGTTCTTAAGTGTACCGATGAACAAAGGGTGTCATTTGCAACATTTATGTTAGAAGGGGTGGCCGAACATTGGTGGAGAATGACTAAGAGAATACACGGGGAAAGGAATACTTACATAGGTTGGAATGATTTCTTAGTAATATTTTATGAGAAATATTTTCCGAAAACGGTGAAAGAAGAAATGGCAACTGACTTCATGAGTCTGGTGCAAGGAAATATGACGGTTAGTCAATATGAGGCAAAGTTTACTGAGTTATCCTATTTTGCACGTCATGTTGTAGCAACTGATGTTTTAAGAGCGGAGAAGTTTGAGCGTGGGTTAAGGTTGAATATTCGTAGTCGAATTTCCGTCCTGAAATTAACATTATATATTGATGTCGTGACTAGGGCTAAAATAGCTGAGAGGGATGGTGAGGAGTACAATCGAATTAGACATGGAAAGAGGAAGTTTGGGGAACAAAAAGGAAAGAACCCGAATAATAAAAATTTCTGTAGGAACACATCCAATGTTGGGGGATCTAGTGATAATAAACAGTATAATAACCAGACATGTCAGCAATGTGGAAAGATGCATGGAGGACGACCTTGTTATAAGGATTCAGGAGCTTGTTTTAGATGTGGACAGAAAGGACATTAGATAAAAGACTGCCTAAACCCAGCAAGGGTTCCGATAAAGCCTTTAAGTGCAAAGAAGGATCAAGACAGATAGGGTAGAGTTTTCGCACTACCCAAGCTTCTAATGCGGTAGTGTCAGGTACACTTTCTATATGTGCACAACCTTTTAAAGCTTTGATAGATCATGGTTCTACCCATTCGTTCATATCTATACATGTATTAAATAGCTTTCATAAATTGCCTGAAACCTTGAATCATAACATACATGTTTCTACTCCTTCGGGTGAGTTATTGATGGGTAAATTAGTATACAAGGCTTGCCCCATAGATATTGATAGTCATAAACTATTTGTTGATTTGATAGTTTTAGACATTACATATTTTGAAATCATTTTGGGGATGGATTGGTTAGCATCACATCATGCTAATGTAGACTGTTTTGAGAAGATTGTTACTTTCCAAATTCCTCACCAACCAAAATTCATATTTGAAGGAACTGGCATCATATCTCCGATGTGTATTATTTCTGCAATGCAAGCCTATAGTTTTTTTAAGAAGAGATGTCAAGGATTTCTTGCAACTGTTACTAGTTTGGAGATGATAGAGCCTAGATTAGAAGATATTCCTATTGCTAAGAAATTCATGGATGTTTTTCCTGATAATTTACCTGGTCTACCTCCTAATAGAGAAATAGAATTTACCATTGACCTTATTCCTGGAACTATGTCAATCTCAAAACCACCATATCCCATGGCACCTTTAGAATTAAGAGAGTTAAAAGTTCAATTAGAAGACCTTTTAGACAAGGGTTTTATCAGACCAAGTATATCGCCTTGGGGTGCTCCAGTGTTATTTGTGAAAAATAAGGATGGGATAATGAGACTATGTATAGATTATCGTGAGCTGAATAAGGTAACCATTAAGAATAAATACCCCTTACCTCGTATCGATGACTTTTTTGATCAATTAGAAGGTGCACAAGTATTCTCTAAGATTGACCTTAGGTCAGGCTATCATCAATTGAAGATTAAGGATGATGATATTTCAAAATCAGCTTTTCGTACTAGATATGGTCACTATGAATTTCTTGTAAAGCCATTTGGACTAACTAATGCACCAGCCGCTTTTATGGATATGATGAATAGGGTGTTTAGGAAATATTTGGATCAGTGTGTGGTTGTTTTCATTGATGACATCCTTATTTATTCCAAAAGTATTGAAGAACACGAAAAGCATTTAGAGACGGTATTACAAATCCTTAGAAAAGAGAAATTATATGCAAAATTAAAGAAGTGTGAGTTTTGGATGCCTAGTGTTTCTTTTCTAGGACATGTCATATCCAAAGAGGGAGTGTCAGTTGACCCTCAAAAGATCGAGGCTATACTAGATTGACCCAGACCAACTAATGTGAGTGAGATTCATAGTTTCCTTGGATTAGCAGGTTATTACCAAAGATTTATTGAAGGATTTTCTAGAATTGCCAAACCTCTATCTAGGTTAACACAAAAGAAGGTAAAATATGAATGGTCTAAGGAAGCCGAGAAAAGTTGTCAAGAACTTAAGAATCGATTAGTAACTGCCCCAATTTTGACTATTCCTTCCGGGACAGGGGGATTTATGATTTATAGTGATGCTTCTAAAAATGGTTTGGGATTTGTGCTAATGGAAAATGGAAAAGTAGTAGCTTATGCCTCGAGACAGTTGAAAACCCATGAGCAGAATCATCTAACCCATGACCTAGATTTAGCAGCTGTAATTTTTGCTCTTAAGATTTGAAGGCACTATTTGTATGGTGAGACTTGTGAGATTTATACCGATCATAAGAGTTTGAAGTATATATTTACTCAGAAAGAGTTGAATATGAGACAAAGGAGGTGGTTAGAATTGATGAAGGATTATGATGTAAATATTCACTATCACACGGGGAAAGGTAATGTAGTAGCCGATGCTTTAAGTAGGAAGTTTACACCAAATTTAGCATGTCTTATTACAAGCCAGGAAGCACTGTTAAGGGATTTGAGAAGTATGGAAATAGATGTAAGTATTTATAGCAAAGGAGGAATAATTGCAAACTTACAAGTACAACCCATGTTGATGGAGAGGATCAAAATTGCACAAGTAAATGATCCACAACTGAAGAAGATTAGAGAAGAAGTCATCGAGGGAAACAGAACTGAATTTGCGATGCGAGATGATATATTGAGGTTTGGAAATAGAGTGTGTGTGCCATGTGATGCCCAACTAAAAAGGCAAATTTTGGAGGAAAGTCATTACTCAAGATTCACATTTCATCCCGGATGTACAAAAATGCATAGGGATCTTCGAGAAGTATTTTGGTGGAATAACATGAAGAGGGAGATAGCAAAATTTATATCTCAGTGTTTGGTTTGTCTACAAGTAAAGGCAGAACATCAAAAACCATCAGGATTACTGCAACCCCTACCTATCCCTGAGTGGAAATGGGAACATATTACTATGGATTTTGTGACAGGTTTACCAAGGAGTTCAAATGGTAATGACTCTATTTGGGTAATTATTGATAGGTTAACTAAATATGCTCATTTTCTTGCCATTAAGATTACCCATTCTTTAGAGAAGTTAGCTAAATTGTATGTGCGGGAAATTATTAGGCTTCATGGAACCCCAATTTCAATTGTTTCTGACCATGACCCTAGATTTGTGTCTCGCTTCTGGAAAAGCCTACAAGAAGCCATGGGAATAAAATTGAATTTTAGCACTGCTTTTCATCCTCAAATGGATGGACAATCAGAGAGAACTATTCAAACCTTAGAGGATATGCTTAGGGCATGTGCACTTGATTTAAAAGGGAATTGGGATGATCATTTACCGTTACTGGAATTCGCATATAATAATAGCTATCAAGCAAGTATTCAAATGGCTCCGTATGAGGCACTCTATGGTAGAAGGTGTCATTCCCCTACATGTTGGGTAGAAGTTGGGGAAAGAAAATTATTAGGACCAGAATTGATTCAGATCACAACAGAGAAGGTGAAATTAATACAAGACCGACTTCAAAACGCTCAAAGCCGTCAAAAGAGTTATGTTGACAATCGACACCGACAGTTATAATTCCAAATAGGAGATTATGTGTTCTTGCGAGTATCGCCTGCAAATGGAGTAATACGATTTGGGAAGAAAGGGAAGTTGAGCCCAAGATACATAGGACCTTTTGAAATCCTTGAAAGGATAGGAGCTATTGCATATAAAATAGCCTTACCATCGGAACTCTCTAGTGTACATAATGTGTTTCACGTATCAATGATAAAGAAATATGTCCCAGATCTAAAACATATCTTAAGTCATTAGCCTCTTCAAGTTAGAGAAGATTTGTCGTATATTGAGCATCTAGTGGAAATTTTGGACCATAAAGATCAAATATTACGAACCAAGGTTATTCCACTAGTTAAAGTATTATGGCGGAATCATTCTGTTGAAGAAGCAACGTGGGAGCGGGAAGATGAGATAAAGGAGCGATATCCATACCTTTTTGAAAATTAATGTAACCAAAGTTTGGGGACCAAACCTTTTATAAGGATGGTAGGATGTAATGACCCCACTTTTATATAGTTTGTTTTTACACTCTTGTGTTATTTATTATCTTATAAATGTTGTACTATTCGATATGTGGTATTATTGGCTATCAATATAACAAACCCCATTTTTTTATTTACGAAGAATCAACTGTAAATTGGATCAAATCGAAGTCTTATGACATATCTTAAGGCAAGTAATAAGTTTTGGGGTAGAAAATATAATTTTATGAAACTTTAAGGACTAAAATAAAATATAAAATGGTCCATTTTGTAAATAAAATATTATCAAGGACCTCTAAGAAATATTCAAAATATATAGTGTGAAATTACCAAAATACCTTTCATGTGTGAAATGACCCTTATACCCTTATCACCTTTCCACCACGTGCTGGTCACTTCCACTTTCCACATGTCATCTGTAGAGAGAGAGCTAAAATAGTTGTCATCATTTGGTGATATTAATACTTCAAGACCACTCCGGATCACGACACCTCGGTGTTAAATCACCAATCCAAAAGCCTAGTCATTAGACACGTGTCAACACCGTAATACTTTTGGAAACCTATAAATAGTGCCTTAGGGTTCATTTGAAACTCACACCAATTCCTTGAGAATTATAGTAAGAAAGAGTGATAGAAAGCTTGGGAAATATCTTAAGAAGGAGTTCTATAATTTCTAAGAAAGAATTCATTTCATAGGTATGATTTTATTTAAATGTTATAATGTATTTTTATAGTTTTAATTTTGTGTTTTATAGATTTACTTAGTAGTTATGCTGGTAAAATACACTAAGGACTTCACTAATCAAAACTTAAAGTTTAGAAGAAATCCAAGTTGATTTTATTTTCATGTAAACTTGTTTGAAATTGTATATACGCTTTTAAAAATGATTTTTTAAAAGTAATTGTTCGTTATTATGGAATCCCATTTAAGTAATTCCAAAGTCAAGCCCGGTGAAATTCTATCTAGACGAGATGGTATTTAAGTGGTGCCCCTGTGACCCTCCATCTCTACTGGGAATGAATCCGAAAATGTTCTGTCTAGAGGATATGGTATTTAAGCGGTGCCCCTGTGACCCTCCATCTATACTGGGAACCGACTGATTTGGAAGAACTATGAATTGAATCCTTTAATTACGATCAATAAGTTTTAAAAGTTAAGAAAATGGTTTTTAGTAATCCTTTGAAACAAATTACTATTAAAATACATTATCTAGACTGGACCTTGTTTAGAACATATACTTAAACCTTTATCGTATTTGCTAGATTAACGTGCGATCAAAGACTCATTATCTATAATTTCGACCTCTATTTTAGTTGAGTACTCTATGCAATTTCTTGCGCATTTTGATTTTATTATACAAACTATGTATATTTTGTGAAATGCTTTTATTCTCAAAATGCATCTGATACCGATAATTTCGTCGTTTGTTATATGTTTATATCTCTCCATATAAACATCTGATTTGAATTCTAAAATTATTGATATGGCCTATGGAAACTCTCTTACTATGTTGGCCTTGACTACCGGGTGGAAATATTTGGGTGGTACCTTCCCAGCTGGTTTATCGCTGGTGTGCCCTAAACAAGGCGTTGTTCCAGAAATCATGATTATCTGTCTGTGATGTTACCGTGTGGAAACATTTGGTAACACTATTTGTCTGGGTATTAGAGTGTACATGGCCACTAAAACTGAATAATTGACATATGCTCAATTGTTTTATTTGCTGTGTTCTGAACTGTTTATTCTGAATATATATATTGTCATCTACTTTATATATATTACTTGAAATTCCTATCTTTATGTATATACTTTCTGTTCTAAATTGAATAGATATCAATTTTCTGAAAAACCCTGGAATGTCTAGAGATTGAATCTAATTCGGCTTTTAGCTAACGTTGTATAAATAACCATTTTTCAGGAAATAATTAAGTTCGTGGATGGAACGAAAAAGGACTGTGTTGAAGATTTAGCTTTTAAAGCTCTTTTTGTCACCTTAAGTAGAAGTTTGTTTAATTAGATAGAGCATGTTTAGCTCTTTGTGTCAAGTTGTAACTCCTTGATATTTTAATACAAATTAGTTCCCTTTAGAAAGCTTTGATGATGTAATTCCTTCACTTTCAGTATTTTACGATTCATAACCATGATATTATACTTCCGCTACATGTATTTTAAAACAAAAATTTTAAGGCCAGAATATTGGATGCCTTGGTGGTATGTCAAGACACTCGTTCCCTACTATTTTCGGGTCGGGGTCGTGACACGACGTGTTATTACAAATGCATCTCGTTTCGACAGTTAATTAAATCAAGGGTTGTCACACCCCTAAATTTGCATAAAAGCCTAATATGATTTTGGTGTCAACAAATATCCCGAAAATTATGCACGTAAGGTCGTAAGCACGGAGCAGACATGATATGCCCTATCAAATCCCCTAGGCGCAATAACGAGGAAAACGCACCTGAAATAGACCCGTAAACACCATCACCAAAGCCGAGCAACATGTCAACCCGAAATGAGTTCAATCCGACACAACCTGGACTAATTTAACTAGAAAGCATATTAAAAATGCGGTAAATAAACACGGTAAATAAACGCGATAAAACTACACTAAAAAGCAAGTAAACAAATCAAGTAAACCTAATTATGAAAGCATGTAAATTAAGTACAAAGAAAGAATTAAAGAAATACAAACTATATTAATGGAGAGGGAAGATGAATAGTCTACTTCCAAATACAATTGGGTGCCAAACCAAGAAGAAATGAAGAAAAACTCTCCAAATCCCCAAACCCTAACCTAAAATTATCTAAATTTAATTATCTATGAATATTACAACAAAAATGGTTTATATAGTAAGTGGAATAAAGATAGAAAAGAAAAGGGAAAAGAAAAGAAATGGAACCGAAATGGCAAATATCTGGGAGGATCGATCGATCGACCAAGACCATCGATCGATCGATCGAGAAGGTCCAAACATTATGTCTCACTTAGTAGGATTAAATTAAAACCGCGGTCGACCGGGGGCCCAAGGCCGGTCGACCGACACTCTGTTTCAGGCAGCCTTTGGTCCATGAAGAAGGGGACATGGTTGCAAACGAAAATGGCCATATCTTCTTCATCCGAACTCCAAACGATGCACCGTTTGCGGCCACGCGATGGTAACTCAACGAAATACGCATCTGTAGAGTTTTTATGATCTGGAGAAGAAATTTGAATTGACTAAAATGTCCTTGAAGTAGTGTCCGATGATATAATTTCTCTGAAATACAATGGATCCTAACTTTTAACATTCCAATACCTACAAAAGCACAATTAACCCCTGCAAAGCATGTATATATCCAAATCCAAGGTTGTATGGTTAATGAGAATAAATATAGGCATTAAGGACCATAAAAGTGCTAGAATGCATAAAGATATAGGGCAGAAATATGCAATATTCGATACGAATCACACCCCCTAACTTAAACATTGTTAGTCCCTAGTAATGAAACAAACAAAACCAGTCCATAAAAAGAAGAACATGACGTATATATACTTTGAAATATAAATGACACTTTCATAGGGAGCACAAATGCATTTAGCATACGCAATAAGCTGTTAAGCCCCTAGGTCACCCTAGTGGACGAGCGTCGTCTCGTGTGGGTTTTCAGGGATGAAACCCACAAACATCATATGGTTTCCTCAAAATAAGCCCAAACCAACATGCAACAAGCCCAACAATAGTGAATAAGATTTCATACACATTATTAGCACATTGAAAGAATTCAAACAAAAGTCTATATTATTAACATTATAGAATTAACCTCATAGAATTGAAACCGTAAAATGTGGGAGGGGAGTGAACACAGGCAAAGTGTGAATTGACAAAAACTTATATAAACCGAATACTAAATAAAGCAAGCATATATTCAATCCTCATGGACATTACACTCATCAAGTGAATTCACTCAAAATAGGGAGGTAACACACGAAACATGCGGGCATAAAGAGTAAATGTAAATGGAAACTAGGCCGCACACATGTCACAAATGAAGAACGCTATATAGAAAATGAAAAATTGTAATCTTAATGAAAGATATCGCACATAAAAAGAGGCGAAATGCATTTTTACAGATTACCAAAACTATTTAAACCTTTAAATTACATCTACTTAAGATCACATAGGACTTTAATAGAGTTGTAATGTAGGTTAGGATAGGGTACAAAATGAAATGAAAGGTATATTTATGGTTTCAAGGTGTTCAGAGATGAAAACTCGAGAAAATGGGAAAATGCGGGTAATATCAAAATTGGAAAATAAGTTCCAAGAAAGCATTGGATATATCATTTGGAGAGCAATCAAAGCTTATGGAACTATGTACACAACATTTAGAACTTTCTCTTTCTTTTCTTTCCTTCTTTTTCTCATTTTTCTCATTTGTTTTCTTTTGCTTTTCACTTCTCTTTTTCTCCATTTTTTCACATCTATTTTCTTTACTTTTCTCACTCTCACATGCCTAAATTGCAACCACACAACAACAACATCATTCAATCCTATGTAACATTCCAAACAAAGGTAGGGAAGGTAATAAGTATGGGGTATAACACCAATTTAGAGTTGGTTATGGGATTGGGGTTATGATCCGAAAGGCTAATATTTAGGCTCAAAGGGGTTGACGAGGGTAAACATATAAGGTGAGCTCAAGGTCAATACGGGTGATATAACAAAGATGACCTATGATCATTTCATAAAGTTTTAGCAATTATCTAGTCAAAACAAACTTTGAAAATCATGGTTAAGTAATACATTTCATATATGAACTCAATTAATGAATGATCAAATGAAAGAATAGAGAGATTATCGACGAATGTAATATTTTCAAAGAGGAAATAATAGTGTATACACTCACAAACGAAGAAAAGTACAAATCTTACATGGTGTAAGTATATACAATGCAACAAAAGATTACCGAGTTATAAAAATCTTAAACCAAAACAATATAATAAGAAAAGTGCATGTGCTCATGGGATTAAAGTTTTATTCCTGAAGTTATTCATAATATCAATAAGTGAGGACTAAAGTCTAATAACTTCTAAAATCGAGAACATGCATCGTTGAGTTGTCTATTGGATTGGGAAATTATTGAAATTTATCATCGGAAACAAAGGCAAAAAGCCAAATAAAGGAGAAAAAAGAAAGAAAATCATTTTGAAAATTTTGAATTTTTCTAAGAATAGCATACTAAGTAACTAACATGTGAGAAAAAAACGTGGACTAAATAAAGAAATGGATAGAATATCCCACACCCCCTAACTTAAAACCTGACATTGTCCTCAATGTGAATTAAGAACCAAGTTAAAGAGAGGAAAATAGCGATATTATCCAAAATTGGAGCGATCCCCATAAGAACAAGTCCAAAGAATCTACAAAACAAGTTAGTACCGAGCATAGAAAAAACAAATAATAAAAAGCTAAATAATTACACTAGACTAAATTAAAAAGGAAGGAAAAAATAAAAAGAAAGAAGGAATAAAAAGCTAACTATATACAACCAACTATTTGGGCTTCACACTAACTGTACACTAAAAGTATAAATAGTTTAGGGCCCATCGTGAAAATGATTTGACTTTTGAGGATAACCGGTGTACCTTCACTCTCAAGCATGCCTTCCAAAAAATATGAATTCCATTTGAACAACAGAAGTCATGTGTAAGGCAGAAGAAATGAACCATCGTCAATTAAAAGTTTTGGAGGGACGATGGGGGATTTGGATTGAACGGGTGACAAAAACATGTGGGGAGTGAGAAAAGAATAATATCCTCCCAAGGATGTTGAAATTGGAATGGGAGGTGGCGCACACGAAGGCAAATATGCAATCGTGGAAGGCCACTCGAGCAAGTACTCCTCGTCGGCGAAAAGGTTTAAAACATTAAAGTTTGAAATCGAATCATTGGGTACTTGTGACGGTGTGATAAAAAAAATGAAAATGGGGAGGAAAGAAATTCAAACTCAAGAGATGCATCATCATCGCTTGAGGATTGAGTTTAAAAAGAAATAGGATCATTTTCAATGAAATGTTCTTCTTTGGGGGCCAAAGAAGAAATCATTTCATTGCAAATAGATATAATTACATTTTCATCCTCACTTTTAATATCTATTACGCAATAGGCAAAGTCAACAATGATTTGTTCCAAAGTAGGCACAAAGTCCTCATTTGGTTCAAAACATTCCTCGACTTCAAAAGTCTCAGAAGAAAAATCGTCGTCAGATTCATATAATAAATCTAATTCATGTTCCCACAAACAATTTTCTTCCCGATAATGATTTTCAAGTTTCTCATTCTCAAGCATACGGAAGCCCCCACCGAATATCATAGGTCGAGGAGCGGATACTTGAAAATGGGAACTTTGAAAATTACCATCGGACATAAACCTAAACTCATTATTATAAGAAGTTTGAAAACTATTTCAATTCGTTTCAAAATTCCTATTATAAGGAATTAAAGGCCCAAAATCATTATCATCATCATCATCAAAATTCCAATAACCCAAATGTTGACTTTCGTTATACTCGCCCAAAGTCATATTTGAATTTGCAATTTTTTGGGACTCTAAGTATTGACTGAAAGTCAATGGATTACGGGCATTTTGAGAATTATAATAATGATTACCAAAAGAATTGGAATAAGACATGCTTACCCCCCAAAAGGCTCGAAGTGGAAAATTCCACAAAGAAGATGCACGCGGGAAATTCAAGCATTTCTTGGCGCTCAAATGTTGAAGTCCTACAAAAAGGTTAGCCAAATAATACAAATATAAAGAAAATAATAAGAAATACTAAATCAAATAAATTCTAAAACAAACTCATCCCCGACAATGGCGCCATTTTGCTCAAGGGTGGAAAGTGGCACGTGTCAAATGTCGATTGTTGTTTTCTGTTCACCGCCTCAATACAAAAACCTAAATTACGACTGCACTTGCGATACAAGTGTAGTGGTAAGTCGGGTATCAAAAATCCATAGAGACGAGTTGCTAGAGTTTATAGGATTTAGTATTCCAGAAACAAAAGTGTAAAAGATAAATATGAAAAAAAAAGGAAAACATGCACAAAAGGGAAATATTTATATAGGTGAGGGAAATTAAAGATAGATTAATAAAGCGAGTAAAAACTATAGGTTGCGTTGAATATCCCTCACCCGAGTTAATTAGTATAAAATGGTTACATGGGTCGATGAGTTATTAGAATGCATCTCATTTCGAAAGTTAATTAAATCAAGGGTTATCACGCCCCTAAATTTGTATAAAAGGCTAATATAATTTTGGCATCAACAAATACCTCAAAAATTACGCGCAAGGTCGTAAGCAGGGAGCATACATGATATGCCCCGTCAAATCCCCTAAGAGCAATAACTAGGACAATGCACTCGAAATAGACCCATAAGCACCATCACCAAAGCCAAGAAACATGTCAACCCGAAATGAGTTCAATCCGACACAACCTAGACTAATTTAGCTAGAAAGCATATTAAAAATGCGGTAAATAAACACGGTAAATAAATGCAATAAAACTACACTAAAAAGCAAGTAAACAAAGATAGTAAACCTAATTATGAAATCATGTAAATTAACTGCAAAGCAAGAATAAAGGAAATAAAAACTATATTAATGGAGAGGGAAGATGAATAGTCTACTTCCAAACCCAATTGGATGTCAAACCAAGAAGAAATGAAGAAAAACTCTCCAAACCCCCAAACCCTAACCTAAATTTATCTAAATCTAATTATCTATGAATATTACAACAAAAATGGTTTATATAGTAGGTGGAATAAAGATAGAAAAGAAAAGAAAAGAAACCGAAATGGAAAATATTTGGGAGGATCGATCGATCGATCGACTAAGACCATCGATCGATCGAGTAGGTCCAAACCTTCGATCTTACTTCGTAGGCTTAAATTCAAACAGTGGTCGATCGGGGGCCCAAGGCTGGCCGACCGGCACTCTGTTTCAGGCAACCTTTGGTCCATGAAGAGGGGGAAAATTATTGCAAACGGAAACGACCATATCTTCTTCATCTGAACTCCAAACTACGCACAGTTTGTGGGCACACGATGATAACTCAATGAACTACGCATCCGTGAATTTTCATGAGCTTGAGAAGAAATGTGAAATGACTAAAATACCCTTGAAGTAGCATTCGACGACAGAACTTCTCTAAAATGCAATGAATCCTCACTTTTAGCGTTCCAATACCTACAAAAGCACAATTAACACTTACAAAGAATGTATATATCCAAATATAAGGTTGTATGGTTAATGAGCATAAATATAGGCATTAAGGATCATAAAAGTGCCAGAATGCATAAAGATATAGGGCAAAAATATGTAGTATTCGATACGAATCAGTGACCATATTCATTATTACACCGAGTCATGGATGCTTTGAAAGTGGTCACGACCCAAGTACCTGACCACTGTGGGTCATGGACTTTGGACGTGACCATGTTGGCGCTAAAACCGCGCCAAAATTCCCTCTAAACTTGGTCGCGGATGGGTCACGGAGTTGGGCCGTGACCATAGGCAGGATGAAGCATAAAACACACACACACTGAGGGTCATGGTTGGGGGCCGTTACCATTTCTTGATGTGCGTCAAGGCTATAGGCAGTGACCATATGCAAATTGATGAGCGGTATAGTTTCATTTGAGGGTTTCACTGGTGGTGGGTCACGGTTGAAAGCTGTGACCAGGTTCAAGCTTAAGAAAAAACACCCGCTGCCTTCATTTCCTTCAATCCATAACCCTCTCATTCATTTCCCCCATACACTGCTTTCGAATTATTTTCTCCATAGTGCCCTCGCTTTCAGTTTGAGTAAAAAAAACACCCACTTCAAAGTATTTGCAGATCTCAATTTGCAAATGACGGTGTACCAGTTTTGTCAGTCGATTGTCCGACGACCGTCGATGAGGGGTCATCCGGGGAGATGGACGGTTGGGATTACCCATCTGATGGGGAGAGAGTGTAGCACTGGTACATTTTCTTCTTTTTCTCTGTTATTTCCACCATTCTCTTCTTAACAAAATCAAAACTTCAGTGTAAGCTTATAATCTCAAAACCCTAGACCTATTTTGTCATAATTTCTCCTCTATTTCTACACACAAATATATCTTCTCATATCCACTTTTCTTTTAAGTTTTTTATTTCATTTGTGGTATATGTTTTATTATTCAGTATATGCATTTTCATTTTTTTGGTACACCAATGCCATATATTTTTTTCACTGTTCTGATCTTTAAACTAAAGGATTTTTTGTATTTGTTTTTTCACTGTGCATTAAGATATGTAAATGCATGACGTTCAGAAGTGTCCGTTATGTGCTGAAGAGATGACTGGATCGATCAACAATTGAAGCCGTGCAAATGTGGTTATCAGGTTTGCGTTTTTCATCCATAGAGAGATTTGTGTGATAACAACCATATTTGAGCCATTATATTATAGTACTCTATATTTTTATTGATGATACTTTGTTGAGGCCAACTGCTACTGTATAATTATATGATAAGGATGAAGTTAATTAATATTAATTTGGTTCAACCAAACTGAACAGCATGTTCTTTTCACATTTGAACCCTGGGTTCCTTAACCCGACTCCTTCCTCTCATTGAGTATAAATTATGATAATGACCGAGCCCCCCCCCCCCCCCCCCCCAAACACACATAAAAGATAAAAATGACATACATTGTGATTTATGACTTTCGTGTAAAAAGTTTAGTTAATTTGCTGAAAGTAATGTTATGTTAATTGCATTTGGATCTACGAATAACATTTTGGAAAGTGAGTAGATTCAATCATGTGCATAATAATGAGAGTTTTAATAAATTTCAGGTCCACGTGGGTTTGGAAAAGGTACCCAATTAGCTATCACAAAGGACGAGTATTGCTTATGCAATTTGGAAACATGTGATATACTGAGGGCATACAATTATGTTTGTTATTTACAGTATGAATTAAATGATATTGTTTGTTCTTTTTTGTTTACAAGTTGTAACAAGTTCCTCTTGTCGGTTCTAATAGTGACATTTGCGTATTTATTCATTTTTAGGGATAACTCATCTATGATGTCTTAGTTGTTGGCATAACTGATGAAGCAATGAAGAGGCCCTCATGTCCAAAGTTGTTCATTCTTGATGGGTTTCCAAGGACTCTCGTCCAAGAAGAAAAGGTTATAATTTCTCTCCCTCCTTCCCCTCCCCCCCTCTCTCTCTCCCCCCCCCCCCCTCTCTCTCTCTCTCTCTCTCTCTCTCTCTCTCTTCCCATTTGAATTCCATCTTCATTTTTCTCATTCATATTTTTTTATTCATCTTGATGAGATGCTTCAAAAATAGGGAACTAAGATTGACAAGGTTCTCTACTTTGCAGTTAATGATGCCATATTGGAGGAGAGGATTATTGGTCATTGAATCCACCATTCAAGTGGCCAGTTCCACACAAAATTTGCACCTCCCAAAGTTCATGGTGTTGATGATGTAAATTGAAAGTTCTAGATTAATTAATAATATTAGCCAATGTCCCCCAATTGATCCTACTTAATGCTTTTTTTTGCACTTCAAAAAATCATAAGCACTCGTGATATTTATATCATAAGCACTCGTGATATATACATTCTGCTTCCGCATATTTATATCATAAGCACTCGTGATATTCTGACTCTTTTCTAATAAACTGATGTATTGATAGTGTAATAGTAATAAGTTGGGTTAGTTCTGATATATACATTCTGGTAATCCAATGTGCTTATATATAGTTGTTTATTTGGGACTTGAATATGTTGACACAATTGGTATTGAAAGTGTTGGCACAATTAGATACACTAGGATTGAATAAAAAATATGTTATAGTATCAGTTGAGTAGTTTCTAACTGATTTTGTGTCATTCAACATATTTGTGTAGCCTACCAATACTTTGGTTTGGCATTGATATGTGCAGTCTACTGATAAACTGATTTGTGTAGCCTGGTGATAAACTAGTGTGTTGATATGACCAAATAATAAAATAGCATACTGATACCTTGAATTGGGAATCTAATGTACTAATATGTACAGATATGTTTACAAATTAAAAACTGTAATGGGATGTTTTGGTACTAAAATGTGTATCTTTACAAATTATACTTATGTTAGTTTCCAATTGATTTAGATAAATATTTTACTACACATTAATTTAGATACACAGTTAACTACCTACTGATTTAGAGACACATTTGTCTACATATGGTGTCTTCATTATGCATTTATTATGGTTTCATATTTGATAAATATAACTTTAAAATAATGATCATACATATTGTATATTTTAAAATACTTCAAATTGATTTGGGAATTCATGATATGAAGAATGATTATTGATTATAGATCATATTGAACAATTTATTTAGAAGATTCATTTATATGATGAAGAACGATTATTGATTATTATTTGGTTTGCAATTCTTAGTAAGCTTTGATGATTTGCACATGTGAGATATCAGATAGGAACATGGGTCGTATATATTCAATCTGAAATGAAAATCGATATAAGAGGTTCTTGAACTTTTTAGTCATACCATAGGGAAGAGTCTTAGTGGAACTAAGTATCCTTCCACACCTCAGTGGCACCACAATGAATATGTAAACTACAAGTTAGATTTTTATTATCAATTAGTGATTAAAGTATGACAAATAGTTTGAGGTTGTCGCCAATTTTTTAATTTAAATTGAATTTTTATAAGATATTTAATCTTTGCAAATATTAATGTTTGTTCAATCATTTATGCATTAGGAATTTGGATCAACGGGGATCATGGGTTCCACGGTTTGAATAAATTTAGAATTTCAATCTTTCTATATCTCTCAAGTTTTTAGTCACTTACAACTCTCTTTGATCTAATGTAACCTCCCCTATCTTCTATTTTTTGTGTATGTATTTATGTAATGTACATCTATTGATCATTCTCAAAGTTCCATTAAATCTCGATGCAACTTTACATTCTCTCTGTGTTACTTAATTATGAAATTGGTATTTGTTTATTGAAATTGGTATAAATTGAAATTGGTATTTGTATATTGAAATCGGTATAAATTGGTAATTGGTTTCTCTCTCTAATTGCAGCAATGGCGACCTCCTTTACTCTTCCTCACATATTCCGATAATCATCTCTCTCTCTACACATATTCCGGTACATCTCTCTCTCTCTCTCTCTAAATATATATATATACACACACACACACACGGCGTTAGACTTAGGCTTAAAATATGAGAATATAACGATAATTTGATAATATGAGGACTTAGGCTTAAAATATGGCGTTAGAGGGCGAAAACCCAAAATAACCCTCGTACAACACCGCGAGAGGCACCAACACCTCGCACGGGACAAATTTAATTCGTAGGAACTTACTGTGCAATCACGGGACTCCCGATTTGAGAATACGATGATAATTTGCATATTTCTAGACTTAGGCTTAAAAACATGGCATTAGAAGGCAAAAACTCGACACAACCCCCGAACGGCCCCGTGAGTGGCACCAACTCCTCTCACGGGACCAATGTAACTCGTAGGAACTGACCACACGATCATGGGACTCCCAATTTGAGAATACGACGATAATTTGCATATTTCTAGACTTAAACTTAAAAACATGGCATTAGCGGGTGAAAACCCAAAACAGCCCCTGAACGGCCCCGTGAATGGCATCAAAACCTCACATGGGACAAATTTAACTCGTAGGAACTTACCGCGTGACCACGGGACTCCCAGTTTTAGAATACGATGGTAATTTAAAAATAGCAAGACTTATGCAAAACATGGCATTAGCGAGTGAAAACCCGAAACATCACTCGAATGGCCCCATGAGTGGCACCAACACCTTGCACGGAACAAATGTAACTCGTAGGAACTTATCGCACGATCACAAGTCTCCCAATTTTAGAATACGATGATAATTTGCATATTTTTAGACTTAGGCTTAAAAATATGGCATTAGTGGGTGAAAACCCAAAACAACCCTCGAACGGCCCCTTGAGTGGCACCACACCTCGCATGGGATCAATGTAACTCGAATGAACTTATCATGCAATCATGGGACTCCCAATTTGAGAATACGACGGTAATTTAAAAATATCAAGACTTACGCAAAACATGGCGTTAGGGGGTGAAAACTCGAAACAACCCCCGAACGGCCCCGTGAGTGGCACTAACACCTCGCACCGGACCAATATAACTCATTGGAACTTATCGCGCGATCACGAAACTCCAGGTTTGAGTATACGATAATAACTTTCATATTTCTATACTTAGGCTTAAAACATGGCGTTAGTGGGTGAAAACCCGAAACATCCCCCGAATGGCCCCGTAAGTGGCACCAACACCTCGCAAGGGATAAATGTAACTCGTAGGAACTTACCCCACGCGATCATAGGACTCCTGACTTGAGAATACGAAGATAACTTAAAAATATCAAGATTAGAGAAAAACATGGCGTTAGTGAGTGAAAACCCGAAATAATCCCCGAACGGCCAGTGAGGGGCACCAACACCTCACACGGGACCAATGTAACCGTATGAACTGATCGCGCGATCATAGGACCCCTAGTTTGAGAATATGATGATAATATGCATATTTCTAGACTTCGGCATAAAAACATGGCATTAGTGGGGGAAAACCCGAAACAACCCTCAAACGACCCCGTGAGTGGCACAAACACCTCGTACGGAACCAATGTAACTCGTAGGAACTGACCGCGCAATCACGGGACTCCTGGTTTAAGAATAAGAGGATAATTTGCATAATTCTAGACTTAGGCTTAAAAATATGGCGTTATAGTGGAAAACCAGAAACAGCCCCCGAACGGCCCCGTGAGTGGCACAAACACCTCGCACGGGACCAATGCAACTCGTAGGAACTGATCGCGCGGTCACAGGGCTCCCAGTTTGAGAATACGAAATTAATTTTCATCTTTCTAGACTTAGGCTTAAAAACATGGCGTTAGCGGGTAAAAACCCGAAACAACCCCCGAAGGCAGCGTGAATGGCACAAACGCATCGCATGGGACCAATGTAACTCGTAGGAACTAACCGCGGGATCATGGGATTCCCGGTTTAAGAATAGGATAATAATTGACATATTTCAAGACTTAGGCTTAAAAACATGGCGTTACTGGGGGAAAACCCAAAATGGCATCCCGAACAGCCCCGTTAGTGGCAAAAACACCTCGCACGGGACCAATGTAACACGTATGAACTGACCACTCGTTAACGGGACTCCAATTTGAGAATACGATGATAATTTGCATATTTCTAGACTTAGGCTTAAAAACATGGCGTTACTGGAGGAAAACCATAAGCATCCCCCAAACGGTCCCGTGAGTGGCATAAACACCTCGCGCGGGACCAATGTAACTCGTAAGAACTGATCGCTTGAGCACGGGACTCCCGATTTGAGAATACGATGATAATTTTCATTTTTCTAGACTTAGGCATAAAAACATGGCGTTAGCGGATGAAAACCCGAAACATCCCCCGAACGACCCCGTGAGTGGCACCAACACCTAGCACAGGTCCAATGTAATTCGTAGGAAATTACCACGCAATCACGAGACTTCGAGTTTGAGAATACAACAATAATTTAAAAATATCATAACTTAAGCAAAACATGGCATGAGTGGGTGAAAACTCGAAATAGCCCCCGACCCCGTGAGTGGCACCAACACCACATAGAGGACGAATGTAACTCGTACGAACTGGCCGCGCGATCATGGGAACCCGGTTTGCGAATACGATGTTAATTTGCATATTTCTAGACATAGACATAAAAACATGGCGTTAGTGGGGGAAAACTCAAAACAACCCCCGAACGGCCACGTGAGTGGTAGCAACACCTTGTACGGAACCAATGTAACTCGTATGAACTGACCGCGTGATCAGGGGACTCCCGATTTGAGAATACGAGGATAATTTGCATATTTCTAGACTTAGGATTAAAAACATAGCGTTACTGGAGGAAAACCAAAAACATCCCCCGAACGGCCCCGTGAGTGGAAAAAACACCTCGCGTGGAACTAATGTAACTCATAAGAACTGACCGCGTGAGCACGGAACTCCCGATTTGAGAATACGATGGTAATTTTTATTTTTCTAGACTAAGGCTTAAAACATGGCATTAGTGGGTGAAAACTAGAAATAGCCCCCGAATGGCCCCGTGATTGGCACCAACACCTCGCACGGGCTCAATGTAACTCGTAGGAACTTCCCGTGCGATCACGGGACTCTCGGTTTGAGAATGCAACGATAATTTGAAAATATCAAGACTTAAGCAAAACATGTCGTCAGTGGGTGAAAACTCGAAACGGCCACCGAACGGCCCCGTGAGTGGCACCAACACCTCGCACGGGACCAATGTAACTCATAGGAACTGACCGTTCGATCACGGGATTCTCGATTTGAGAATACGATGATAATTTGCATATTTCTAGACTTAGGCATAAAAACAGGGCGGTAGTGGGGAAAAACCCGAAACAGCCCCCGAACGGCCCCATGAGTGGCGCCAACACCTCGCACTGGAACAATGTAACTCGTAGAAACTGACCACACGATCACGGGATTTTTGGTTTGAGAATATGAAAATAATTTTCATATTTCTAGACTTAGGCATACAAATGTGGCGTTAGTGGGAAAACCCGAAACAGCCCCCGAACGGCCCCGTGAGTGGCACTAACACCTCGCACGAGACAATGTGACTCATAGGAACTGACCGCGCAATCACGGGACTCCCGGATTGAGAATACGATTATATTTTGCATATTTCTAAACTTAGGATTAAAAACATGGCGTTAGTGGGTAAAAACCCGAAACAGCCCCCGAACGGCCCCATGAGTGGCACCAACACCTCGCATGGGACCAAAGTAACTCGTAGGAACTGACCGCGCGATCACGGGATTCCGAATTTGAGAATGCGATGATAATTTGAATATTTCTAGACTTAGGCATAAAAACATGGTGTTAGTGGGGAAAACCCAAAATAGCCCCCGAACGGCCCCATGAGTGGCACCAACACCTCGCACGGGACCAATGTAACTCGTAAGAACTGACCGCGCAATCATGGGACTCCCAGTTTGCAAATACGATGATAATTTTCATATTTTTAGACTTAGGATTCAAAACGTGGCGTTAGGGGGTGAAAATTAGAAACAGCCCTTGAACGGCCCCATGGGTGGCACCAACACCTCGCACGGGACCAATGTAACTCGTACGAACTCACCGCGTGATCACGACACTCCCGATTTGAGAATACGATGATAATTTGAAAATATATAGACTTGGGCTTAAAACTTACCGTTAGTGGGTGAAAACTCGAAACAGCCCCCGAACGGCCCAGTGACTGGCACCAACACCTCGCACCGGACCTTTGTAACTCGTAGGGACTGAACGAACGATTACGGGACTCCCATTTTATAATACGACGATAATTTGCATATTTCTAGACTTAGGAATAAAAACATGGCGTTAGTGGGGGAAAACTCGAAAGAGATCCCGAACGGCCCCGTGAGTGGCACCAACACCTCATACGGAATGTAACTCGTAGAAACTGACCGCGCGATCACGGGACTCTTGGTTTTAGAATACTATGATAATTTTCATATTTATAGACTAAGGCTTAAAAACTTAGCATTAACGGGTGAAAACTCGAAACAGCCCCTGAACGGCCACGTGAGTGGAAACAACACCTCGCACGGGACCAATGTAACTCGTAGGAACTGATCGCCCGATCATGGGATTCACGATTATGACGATAATTTGCATATTTGTAGACTTAGGCATAAAAACATGGTGTTAGTAGGGAAAACCTGAAACAACCCCCAAACGGTCCCGTGAGTGGCACCAACACCTCGCACGGAACCAATGTGACTCATAGGAACTAATCGCGCATCACGGGACTCCCAATTTGAGAATATGATTATAATATGCAAATTTCTAGACTTAGTATTGAAAACCTGGTGTTAGTGGATGAAAATCCGAAACAGCCCCCGAACGGCCCCATGAGTGGCACCAACACTTCACACGGGACCAAAGTAACTCATAGGAACTGACCGCGCGCTCATCGGATTCCCAATTTGAGAATGCGACAATAATTTTCAAATTTATAGACTTAGGATTAAAAACTTAGCGTTAGCGGGTGAAAACCCGAAACAGCCCCCGAACGGCTTTGTGAGTTGCACCAACACCTCGCACGGGACCAATGCAACTCGTAGGAACTGACCGCGCGATCACGGGATTCCCGATTTGATAATACGATAATAATTTGCATATTTGTAGACTTAGGCATAAAAATATGGCGTTAGTGGGGAAAACCTGAAACGACCCCCGAATGGCCCCGTAAGTGGCACAAACACCTCGCAAGGGACCAACGTGACTCATAGGAACTGACCGCGCGATCGCAAGACTCCCGGTTTGAGAATACGATTATAATTTGCAAATTTCTAGACTTAGGATTAAAAACGTGCGTTAGTGGGTAAAAACTCAAAACAGCCCCCGAATGGCCCCATGAGTGGCACTAATACCTCACACGGGACCAAAGTAACTCGTAGGAACTGACCGCGCGATTCCAAATTTGAGAATGCGACGATAATTTGCATATTTCTAGACTTAGGCATAAAAACAAAGCGTTAGTGGGGGAAAACCCAAAAGAGATCTCGAATGGCCCCGTGAGTGGCACCAACACCTCGTACGGGACTAATGTAACTCGTAGGAACTAACCGCGTGATCACGGGACTCTTGGTTTGATAATACTACGATAATTTGCATATTTCTAGACTAAAGCTTAAAAACTTAGCGTTAGCGGGTGAAAACCCAAAACAGCCCCTGAACGGCCACGTGAGTGGCACCAACACCTCGCACAGGACCAATGTAACTCGTAGGAATTGACCACACGATCATGGGATTCCCAGTTTAAGAATACGATGATAATTTGCATATTTTTAGACTTAGTCATAAAAACATGGCGTTAGTGGGGTAAACCTGAAACAACCCCCAAATGGCCCCGTGAGTGGCACCAACACCTCACACGGGACCAATGTGACTCATAGGAACTGACTGCGCATCACGGGACTCCCGGTTTGAGAATATGATTATAATTTGCATATTTCTAGACTTAGGATTAAAAACATGGCGTTAGTGGGTGAAAACCCAAAACAGCCCCCGAACGGCCCCATGAGTAGCACCAACACCTCACACGGGACCAAAGTAACTCGTAGGAACTGATCGCACGATCACGAGATTCCCAATTTGAGAATGCGACGATAATTTTAATATTTCTAGACATAGGCATAAAAACATGGCGTTAGTGGGGAAAACCCGAAACAACCCCCGAACGTCCCCGTGAGTGGTACCAACACCTCGCACGGGACCAATGTAACTCGTAGAAATAGACCGCGCGATCACGGGACTCCCGATTTGAGAATACGATGATAATTTGTTTATTTATAGACTTAGGATTAAAAACGTGGATTTAGTGGGTGAAACCTCGAAACAGCCCCTGAATGGCCCCATGAGTGTTACCAACACCTCGCGCGGGACCAATATAACTCGTACGAACTCACCGCGCGATCACGGGACCCCCGGTTTGAGAATACGATGATAATTTGAAAATATATAAACTTAGGATTAAAACATGGCGTTAGTGGGTGAAAAATTGAAATAGCCCCCGAATGGCCCCGTGATTGGCACCAACACCTCGTACGGGCTCAATGTAACTCGTAGAAACTTCCCGTGTGATCACGGGACTCTCGGTTTGAGAATGCAATGATAATTTGTATATTTCTAGACATAGGCATTAAAAACATGCATTAAAGGGGAAAACCCGAAACAACCCCCGAACAACCCCATGCGTGGCACCAACACCTCGCACGGGACCAATGTGACTCATAGGAACTGACCGCACGATCGTGGGACTCCCAATTTGACAATACGATTATAATTTTCATATTTCTAGACTTAGGACAAAAATGTAGCGTTAGTGGGTGACAACCCGAAATAGCCCCCGAATGGACCCATGAATGGCACCAACACCTTGCACGGGACCAAAGTAACTCCTAGGAACTGACCGCGTCATCGCGAGATTCCCAATTTGAGAATGCGATGATAATTTGCATATTTCTAGACTGAGGCATAAAAACATGACGTTAGTGGGGAAAACCCGAAACAGCACCCAACGGCCTCGTGAGTGGCACCAACACCTCGCACGGGCCAATATAACTCGTAGGAACCGTTCACGCGATCATGTGACTCCCAGTTTGTGAATACGATGATAATTTACATATTTATAGACTTAGGATTAAAAACGTGGCGTTAGTGGGTGAAAATCGAAACAACCCTTGAATGGCCCTATGAGTGGCACCAACACCTCGCATGGGACCAATGTAACTTGTACGAACTCACCACGCGATCACAAGACCCTCGATTTGAGAATACGATGATTATTTTAAAATATATAGACTTAGGCTTAAAACATGGCGTTGGTGGGTGAAAACCCAAAACAGCCCCTGAACGGCAGAGTGAGTGGCACCAACACCTCGCACGGGACCATTGTAACTCGTAGGAACTAACCGCACGATTACGGGATTCCCAGTTTGAGAATACGATGATAATTTGCATATTTCTAGACATAGGCTTAAAAACATGGTTTTACTGGGGGAAAACCCGAAAGAGATGCCGAACGGCCTCGTGAATGGCACCAACACCTCGTACGGTACTAAAGTAACTCGTAGACTAAGGGTTAAAAACTTGGCGTTAGCGGGTGAAAACCCGAAACAGCCCCCGAACGGCTCCGTCGGTCGCACCACCACCTCGCATGGGTCCAATGTAACTCATAGGAACTGACCGCGTGATCATGGGATTCCCAATTTGAGAATATGATGATAATTTGCATATTGGTAGACTCAGGGATAAAAACATGGCGTTAGTGGGGAAAACCAGAAACAGCCCCCGAATGGCCCCGTGAGTAGCACCAACACCTCGCACGGGACCAATGTAAGTCGTACGGACTGACCACATGATGACGGAACCCCCGATTTGAGAATACGATGATAATTTCAAAATATATAGACTTATTCATTTAACATGGCGTTAGTGGGTGAAAACCAGAAACAACCCTCGAACGGCCCCGTGAGTGGCACCAACACCTCGCACGGGACCAATGTAACTCGTAGTAACTAATCGCGTGATTACGGGACTTCCGGTTTAAGAATACGACGATAATTTTCATATTTCTAGACATGGCGTTAGTGGGGAAAACTAGAAACAACCCCCGAAGGGCCCCGTGTGTGGCACCAACACCTCGCACGGGACCAATGTAACTCATAGGAACTGAACGCGTGATCACGAGACACCCAGTTTGAGAATACGACGATATTTCTAGACCTATGATTAAAAACGTGGCGTTAGTGGGTGAAAACCCGAAACAACCCCTGAACGTCCCCATGAGTGGCACAAACACCTCACACAGGACCAATGTAACTCGTACGAACTGACCGTACAATCATGGGACCCTGATTTGAGAATACGATGATAATTTCAAAGTATATAGACTTAGGGTTAAAACATTGCGTTAGTGGGTGAAAACCTAAAACAACCCCCGAACGGCCCCGTGAGTGACACCAACACCTCGCACGGGACAAATGTAACTCGTAGTAACTAATCGCGTGATTATGGGACTCCCGGTTTGAGAATACGACGATAATTTGCTTATTTCTAGACTTAGGATTAAAAACATGGCGTTACTAGGGGAAAACTCGAAAGAGATCCCGAACGGCCCCGTGAGTGGCTCCAATACCTGGTACAGGACTAATGTAACTCGTAGGAACTGACCACGCGATCACGGGACTCCCAAATTGATAATAGGACAATAATTTGCATATTTCTAGACTTAGGCTTAAAAATATGGCATTACTTGGGGAAAACTCGGAACAACCCCCGAACGACCTCGTGAGTGGCACCAACACCTCGCACGGGACCAATGTAACTCGTAGGAACTGACCACGCGATCATGGGACTCCCGGTTTTAGAATAGGATGATAATTTGTATATATCTAGACTTAGGATTAAAAACGTGGTGTTAGTGGCTGAAAACTCGAAACAACCTCCGAACGGCCCCATGAGTGGCACCAACACCTCGCACGGGACCAATGTAACTCGTACAAACTGACCGCACGATCACGGGACCCCCAGTTTGAGAATAAGATGATAATTTGAAAATATATAGACTTAGATTTAAAACATGGCGTTAATTGGTGAAAACCCAAAACAACCCCCGAACGGCCCCGTTAATGGTACCGACACCTCGCATGGGACCAATGTAACTCAAAGCAACTGACCGCGCGATTATAGGACTCCTGATTTGATAATACGATGATAATTTGCATATTTTTGGACTAAGTCTTATAAACTTAGCGTTAGCGGATGAAAACCTGAAATAGCCCCCGAACGGCCCCGTGGGTGGTACCAACACCTCGCACGGGACTAATGTAACTCGTAGGAACAGACCACGTGAACACGAGACTCCCGATTTGAGAATACGATGATAATTTGCATATTTATAGACTTAAACTTAAAAATATGGTGTTACTTGGGCCAAACTCGAAACAGCCCCCGAACAGCTCCATAAGTGGCACCAACACCTCATATGGGACCAAAGTAACTTGTAGGAACTGACTGCACGATCACGGGACTCCCGGTTTGATACGATAATAATTTACATATATCTAGACATAGGCTTAAAAACATGACATTAGCGGGTGACAACCCGAAATAGCCCCCGAACGGCCCCGTGAGTGGCACGAACACCTCGCAGGGGCCAAGTGTAACGAGTAGGAACTTACCGCGCGATCACGGGACTACCCATTTGAGAATACGACGATAATTTACATATTTCTATATTTAAGAATAAAAACATCGCGTTAGTGGATGAAAAACGGAAACAGCCCCTGAACGGCCCTGTGAGTGGCAACAACATCATGTACTGGACCAATGTAACTCATAGGTACTGATCGCGCGACCACGGGACTCTCGGTTTAAGAATACGACGATAATTTGCATATTTCTAAACTTAGGCATAAAAACACGGCGTTAGTGGGTGAAAAATCGAAACAGCGCCCAAACGACCCCGTTAGTGGCACCAACACCTATCACGAGACCAATGTCACTCATAGGAACTGACCGCGCGATGATGGGATTCCCAATTTTAGAATACGCCAAATATTTGCATATTTCTAGACTTAGGCATAAAAATATGGCGTTAGTGGGGAAAACCCAAAATAGCACCTGAACGGCCCCGTGAGTGGCACCGACACCTTGCATGAGACCAATGTAACTCGTAGGAACTGACCGCGCGATCACGGGACTCCCGATTTGAGAATACGATGATAATTTCCATATTTTTAGACTTAGGCATAAAAACATAGTGTTAGTGGGGAAAACCCTAAACAACCCCCGAACGGCCCCGTGAGTGGCACCAACACCTCGTACGGGACCAATGTGACTCACAGGAACTGACCACGTGATCACGAGACTCTCGATTTGAGAATATGACTATAATTCGCATATTTCTAGACTTCGGATTAAAAACGTGTCGTAAGTGGATGAAAACCCAAAACATCCCCCAAACGGCCCCATTAGTGGCACTAACACCTCGCACGGGACCAATGTAACTCGTACAAACTGACCACGCGATCACGGGACCCCCGGTTTCATAATACGATGATAATTTGAAAATATATAGACTTAGGCTTAAAAACATGGTGTAAGTCAATGAAAACTCGAAACAGCCCCCGAACAGACTCGTGAGTGGCACCAACACCCCGCACGGGACCAATATAACTCGTAGGAACTGATCGCGAGATTACGGGACCCCGGTTTGAGAATACCATGGTATTTTTCATATTTTTAGAATTAGGATTAAAAATATGGCGTTAGTTGTGAAAACCCAAAACAGCCCCTGAACGGCCCCATGAGTGGCACTAAGACCTCGTACGGGACCAATGTAACTCATAGAAACTGACCACACTATCGTGGGATTCCTAGTTTGAGAATATGATGATAATTTGCATACTTCTAGACTTAGGTATAATATCGTGGAATTAGTAGGGAAAACTTGAAACATCCCCCGGACGACCCCTTGAGTGACACCAACACCTCGCACGGGACCAATGTAACTCGTAGGAACTGACCGCGCAATCATGGGACTTTCGATTTGAGAATACGATAATAAATTACATATTCCTAGACTTAGGATTAAAAATGTGGCGTTAGTGGGTGAAAACCTGAAATAGCCCCTGAACGTCCCCGTGAATGGAACTAACACCTTGCACGAGACCAAAGTAACTCTTAGGAACTGACCGCGCAATTATGGGACTCCCAGTTTGAGAATACAATGATAATATGCATATTTCTAAACTTAGGCATAAAAACATGGCATTTATGGGGAAAACCAAAAACAGACTCCGAACGGCCCCATGAGTGGCACCAACTCCTCGCACTGGACCAATGTAACTCGTAGGAACTGACTACGCGATCATAACACTCCTGGTTTGAGAATACGATGATAATTTGCATATTTCTAGACTTAGGATTAAAAATGTGGCGTTAGTGGGTGAAAACCTGAATTAGCCCCCGAACGGCCCCATGAGTGGCACCAACAGCTCGCATGGGACAAATGTAACTCGTACGAATTGACCGTGCGATCACGGGACTCTCGATTTGAGAATACAACGATAATTTGTATATTTATATACTTAGACTTAGAAACATGATGCTACCAATGGAAAACCCAAAAGAGACCCCGAACGTCCCCGTGAGTGGCACCATCACCTCGTATGGGATCAATGTAGCTCGTAGGAACTGATCATGCGATCATGGGACTCCCGGTTTGAGAATTCGATGATAATTTGCATATTTATAGACTAAGGCTTAAAAACTTTGCATTAGCGGGTGAAAAGCCGAAACAACCCCGAACGACCCCGTGAGTGGCACCAACACCTCGCACGGGACCAATGTTACTTGTAGGAATTGATCGCGCGATCACAGGACTCCCGATTTGAGAATATGATGATAATTTGAATATTTCTAGAATTAGGTTTAAAAACATGTCTTTAGTGGGTGAAAACTCGAAACATCCCCCGAACGACCCCATTAGTGGCACCAACATGTCGCACGGGTCCAATGTAACTCGTAAGAACTGACCGCGTGAATACAGGAAGCCCGGTTTGAGAATACATCGATAATTTGAAAATACATAGTCTTAGGCTTAAAACATGTCGTTAGTGGGTGAAAACCTGAAACAGCCCCCAAACGGCCCTGTGAGTGGCACTAACACCTCGTACGGGACTAATGTAACTCATACGAACTGATCGTGCGATCACGGGACCCTCCGTTTGGGAATTCGAAGATAATTTGAATTTTACTAGACGAAGGCATAAAAACATAGTGTTAGTGGGTGAAAACCCAAAACAACTCCCAAACGACCCTGTGAGTGGCACCAACACCACGCACGGGACTAATGTCACTCGTAGGAAGTGACCGCGCGATCCAGGGATTCCCAGTTTGAGAATATGATAACAATTTGCATATTTCTAGACTTAGACATAAAAACATGGCGTTAGTGGTGGAAACCCGAAACATCCCCTGAATGGCCCCGTGAGTGGAACCAACACCTCGCACGGGACCAATGAAACTCGTAAGAAGTGATCGCGCGATGACGGGACTCCCGATTTGAGAATACGATGATAATTATCATATTTCTAGACTTAGGCTTAAAAATGTGGCGTAAGTGGGTGAAAATCCGAAACAGCCCCCGAACGGCCCCGTGAGTGGCACGAACACCTCACAGGGGCCAAGTGTGAGATCACGGGACTCCTAGTTTAAGAATATGATGATAATTTGTATATTTCTAGAATTAGGCATAAAAATATGGCGTCAGTGGATAAAAACCCGAAATAGCCCCCGAAAGGCCCCGTGAGTGGCACCAAAGTCTCGTACGGGATAAATGTAACTCATAGGTACTATCCACGTGATCACGGGAATCCCAGTTTGAGAATACGATGATAATTTTCATATTGCTAGACTTAGACATAAAAACATAGCGTTAGAGGGTGAAAAACCAAAACAGCGCCCAAACAGCCCCGTGAGTGGTACCAACACCTCGCACGGGACCAATGTCACTCGTAGGAACTGACCGCGCAATCACGGTATTCCTAGTTTGAGAATATGATGATAATTTCCATATTTCTAGACTTAGGCATAAAAACATGGTGTTAGTGGGGAAAACCCTAAACAACCCCCGAACGGCCCCGTGAGTGGCACCAACACCTCGCACTGGACCAATGTAACTCATAGTAATTGACCGCGTGATTACGGGACTCCCGATTTGAAAACATGATGATAATTTTCATATTTCTATACTATGGCTTAAAAACTTGGCGTTAGCGGGTGAAAACCCTAAATAGGCCCCGAACGGCCCCGTTAGTGGCAATAACACCTTGCACGGGACCAATATAACTCGTAGGAACCGACCACGCGATCACTGGACTCCCGATTTGAGAATACAATGATAATTTTCATATTTATAGACTTACGCTTAAAAATGTGGCGTTAGTGGGTGAAAACCTGAAATATCCCCCGAACGGCCCCATCAGTGGCACCAACACCTCGTACGGGACCAATGTAACTCGTACGAACTGACTGCTCGATCACGGGACTCCCGGTTTGAGAATACGACGATAATTTGCATATATCTAGACTTAAACTTAAAAAATGGCGTTACTGGGGAAAAACTCAAAACAGTCCCCAAATGGCCCTGTGAGTGGCACCAACACCTCGGACGGGAACAAAGTAACTCGTAGGAAGTGACTGTCCAATCACGGGACTCCCAGTTTGAGAATAAGACAATAATTTGCATATTTTAAGACTTAGGCTTAAAAACATGGCGTTAGTGAATGAAAACCCGAAATAGCCCCCAAACGACCCCGTGAGTGGCACCAACACCTCGTACGGGACCAATGTAACTCGTAGGTAATGATCACATGATCACGGGACTCCAGATTTGAGAATACGATGATAATTTTAATTTTACTAGACTAAGGCTTAAAAACATGGCGTTAGTGGGTGAAAACCTGAAACAGCTATCAAACGGCCCCGTGAGTGGCACCAACACCACGCACGGGACTAATGTCACTCGTAGGAACTGATCGTGCGATCACGGGATTCCCAATTTGAGAATATGAGTACAATTTGCATATTTCTAGACTTAGACATAAAAACATGGCGTTAATGGGGAAAACTCGAAATAGCCCCCGAACGGCCCCGTGAGAGGCACCAACACCTCGCACGGGACCAAAGTAACTTGTAGGAACTGACTGCTCGATAACGGTACTCTCGGTTTGACAAAATGATGATAATTTGCATAGTTTTACACTTAGGCTTAAAAACATGCCATTAGAAGCCATAAAAACACGGTGTTAGTTGGGAAAACCCGAAACAGCCCCCGAAAGTCCCCGTGAGTGGAACCAACACCTCGCACGAGAACAATGTGACTCATAGGAACTGACCGCGCGATCACGGGACTCCCAGTTTGAGAATATGATTATAATTTGTATATTTTTAGACTTAGGATTAAAAATGTGGAGTTAGTGGGTGAAAACCCAAAATAGCCCCCGAACGGACCCATCAGTGGCACCAACACCTCGCACGGGACCAATTTAAGTTGTACGAACTGACCGCACGATCACGAGACTCCTAGTTTGAGAATACGACAATAATTTGCATATTTCTAGACTTAGGATTAAAAACATGGCGTTAGTTGTGAAAACCCGAAACAACCCCAAAATGGCCCCGTGAGTGGCATTAACACCTCGCATAGAACCAAAGTAACTCGTAGGAACTGACCACGCGATCACGGGACTCCCGATTTGAGAATACTATGATAATTTTCATATTCGTAGACTTAGGATTAAAAACCTATCGTTAGTGGGTGAAAAGCCAAAACAGCCCCCGAACGACCCCGTGAGTGGCACTAATACCTCGCACGGGACCAAAGTAACTCATAGGAACTCATCGCGCGATCATGGGACTCCAAATTTGAGAATACGACAAGAATTTGCATATTTCTAGACTTAGGCATAAAAACATGGAGTTAGTGGAGAAAATCCGAAACAGATCCTGAACGGCCCCATGAGTGGCACCAACACCTCGCACAAGATAAATGTAACTCGTAGGAACTGACCGCGCGATCATGACACTCCCAATTTGAGATGATAATTTGCATATTTCTAGACTTAGGATTAAAAATGTGGCGTTAGTGGGTGAAAACCCAAAATAGCCCCCGAACGGCCCTATGAGTGGCACCAACACCTCGCACGGGACTAATGTAACTCGTACAGACTGACCGCGCGATCACGGGACCCCTGGTTCGAGAATACGATGATAATTTGAAAATATATAGACTTGGGCTTAAAACATAGCGTTAGTGGGTGAAAACCCAAAAAATTTTCCGAACGACCCCGTATGTGGCACAAATACCTCGCACGGGACCAATGTAATTCGTAGGAACTGACCATGTGATTACGGGACTCTCGATTTGAGAATATGATGATAATTTACATATTTTTAGACTTAGGCTTAGAAACATGTCGTTACTGGGGGAAAACCCGAAAGAGATCCCGAATAGCCCCGTGAGTGGCACCATCACCTCGTACAAGACCAATGTAGGTCGTAGGAACTGATTTCGCGATCACGGGTCTCCCGGTTTGAGAATACGATGATAATTTGCATATTTCTAGACAAAGGCTTAAAAACATGGCGTTATTGGGGAAAACCCAAAACACTCCCCAGACGGCCCCGTGAGTGGTACCAACACCTCCAACGGGACCAATGTAACTCGTAGAAATTGACCACGAGATAATGGGACTCTTGGTTTGAGAATACGATGATAATTTGCATATTTCTAGACTTAGACTGAAAAACATGGTGTTAGCGGGTGAAAACCCAAAATAGCCCCCAAAGGGCCTCGTGAGTGGCACCAACACCTCATAGGGGCCAAGTGAAACACGTAGGAACTTACCGCGCGATCACGGGACTCCCGGTTTGAGAATACGACGATAATTTGCATATTTCTAGACTTAGGCTTAAAAACATGGCGTCAGTAAATGAAAATACGAAATAGCCCCCGAACGACCCCCTGGGTGGCACCAACACCTCGTACGGGACCAATGTAACTCAAAGGAACTGACCGCGCGATCACGGGACTCCCGATTTGAGAATACTATGATAATTTGCATATTCCTAGACTTAGGATTAAAAACCTAGTGTTAGTGGGTGAAAACTTGATATAGCCCCCGAACGGCCCTATGAGTGGCACCAACATCTCACATGGGACCAATGTAACTCGTACGGACTGACCGCGCGATCACGGGACCCCTGGTTTGAGAATACGATGATAATTTTAAAATATATAGACTTAGGATTAAAAACATGGCATTAATGGGTGAAAACCCAAAATAATTTTTGAACGGCCCCGTGCGTGGCACAAATACCTCGTACGGGACCAATGTAATTCGTAGGAACTGACCACGTGATTACGAGACTTTTGATTTGAGAATACGATGAAAATTTACATATTTTTAGATTTAGGATTAGAAACATGTTGTTACTGGGGGGAAAACCCGAAAGAGATCCCGAATGGCCCCGTGAGTGGCACCATCACCTCGTACAAGACCAATGTAACTCCTAGGAACTGATTTCGTGATCACGGGACTCTCGGTTTGAGAATACAATGATAATTTGCATATTTCTAGATAAAGGCATAAAAATAGGGCGTTAGTGGGGAAACCAAAAATAACCCCCAAACGGCCCCATGAGTGGCACCAACACCTCGCACGGGACCAATGTGACTCATAGGAACTGACCGCGCATCAAAGGACTTCCGGTTTGAGAATATGATTATAATTTGCATATTTCTAGACTTAGGATTAAAAACGTAGCGTTAGTGGATGAAAATTCGAAACAACCCCCGAACAGCCCCATGAGTGGCACCAACACCTCACACGGGACTAAAGTAACTCGTAGGAACTGATCGCGCGATCACGGGACTCCCAGTTTGAGAATACGATGATAATTTGCATATTTATAGACTTAGGCATAAAAAGAAGGCATTGTTGGGGAAAACCCGAAACAGACCCCGAACGGCCCCATGAGTGGCACCAACACCTCGCACGGGACCAATGTAACTCTTCGAAATTGACCGCATGATCATGACACTCCCGGTTTGAGAATACGATGACACTTTACATATTTCTAGTCTTATGATTAAAAACGTGGCATTAGTAGGTGAAAACCCAAAATAGCCCCCGAACGACCCTAAGAGTGGCACCAACACTTCGCACAGGACCAACGATACCCGTAGGGACTAACCGCGCAATCACGGTTTGAGAATTCAATTATAATTTAAAAATGTATAGACTTAGGCTTAAAAAATTTCATTAGTGGGTGAAAACCTGAAATATCCCCTGAACGGCCCCGTGAGTGGCACGAACACCTCGCACGGGACCAATGTAACTCGTAGAAACTGACCACGCGATTGGGACTCCTAGTTTGAGAATATGATGATAATTTCCATATTTCTAGACTTAGGCTTAAATACATGGTGTTAGTGGGTGAAAACCCTAAACAACCCCCGAATAGCCCCGTGAGTGGCACTAACACCTCGTTGGGGCCAAGTGAAACACTTAGGAACATATCGCGTGATCACGGGACTCTCGATTTGAAAATACAATTATAATTTGCATATTTCTAGACTTAGGCTTAAAAACATGACGTCAGTGGATGAAAACCCCAAACAACCCCTGAACAACCTCGTGAGTGGCACCAACACCTCGTACGGGAATAATGTAACTCGTAGGAACTGACCACGTAATCACAGGACTCTCGGTTTGAGAATACAATGATAATTTGCATACTGCTCGACTTAGGCATAAAAATATGACATTAGTGGGTGAAAACAAGAAACAACACCCAAAAGACCCCATGAGTGGCACCAACACCTAGCACGGGACCAAATCACTCGCAGGAAGTGACCGCACGATCACGAGATTCCCTGTTTGAGAATACGACGATAATTTGCATATATCTAGAGTTAGGCATAAAAACATGGCGTAAGTGGGGAAAACTCGAAATCGCCCTCGAATGGCCCCGTGAGTGGCACCAACACCTCGCACGGGACCAATGTATCTCGTAGGAACTGACCCACGATCACGAGACTCCTGATTTAAGAATACGATAATAATCTACATATTTCTAGAATTAGGTTTAAAAACGTGGCATTAGTGGATAAAAACTCGAAATAGCCCCCGAACGGCCCCATCAATGTCACCAACACCTCGCACAGGACCAATGTAAATCGTGTGAACTGACCGCGCTATCATGGGACCCCCAATTTGAGAATACGATGATAATTTTATGTAAGGACATAATTCTATAAATGTACGGGGTAGAATCTAGGAATTTTCTATTTTCTCATAGATCACAGTTCATATGTCTGATACCGCTACATTCGGCACGTCAACACGATCATCCTCGACGGCCTGTATCCGAATTCAATGCAACTAATTTATTCGTGTGCATCATGCTACATGCAACGTGTTGCTCAGCTTATTCCCACTACTCCACTACGCCTTATTAGTAAAATATTTTATTGGAACTTGAAATATTTGCTTAAATATTTGGGAATTGTTTTTGAAAATTATTTTTGAAATTTTGGATTAATTTTTTATCAAAAGCAGAATTTTTCTAAGTGTAGAAGAAAATGGCCTCGGTTGACGAGATCGCTCGAACGACTTTGCAAGTCGTTCGCGCGAGATAGACATGTCGGGCGATATCGTTCGAACGACTTCTGTTGCGAGGCTTGAGTCCGTCCGTCTACTACTCTCCATCGCATGTCATCTGCGCTTCAAGTTATATCAGATGGATGTTAAGAGTGCCTTTCTAAATGGCATTCTACAGGAGGAGGTTTACGTGGAACAACCAAAAGGGTTTGAAGACCCTCAGCGCCCTGAGCACGTATACTATCTGAGAAAAGCCTTGTATGGTTTGAAGCAAGCACCCCGTGCTTGGTACGAGAGGCTTACTTCCTATCTCTTAGCCCGTGGTTTTAAGAGAGGGGGAGTTGATATGACGTTGTTCGTCTGGAGAGATAACGGTGCAATTTTGGTTGCCCAGGTCTATGTGGACGACATAGTCTTTGGATCCACGTGCTCTCAATATGCTCATCACTTTGAAGAGGAGATGAAAAGTGAGTTTGAGATGAGCATGGTTGGTGAGCTTACTTTCTTCCTTGGTCTCCAGGTTCATCAGCTAGAGGATGGGATGTTCATCTCCCAATCCAAGTATGCTAGAGACCTAGTGAAGAAATTTGGTTTAGACTCCTCTAAGCATGCACGTACACCTATGAGTACCACTACCAAGCTTAGTATGGACACTTCAGGCAAGGACGTAGAGCAAACCTTATATAAAAGTATGATAGGTAGTCTTCTCTACTTGACTGCCAGTCGTACCGACATAGCCTTTAGTGTTGGAGTCTGTGCGCGATATCAGGCATCCCCGAAAGAGTCACATTTACTTGCTCTAAAACGTATTATTAAATACGTAAGTGGGACTCTCTCATACGGTATTTGGTATTCCTTTGATAACGATGACCGTTTGTCCGCCTATTCAGATGCTGATTGGGCCGGGGAGGTAGATGGTTGTAGGAGCACTTCTGGTGGGTGTTTCTATTTTGGTTTTGCTCTAGTCTCCTGGATGAGCAGGAAGCAAAATTCTATCTCTTTGTCCACTGCGGAGGCTGAGTATATAGCCGTCGAGAGTTGTTGCACGCAACTCTTGTGGATGAAGCAAATGCTGGAGTATTATGGGATTTCACAGGACACCACGACGATTTCCTGTGATAACACGAGCACGATACACATATCCCGGAATCCAGTCCAGCATTCGTGCACAAAGCATATCAGGATACGTGAGCACTTTATACGACAATTAGTTGAGGGGAAAGTCGTATCCCTGAATTTTGTTCCCACCGACCATCATTTAGCCGATATTTTCACGAAACCTTTAGATGCCCTTAGATTTGAGAGTCTTAGGAAGTCTTTGGGGATTTGCACAGTTGACTGAGGGGTTGGTCTATGTCTAGAATATGATGCTTTTTCACGTTCGTATCATATGCTTCCTATTGCTAGTCTGTTTTTATATGTACCATTATTTTGTTGTACAGCTATTTATATATTCTTTTGAAAAATCCAAAAAGATTTTTGTTTTTGTATATAAATATTTCAGAAAAGCCCAAAAATTTTTTTGTATTTTTTTATGCACCTTTTATGGATGAACATCTAAGATAGCCAAGTCATAATGTCATTCGATTTATCCATGTGACTGTTTGATAGAGATTTGAGACGCTACATCATTTCATCCATGTGCTTTACATTGATTGGAGTCTTTGAGATGTGATTAGTGATATCTTTCTACATGTTTGACTCCTATCTCCTTTTTGCACACATGCACGGCTTTATTTGATTATTGCACTTGTCTATCACATGTTGGCATGAGTGTTTCCATCTCAATTATGTCTATACAACTAACAATATGCGATAAAACTTGACAAGATTGGATTGCATGTAAAAACTATTTTTTTGTGAGACTGAGTGTTTGTTTAAGAACGGGGAGGGGCTACGAAAGGTATTTATCACGTCTTTGCGCAAAAGCCACCGTTCAAAAGGACCAAAAAATTGGAGGAATTTTATTATCCGGGGTCCAAAGAGGTTAAAAGAGCCCGAAAAAATTTAAAGGCAATAAAAAGCAATTCATGCCAAATCTAGGCCACTTAGGTTTCATCATCAATTCTCCAAAGTTTGAGAATTTAGAAAAGCCTCTATTCAAAATAAAAATTTGAGGGAGTTTGGTCGTAGAATATAAACGGGTTTGCGCTTCCTTGAAAGTACTGAAAAATCATGAAATAGTTTTGGACGTTATTGGTGTGGAAATCACTTTGAGTTTTGATTTGTTGATTTGATTGAGTCAATGTCTTATATTTCCACCTTTTTACACCAAAGGAAGACTTTGAGTTCATTCGTTAGGCGTATCGGATATTCATCGTGCACATATGTCATGTTTGTCTGCATTGATTTTCCTATCGAATCTGTTTACACCCCTTCATTTCGCTATCATTGACTTGGTTGTTTTTGTGATCTTTCATGGTGTGATTCTTTGTTGTATATTATGTGTGAATTTTTTTGAAAAATATAAAAATATCAGTTTGTTCCCGTGTGTCACTCTCCATGCGCATTCATTTATGCTTCTCATATTTGTCTATTTGGGGACATAATAAAAAGGGGGAGAAAAATTATGAGGGAGAATTGTTTTGGTGTTTGGTTGATTTATGAATGATTTGCTTAAGATTAATTGATCATCAATTTTTGCATATCATTATATTTCAAACTGTTGCTTGTCACAGGTATTTGCTTTATCTCATGTCTGTAGGTACACCATTGTTCATTTTTGGATTGTACACCCTGATGAGAAAAGCTTTGAAAGTTTCTAAAGAGCTGAAGATTTGGGAGACATGTCATTTAGTATTCTCAATTTGAGGGTTTAATGGGGATATTATCTTATATGTCATTTGATTGCATAATTAGGATTTTTCATGTATGTACCGGCATAGACATAGGGGGAGATTTGTAAGGACATGATTCTATAAATGTCCGGGGTAGAATCTAGGAATTTTCTATTTTCTCCTAGATCACAGTTCATATGTCAGATACCGCTACATTCGGCACGTCAACACCATCATCCTCGACGGCCTATATCCGAATTCAATGCAACCACTTTCTTCACGTGCATCATGCTACATGCAACGTGCTGCTCAGCTCATTCCCACTACTCCACTACGCCTTATCAGTAAAATGTTTTATTGGAACTTTAAATATTTGCATAAATATTTGGGAATTGTTTTTGAAAATTATTTTTGAATTCTAGATTAAATTTTAATCAAAAGCAGAATTTTTCTAAGTGTAGAAGCGAATGGCCTCGGTCGACGAGATCGCTCGAGCGACTTTGCAAGTCGTTCGCGCGAGATAGACATGTCGCGCGATATCGTTCGAACGACTTTTGTCCTTCGTTTGAGCGACATGCTATCTCGTTCGAACGAGCCACCGCCTCGATTTTTGTATAAATATCTGATCTCCTTCTACACATTTTTTCAAGTCTTTCTGCAATCACGAAAATCTGCGAAAAGATCCCAGAATAAGACTTCACCTTTTAAGGTTTTCTAAACCTTTTTGTTTCACAAAACCATTCCCATATATGTGTGTGAATCTTTAAACCTTCAAGAAGATCATTTACTCATTTGGAGTACTTTGTGAGGAAGCCGTTCTCTTTGTCACTACTTCCCTACTGGAAAGGGATTGTTCCAGCTTCCGACAACAGAACCGACACCCGAGGGTATTTCTGTGTCACTTGTATTTTCATTATAATCTGTTATAAGCCGTTCTCTTATAAAAATTATTGTGAAAATAAAAGGTTTTGCCCCGTTGGGGATTTTTCCTCATATATGTGTTCTTGCATGTTTCATCGTCGTATTTAATCACATATAGATGCATGTTTAGGACTTAAGTGGTAAAAACTGTGTTTAATTAAACAACTTCCTTATTTGAACGCAAGCGCACTCTTCTCAAATTGGTATTAGAACCAGTTAAACAATTTTACCGTGTAATTTTCCGCAAAATTTTTCTAAAATATCAATTTTCTGAAAAATTGATTTTTGAAAACGAGTGAGTTCATTATGGAGAAGTTATATAATAAAATGCCAGTTTTTGACGGGATAAACAATGTATATTGGAAAGCCCGCATGAGGTCTGCTTTAAAAGCCATTGATGAACGAGTCTGGATTTTGGTTGAAAGAGGGTGGACTCCTCCCTCCGTCACCGTTGATAATGTGATCAATTTAAAACCTGTCACTTCTTGGACTGAAGACGAATTTAAATGGTCATCATTCAATTCTAAGGGTCTAAGTGCTATTTTTGGGTCTGTCACACTTGATGAGTTCAAACGCATAATGAAGTGTACCACGTCAAAAGAGGCATGGGATGTTTTATAACTCACCCATGAAGGAACTAATGCTGTGAAAGAGTCTAAATTGCAAAATTTGACAGCTCAATTTGAAACCATCACCATGCATGAAACTGAATGTTTTGATGATTTTTATGCTAGACTTTCTGACATTGTTAATACTAGCTTTAATCTTGGTGAACATATTCCTAATGCTAGAGTTGTCAAAAAGATTCTTCGTTCTTTGCCTAAGCATTTCATCCCCAAAGTCACTGTGCTAAATTCTATGGGTAATTTAAATACTCTAAAATTGGAAGAACTTGTAGGAGATTTTCAAACTTATGAAATTGATATGTTCCCTAAAACTTCTAGGACTAAAGATAAGGGAATCGCACTTAATTCTCAAGAGATAAAGAGTGAGGGGTCGACTAGAAAGAGGGTAGAGTCATCTAGAAAGAGAGAGACTGACACGTCAAATTCTGATTGTGATTTTGACTTAGATGATTTGGCTCTTTTTGCAAGAAATTTCAAGAGGATTCTCAAATTTAAGAAAAATTGCAATTTTAAAGATAAAAGGAAATTTGAGAAAAATAAGTTTGAAAAGAAAAATGAAACAGTTTTTAAAGATCCTCATGAGAAAGAAAGTGAGAGATGCCTTGAGTGAGACGGTAGGGGTCATAGAGCCTTTGAGTGTGCCACACGTCTGAATAGAGAGAAAGGGAAAGCTGTTCTTAACGCTACCCTTAGCGACGACAGTGAGGTCGAGTCGATGGATTCTGGAGTCGAGTCACCGCATGAGTGTAACTTCACCGCATTCATGGCTAGTCATGTGAGCACTTCTAGTTCTCCTCACGACGATGAGGATGATGCTTCATAGGGACACCTCGACAGTGAGAGCGATGTGAGTGAGGGGGAGGATGACACAAGTGAGAGCGAGAGTGATATTCAACGCGCCTACGCTGAGTTATATTCTGAATCATTTAAAACTAAAAAGCGTAACAAAGCGTTAGTCCTTAAGATCACTGGCTTAGAGGAAGAATTAAGAAAAGCGAGAGAGAGAGTCCTCCACCTGCACCGCCCAGAGAGAGAGAATTTGCCTATGTTGAGAAAGAAAGTTTGTTTAGAGAGAGAGCGAGAGCACTTTTGAGAAAGAGAGGGGGACTTGACTAAATAAGTGGCTAGTCTTACGAGTCAGCTCCATTCCTCCATGGAGACTCGGAAGAAACTTGAAGCCCTTGTTGCCCAGCTGACTCATGATCTTGAGAAAGAACGGGAAGTCAAGGTACAAATCGAGGACATATCTGGGAAAATGGGAAAGATGCTCCTTGGCCCTGCTTTAGGTTTTGGTGATAGGCAGGGAATTGGGTATGATGGTGCCTCCACGTCCCAAATTTCACCCGGACCAGTTCCTGAGTTTACTATGACTCCTTATGGCCATCGTCAAAAACCTCAAAGGAGAGTTCGATCAAGAAAAGAAAACCAAGGTCCGCCTTTGACTGTGTTCTTTTGTACTTATTGCAAAATAAAAGGCCACCTTAGGGAGTTTTGCTATAGTATGGGTCGGACACGACGTACTACTTCTCCACATCAGCATACTGATGATTTTACTAGTTTGAGAGAGTGAGTTGAGTTTTTAGCTGCCACGTCACAGAGTTTGATGGAGGAATTCTGACGGATGTCTTTGTCGTCAGGGAATGCTTCTCACATTCTTGCTAAAACCAACAACAACAAAGGCAAACAAAAGGTCACCACTTCTTGGGTACCTAAGAAAGATAAAAAGGCCTTTGTTGTTCCTGTCATTCTCAAGGCACATAATACCTCACAGTGGTATTTTGACAGTGGATGCTACAGACATATGACAGGTGATGCCTCATTTTTTACATCTCTTGAGGATTATCAGGATGGCAGAGTCACCTTTGGAGATGGGAGAAAGTCTAGCATTGTAGGACGAGGTACTATAGTGTTACTAGGATTTCCTAAGCTAGAAAATGTGTTGTACATCAAAGGTTTAAAAGTAAACCTTCTCAGCATTAGCCAACTGTGCGACACTGACTTTGCAGTAAAGTTTGACCGGGACGCATGTAATGTTTACAATCAAGCCGATAAACTCTTAATGCAAGGGCTGAGGACCGAGGATAATTGCAATGGTACTCTGCCAACTTCCTCACTTATCTGCAACAGCGCCACAATCACTCCTATAGATATGTGGAACCAACGTCTAGGTCACATAAATATTAGAGATCTCACTCGCTTAGCCAAAAAGGACCTAATACGTGGCTTACCATCTCTTAGAAGGCCAACTTCGTCAGTTTGTGGACCCTGTCAGTTGGGAAAACAAATTCGTAGTCCCCATAGGAAGTTGCATTCCATTACCACCTCTCGTGTTCTTGAGCTTATACACATGGATCTTATGGATCCCACTCGTACTGAGAGTCTGGGTAGTAAGAGGTATATCATCGTGATGGTGGATGATTTCTCCAGGTACTCCATTGTAGGTTTTCTGAGAAAGAAATCCGATGCTGTAGAGTTTTTAACAACCAAGTGCCATGTCCTGCAAAATCAATACGGAGTCACTATGAACAGGATACGTAGTGACAACGACACTGAATTTAAGGAAGCAAAAGTAGATTTGTATTGTGATAGCCTTGGGATCAAACATGAGTTTTTTGCTGTGAAGACTCCTCAGTAAAATGGGATTATTGAGAGAAAGAATAGAACGATCCAGGAAATGGCTAGATCTATGCTTCTAGGTCATAATGTTTCTAGGAGATTTTGGGCAGAGGCAGTGTCTACTGCATGCCATACGGTGATTAGGGTTTATCTGCTTCCACACACACTTAAAACGCCTTATGAATTGTGGACAGGCAAGAAACCCAACCTGGCATATTTTCGTGTTTTTGGGAGTAAATGCTACATCCTACGGGATAGAGAGCAATTAGGTAAGTTTGACTCCCGGAGTGACGAGGGAATATTGCTAGGATATTCATCGAATAGCAGAGCGTACCGGGTTTTTAACCTGAAAAGCTCTAAGGTTATGGAATCAATAAACGTCACCGTGCAAGATGATGAACCTCTGATGCTTATTGATCCTAACCTTCAGTGTGAGGATGAGGATTCGTCTGACAGTGATCCACTAGTCCCTCACCCACACTCTGTGCTCCCCAGTCATGTGTTAGGAGACACACCCACTTGGGTTCGCAAGATTCATGACCCGTCTTCCATTATTGGCGATCCTACTCTAGGGGTCAAGACTCATGCTTAGCTCGAGAACATTGTTATCAATCTTTGGTACACGTCCAAAGTCGAGCCCAAGAACCATAAAGAAGCACTCAAGGATGAACACTGGATATCTGCTATGCAGGATGAGTTGCTTCAGTTTAAAAAGAATAATGTCTGGGAACTTGTCCCCTGACCTAGTGAGACTAATGTGATAGGTACCCGGTGGATTTTTAAGAATAAAATGGATAAAATGGTACCATAATCAGAAACAAAGCTAGGTTGGTCGCTCAAGGCTACACACAGATAGAGGGTGTAGACTGTGGGGAGACATTTGCTCCTATTGCGAGGCTTGAGTCCGTCCGTCTACTACTCGCCATCGCATGTCATCTGCGCTTCAAGTTATATCAGATGAATGTCAAGAGTGCCTTTATGAATGGCATTCTACAGGAGGAGGTTCACGTGGAACAACCAAAAGGGTTTGAAGACCCTCAGCACCCTGAGCACGTCAACTATCTGAGAAAAGCCTTGTATGGTTTGAAGCAAGCGCCCCGTGCTTGGTACGAGAGGCTTACTTCCTATCTTTTAGCCCATGGGTTCAAGAGAGGGGGAGTTCATATGACGCTGTTCGTTAGGAGAGATAACGGTGCAATTTTGGTTGCCCAGGTCTATATGGACGACATAGTCTTTGGATCCACGTGCTCTCAATATGCTCATCACTTTGAAGAGGAGATGAAAAGTGAGTTTGAGATGAGCATGGTTGGTGAGCTTACTTTCTTCCTTGGTCTCCAGGTTCATCAGCTAGAGGATGGGATGTTCATCTCCCAATCCAAGTATGCTAGAGACCTAGTGAAGAAATTTGGTTTAGACTCCTCTAAGCATGCACGTACACCTATGAGTACCACTACCAAGCTTAGTAAGGAGACTTCAGGCAAGGATGTAGAGGAAACCTTATATTGAAGTATGATATGTAGTCTTCTCTACATGACTGCTAGTCGTCCCGACATAACCTTTAGTGTTGGAGTCTGTGCGCGATATCAGGCGTCCTCGAAAGAGTCACATTTACTTGCTCTAAAATGTATTATTAAATACGTAAAAGGGACTCTCTCATACGGTATTTGGTATTCCTTTGATACCGATAACCGTTTGTACGCCTATTCAGATGATGATTGGGCCAGGGATGTAGATGGTTGTAGGAGCACTTCTGGTGGGTGTTTCTATTTTGGTTCTGCTCTAGTCTCCTCGCTGAGCAGGAAGCAAAATTCTATCTCTTTGTCGACTGAGGAGGATGAGTATATAGCCGCCGGGAGTTGTTGCACACAACTCTTGTGGATGAAACAAATACTGGAGGATTATGGGATTTCACAGGACACCATGACGATTTCCTGTGATAACACGAGCGCGATACACATATCCCGGAATCAAATCCAGCATTCGCGCACAAAGCACATCAGGATACGTGAGCACTTTGGCCGGGCGGAAAAAGTGTGTTCTTGTGAGGACACAATCGTTGTGTGTTTCGCCGCCGCGATACAAAAGAAAACCTAAGCTACTAATACACTTGACAAGCAATCACAGTGGTAAGTCGGGTATCGTAAGAAATCCACAGGGAGTGATTAAATTTTAGACGTTAATTATTTTAATTACTTCAGGAATAAAAGTGTAAAATAAATAAATGAAAAGGTGATGGGTTGGAAATGGTGAATAAAAGAAAATAATAAGTTAACGCTAAACAAAAGGAAAGCGAGGATCGGGATCGCATACACGCGTTCACGGGCTAAACAACTACTAATTAGAATTTTGATTCGAAAACATTTAATCGATCATTTTCAATTAAGCATAAACATCACGTAATAAGGGATTTAAGCCAAAGTTGCGAGATTAAACATTTAACGGAAAATGGTCACACGCGGATTAAATTCGGAAAATCGCAATAAACACTAATGTTGCGTGACAAAGAAATTTAAACGCATAACAATCCAACTTTAATACACGCGGTTTCAATTAAATGCAATTTTACACGAAACCCTAACTTTCGAGGTCCAAACCCGTAAATGGCGTAAATGAAATCCCGACCCTATTTATCTAAGGGCAATACATGGAAATAAACTAAATTAAACTAATTAAACTAAGAAAGCAAGAATTAAAGCAAGAAAACCTAATTATGAAAGCATGAAAATTACACTAGAAAGCAAGAATTAATGGAAAACAAGCTATATTAAAGGAGAGGGAAATGAAAAGTCAACATACAAACCAATTAGATTGTCAATCCAAAGAGAAATGAAGAAGAACCATCCAAAACCCTAACTATTCTAACCTAAAATCGTGTATGTACTGATATATATCCATATTACAACAAAATTGGCTTATATAGTAAGTTGGAATAAAAATAAAGAAGAAAGAAAAGAAGGCAAACTATCTGCAGAAAACAGAGCATCGATCGATCGACCCCTTTGATCGATCGATCGACCTAGGCAAAACTTTGGCAAATCAGAATGGTCGATCGATCGATCAAGCAGGGCAAAATGCAGCAGCCTACTGCATTCCTCTTTTCTTCTTCTCCCTTCTCCTCTTTTGCTTCCTTGTATTTCCTTCGCTGAAATCGCCGTAACTTCTTCGTTATGAATCGAAATCGCGCACCGTTCATGGCCACGTGAAGCTAGCGAGGAGGGCTACAACTTCCGTGAGATGTCGGTCCAGGTACCCAAGCTGTGAAAAGACTAAAATGCCCTTGCGCGTGCGATCGTGTACGGAACTTCACCGGAATGCATCCGAACTTCATACTAAGCATCCAAATACCTACAAAATCTCAATTAACCCCTGCAAAACATGTTAACATAGAAATCCGAGGTTGTCTGGTTAAGGAGCATAAATATAGGGATTAAGATACCCGAGGGGGCTAATAACGCGTAGGTTAACGGGTGAAATACGCAATATTTACGTCATATCACACCCCCTAACGTACACATTGCTAGTCCCTAGCAATGAAATAGGAAACAACAAGAACTACAAGCAAACCAAAAGCAGGAGATAGTACAAAAGTATGGTATAAAAGCATAAGGCCACTTTCGCGGGCGATTCAATTGCATTTAGCGTATGCAATAAGCCGTTAAACCCCTAGGTCACCCTAGTGGACGAGTGTCGTCTCGTGAGGGTTTTCAGGGATGAAACCCACAAACATCATATGGTTTCCTCAAAATATGCCCAACCCAACATGCGACAAACTCAACAACAACGAAAAAGATTTCAAACATGTTATTAGCATATTGAACGAATTCAAGCTAGAGTCCGTTGTTATTAACAGGTTGAATGCAACTCATAGAATTGAAACTTTAAAAGTGGGAGGGGGGAAAGCAAATGCACAATATGATTTGGTAAAAACTTAAATAAACCGGATTAACATAAAGGCATGCATATATTCAATTCTCACGGGCATTACGCTCATCAAGCGAATTCACTCAAAACAGGGAGGTAACACACGGGACATGCGGGCTAAAGAGTAAATGTAAATGGAAACTAGGCCGCACACATGTGACTAATGAAGAACGCTATATAGGAAATAAAAACTTGTAATCTCAATGAAAAAATACCGCACACTAAAAGAGGCGAAATGCATTTTCACATATTATCAAAACTATTATGACTTTTAAATTAAATGCACCCTAAGATCACATAGGACTTTATAGGGTTGTAATGTAGGTTTGGGGTTAGGGTACGAAATGAAGGAATGTATGTACGGATTCAAAGTGTTCGGGATGAAAACTCGGGATAATGGAAAAATGCGGGAAATATCAAAAATGGAAAGCAAGTTCCAAAACAAGCATTAGATATATCATCGGGGAGAGTAATCAAAGCTTATTGAACTACTACAAACAATATAAACAACTTTCTCTTTCTTTTTCTTTTCTTCCTTATTCTCACTTTTTTTTCTTTTGTTTTCTTTTGTTTTCTTTTGCTTTTTGCTTTCTCTTTTTCTTCACTTTTTTCACATCACTTTTCTTTACTTTTCAAACTCTCATATGCTTAAATTGCAACCACATTGCAATAAAATTCAATCCCAAGTAACATTCCAAACAAAGGTATGTAAGGTGTATGTATGGCTTAAAACTCCAATTTGGAGTTGGTTATGGGAATGGGGTATGAAACGAAAGGCTAATATTTAGGCTCAAAGGGGTTAACGAGGGTAAACATATAAGGGTGAGTTCAAGGCTAATATGGGTGATATAACAAAGATGGCCTATGATCATTTCACAAAGTTTACGCAATTCTCGAGTCAAAACAATATATGAAAATCATGATCAAGTAACACATTTCAAGTATGAACTCAATTAATGAGCGGTCAAATGAAAGAATAGAGAGATTACCGATGAATTTAACGTTTTCAAAGAGAAAAGAATAGTGTATAACACTCACAAACGACGAAAGGTACAAAGCTTACTCGGTGTAAGTATATACAGTGCAACAAAAGATTACCGAGTTATAAAAATCTTAAACCAAATCAATATAATAAGGAAAGTGCATATGCTCATGGGATAAAGTTTAATTCATGAAGTTATTCACAATATCAATGATTTGAGGACTAAAGTCTAATAACTTCTAAAATCGAGAACATTCATCATTGAATTGTCTATTTGATCGGGTAATTATTGAAATTTTTCATCGAAAACAAGGCAAAATGCCTAATAAAGGAGAAAAAAGAAAGAAAATATTTTTGAAAATTTTCAAATTTTTCACAAAAAGTCATACTTAGTAACTAAATGTGAGCAAATCCATGGACTACACATGAAATGGATAGAATATCCTACACCCCCTAACTTAAATGTTGCATTGTCCTCTATGCGCATTAAGAACACAACACAAAGAGAGGAAAGAACGATATTACCCAAAATTGGAGCGATCTCCATAAGCGCGAGTCCAAAGGAATCTACAAAACAAGTTAGTACCGAGCATAGCAAAAACAAATAACAAAAAGTTAACTAATTACATTAGACTAAATTAAAAGTAAAGAAAAATAGGAAAGAAAGAAAATTAAAAGGCTAACTATTTACAACCTACTATTTAGACTACACACTAACTATACACTAGAAGTCTAAATAGTTGAGGGTCCACCCAAAAAGGGATTTGACTTTGAAAGATCAATGGTGGACCCTCCAAAGCTAACATGCCTCCCGAAAAATAGGAATTCCGTTTGAACAACGGAAGGCATGTGGGCGGTGAAAAAAGTGAACCATCGCCAATTTGAAATTTTTGGGGGACGATGGGGGATTTGGATAACAAGGGGGAAAGATACACCTGAGGTCCAAGAAAAGTTAACTCATCTCCCAAAGATTTTTCAAACGGAATGGGAGATGGTGCACACATCGGGATACCATCCATCGAAACAAGTCCTGTAAAGAGTCCTCATCGGCAAAAAGTGTAGTTTTAATTTCTACCGACTCATAGGAATCAACCGGTAATTCTAATGGTTCGATCACGGAAAACGAATATGGTGATGAAACAAATTCAATCTCAATCGACTAATCATCGGAAGGAGATTGAATTTCTGGGGAGAAAGATTCACATTCGATGAGAAATTCTTTGAAAAATTGAGGTGAAACACAAGTTTCCACCTCCTCGTTGTTTTGTGCATAAGAATTCATCTCATCGCAAAGTGCACCAAGTCTCATTCCAGCATCATTTAGGCTTTCCAAACCTTGGGAGTAAAGAAGCAAAGTCTCTTCCAAAGTAGGCTTCCTCGGCTCAAGAGCCTCGGACTCCTCATTTGGTTGAAACTCGTCTTCGAAAGTAATGAAATAAGAATCGTCATTGGATTCGAATAATGAATCCAACTCAAGCTCCCAATAATGATTTTCATTCCGATAAATGTTTTCAAGTCTTTCAAACTCAAGAAACTCTTCAAAATGGAAAACTTGAAAACTATCCCCAAAGTAAGAATCATTAGAATGACCGTAATAACTATAATAGTAGGACATGATTACCTCGTTGCTTGTAGATGGAGAATCCGAGCAAGAAAGTAAGCAACCGCGAATCAAAGTTTCTTAGCGCTCAAATATTCTATCCTGCAAAAAAGGTTAAAACAAAGAATACAAATACAAAAGGAAAAATACTACGAAATAATAAAAAAATTACTATCTAAAACATACTCCCCAGCAACGACGCCATTTTGTGGCCGGGTGGAAAAAGTGTGTTCGTGTGAGGACACAATCGTTGTGTGTTTCGCCACCGCGATACAAAAGAAAACCTAAGCTACTACTACACTTGACAAGCAAGCACAGCGGTAAGTCGGGTATCGTAAGAAATCCACAGGGAGTGATTAAATTTTAGACGTTAATTGTTTTAATTACTTCAGGAATAAAAGTGTAAAATAAATAAATGAAAAGGTGATGGGTTGGAAATGGTGAATAAAAGAAAAGAATAAGTTAACGCTAAACAAAAGGAAAACGAGGATCGGGATCGCATACACGCGTTCACGGGCTAAACAACTACTAATTAGAATTTTGATTTCGAAAACATTTAATCGATCATTTGCAATTAAGCATAAACATCAAGCAATAAGGAATTTAAGCCAAAGTTGCGAGATTAAACATTTAACGGAAAATGGTCACACGCGGATTAAATTCGAATAATCGCAATAAACACTAACGTTGCGTGACAAAGAAAGTTAAACGCATAACAATCCAACTTTAATCCACGCGGTTTCAATTAAATGCAATTTTACACGAAACCCTAACTTTCGAGGTCCAAACCCGTAAATGGCCTAAATGAAATCCCGACCCTATTTATCTAAGGGAAATACGTGGAAATAAACTAAATTAAACTAATTAAACTAAGAAAGCATGAAAGAATGAAAATTACACTAGAAAGTAAGAATTAATGGAAAACAATCTATATTAAAGGAGAGGGAAATGAAAAGTCAACATACAAACCAATTAGATTGTCAATCCAAAGAGAAATGAAGAAGAACCATCCAAAACCCTCAAAACCCTAACTATTCTAACCTAAAATCGTGTATGTACTGATATCTATCCATATTACAACAAAATTGGCTTATAAAGTAAGTTGGAATAAAAATAAAGAAGAAAGAAAAGAAGGCAAAATATCTGCAGAAAACAGAGCATCGATCGATCGACCCCTTTGGTCGATCGATCGACCTAGGCAAAACTTTGGCAAATCAGAATGGTCGATCGATCGACCAAATGGGTCGATCGATCGATCAAGCAGGGCAAAATGCAGCAGCCTACTGCATTCCTCTTTTCTTTTTCTCCCTTCTCCTCTTTTGCTTCCTTGTATTTCCTACGCTGAAATCGCCGTAACTTCTTCGTTATGAATCGGAATCGCGCACCGTTCGCGGCCACCCGAAGCTAGAGAGGAGGGATACAACTTCCGTGAGATGTCGGGCCAGGTACCCAAGCTGTGAAAAGACTAAAATTCCCTTGCGCGTGCGATCGTGTACGGAACTTCACCAGAATGCATCCGAACTTCATACTAAGGATCCAAATACCTACAAAAGCTCAATTAACCCCTGCAAAACATGTTAACATAGAAATCCCAGGTTGTCTGGTTAACGAGCATAAATATAGGGATTAAGATACCCGAGGGGGCTAATAATGCGTAGGTTAACGGGTGAAATATGCAATATTTGCGTCGTATCACACTTTATACGATAGTTAGTTGAGGAGAAAGTCGTATCCCTGAGTTTTGTTTCCACCGACCGTCAGTTAGCCGATATTTTCACCAAACCTTTTAGATGCCCTTAGATTTGAGAGTCTTTGGGGATTTGCACAGTTTATTGAGGGGTTGGTCTATGTTTAGAATGGATGCTTTTTAACGTTCATATCTTATGCTTCCTATTGCTTGTTTGTTTTTATATGTGCCATTGTTTTGTTGTACAGCTATTTATATATTCTTTTGAAAAATCCAAAAAGATTTTTGTTTTTGTATATAAATATTTCAGAAAAGCCCAAAAAGTTTTTTGTATTTTTTATGCACCTTTTATGGATGAACATCTAAGATAGCCAAGTCACAATTTCATTCGATTTATTCATGTGACTATTTGATAGAGATTTGAGATGCTACATCATTTCATTCATGTGCTTTACATTGATTGGAGTCTTTGAGATGTGATTAGTGACGTCTTTCTACATGTTTGACTCCTATCTCATTTATTGCACACATGCACGTCTTTATTTGATTATTGCACTTGTCTATCACATGTTGGCTTGAGTGTTTCCATCTCACTTATGTCTATACAACTAACAATATGCGATAAAACTTGACAAGATTGGATTGCATGTAAAAACCATTTTTTTGTGAGACTGAGTGTTTGTTTAATAACGGGGAGGCGCTGCGAAAGGTATTTATCACGTCTTTGCGCAAAAGCCACCGTTCAAAAGGACCTAAAAATGGAGGAATTTTATCATCCGGGGTCCAAAGAGGTTAAAAGAGCCTGAAAAAATTTAAAGGCAATAAAAAGCAATTCATGCCAAATATGGGCCACTTAGGTTTCACCATCAATTCTCCAAAGTTTGAGAATTTAGGAAAGCCTCTATTCAAAATAAAAATCTGAGGGAGTTTGGTTGGAGAATATAAACGGGTTTGCGCTTCCTTGAAAATCCTGAAAAAGCATGAAATAGTTTTGGACGTTATTGGTGTGGAAATCACTTTGAGCTTTGATTTGTTGATTTGATTGAGTCAATGTCTTATATTTCCACCTTTTTACACCAAAGGAAGACTTTGAGTTCATTCGTTAGGAGTATTCGATATTCATTGTGCACATATGTCATGTTTGTCTGCATTGATTTTCCTATCGAATCTGTTCACACCCCTTCATTTCGCTATCATTGACTTGGTTGTTTTTGTGATCTTTCATGGTGTGATTCTTTGTTGTATATTTTGTGTGAAATTTTTTGAAAAATATAAAAATATCAGTTTGTTCCCGTGTGTCATTCTCCATGTGCATTCATTTCTGCTTCTCATATTTGTCTATTTGGGGACATAATAAAAAGGGGGAGAAGAATTATGCGGGAGAATTATTTTGGTGTTGGTTGATTTATGAATGATTTGCTTAAGATTAATTGATCATCAATGTTTTCATATCATTATATTTCAAACTGTTGCTTGTCATGGGTATTTTCTTTATCTCATGTGTGTAGGTACACCATTGTTCATTTTTGGATTGCACACCCTAATGAGAAAAGCTTTGAATGTTTCTGAAGAGCTGAAGATTTGGGAGACATGTCATTTAGTATTCTCAATTTGAGGGTTTAATGGGGATATTATCTTATATGTCATTTGATTGCATAATTCGGATTTCTCATGTATGTACCGGCATAGACATAGGGGGATATTTGTAAGGACATGATTCTAAATGTCCAGGGTAGAATCTAGGAATTTTCTATTTTCTACTAGATCACTGTTCATATGTCTGATACCGCTACATTTGGCACGTCAACACGATCATCCTCGATGGCCTATATCCGAATTTAATGCAACCACTTTCTTCACGTGCATCATGCTACATGCAACGTGCTGCTCAGCTCATTCCCACTACTCCACTACGCCTTATCAGTAAAATGTTTTATTGGAACTTTAAATATTTGAATATATATTTGGGAATTGTTTTTGAAAATTATTTTTGAATTCTGGATTAAATTTTTATCAAAAGCAAAATTTTTCTAAGTGTAGAAGCGAATGGCCTCGGTCGACGAGATCGCTCGAGCGACATTGCAAGTCGTTCGCGCGAGATAGACATGTCACGCGATATCGTTCGAACGACTTTTGTCCTTCGTTCGAGCGACATGCTATCTCGTTCGAGCAACATGCTATCTCGTTCGAGCAACATGCTATCTCGTTCGAACGAGCCACAACCTCGATTTTTGTATAAATATCTGATCTCCTTCTACATGTTTTTTCAAGCCTTCCTGCAATCACGAAAATCTGGGAAAACATCCCAGAATAAAACTTCACCTTTTAAGGTCTTCTAAACCTTTTTGATTCACAAAACCATTCCCATATATGTGTGTGAATCTTTAAACCTTCAAGAAGATCGTTTACTCATCTGGAGTACTTTGTGAGGAAGCCGTTCTCTTCGTCACTACTGCCCTACTGGAAAGGGATTGTTCCAGCCGCCGACAACAGAACCGACACCCGAGGGTATTTCTGTGTCACTTGTATTTTCATTGTAATCCGTTGTAAGCCGTTCTCTTACAAAAATTATTGTGAAAATAAAAGGTTTTGCCCCGTTGGGGATTTTTCCTCATATATGTGTTCTTGCATGTTTCATCGTCGTATTTAATCACATATAGATGCATGTTTAGGACTTAAGTGGTAAAAACTGTGTTTAATTAAACAACTTCCTTATTTGAACGCAAGCGCACTCTTCTCAAATTGGTATTAGAACCAGTTAAACAATTTTACCGTGTAATTTTCCGCAAATTTTTTCTAAAATATCAATTTTCTGAAAAATTGATTTTTGAAAACGAGTGAGTTCATTATGGAGAAGTTATATAATAAAATGCCAGTTTTTGATGGGACAAACTATGTATATTGGAAAGCCCGCATGAGGTCTGCTTTAAAAGCCATTGATGAACGTGTTTGGATTTTGGTTGAAAGAGGGTGGACTCCTCCCTCCGTCACCTTTTATAATGTGATCAATTTAAAACCTGTCACTTTTTGGACTGAAGACGAATTTAAATGGTCATCATTCAATTCTAAGGGTCTAAGTGCTATTTCTGGGTCTGTCACACCTGATGAGTTCAAACGCATAATGAAGTGTACCACGTCAAAAGAGGCATGGGATGTTTTACAACTCACCCATGAAGGAACTAATGTTGTGAAAGAGTCTAAATTGCAAAATTTGACAACTCAATTTGAAACCATCACCATGCATGAAACTGAATGTTTTGATCATTTTTATGCTATACTTTCTGACATTGTTAATACTAGCTTTAATCTTGGTGAACATATTCCTAATGCTAGAGTTATCAAAAAGATTCTTCGTTCTTTGCCTAAGAATTTTGTCCCCAAAGTCACTGTAACTCGTAGGAACTGACCGCGCGATCACGGGACTCTTGGTTTGAGAATACTACGATAATTTGCATATTTCTAGACTAAGGCTTAAAAACATAGCGTTAGCGGGTGAAAACCCAAAACAGCCCCTGAACGGCCACGTGAGTGGCACCAACACCTCACACAGGATCAGTGTAACTCATAGGAACTGACCGTGTGATCATGGGATTCTCGGTTTGAGAATACGACGATTATTTGCATTTTTGTAGAGTTAGGCATAAAAACAGGGCGTTAGTGGGGAAACCTGAAACAACCCCCAAACGGTCCCGTGAGTGGTACCAACACCTCGCACGGGACCAATGTGACTCATAGGAACTGACCGCGCATCACGGGACTCCCGGTTTGAGAATATGATTATAATTTGCATATTTCTAGATTTAGGATTAAAAATGTGGCGTTAGTGGATGAAAATTCGAAACAACCCCCGAACAGCCCCATGAGTGGCACCAACACCTCACACGGGACCAAAGTAACTCATAGGAACTGATCGCGCGATCACGGTATTCCCAATTTGAGAATGCGATGATAATTTTCATATTTCTAGACTTAGGCATAAAAACTTGGCATTAGTGGGGAAAACTCGAAACAGCCCCCGAACGACCCCGTGAATGGCACCAACACCTCGCAAGGGACCAATGTAACTCGTAGAAAAAAACCGAGGGATCACGGGACTACCAGTTTCGGAATATGATGATAATTTGTATATTTCTAGACTTAGGATTAAAAACATGGTGTTAGTGGATGAAAACCAGAAACATTCCCCGAACGGCCCCATGAGTGGCACCAACACCTCACACGGGACCAAAGTAACTCGTAGGAACTGACCACGCGATCACGGGATTCCCAATTTGATAAAGCGATCATAATTTGCATATTTTTAGACTGAGGCATAAAAACACGGTGTTAGTGGGGAAAACCCTAAACAACCCCCGAGCGGTCTCGTGAGTGGTACCAACACCTCACACGGGCCAATGTAACTCGTAGGAACCGTTCGCGCGATCACGGGACTCTTGGTTTGCGAATACAATGATAATTTACATATTTCTAGACTTAGGATTGAAAACATAGCGTTAGTGGGTGAAAACCCAAAACAACCCCTGCACGGCCCCATAAGTGGCACCAACACCTCGCACGGGACCAATGTAACTCGTAGGAACTCATCGCGCGATCACGAGACCCACGATTCGAGACTACAATGATAATTTGAAAATATATAGACTTAGGCTTAAAACATGGCATTAGTGGGTGAAAACCCAAAACAGCCCCCGAACGACCCAGTTAGTGGCAGCAACACCTCGCATGGGACCATTGTAACTTGTAGGAACTGATCGCACGATTACGGGACTCCCAGTTTGAAAATACGACGATAATTTGCATATTTCTAGACTTAGGTTTAAAAACATGGCATTACTGGTGGAAAACCCGAAAGAGATCCCGAACGACCCCGTGAATGGCACCAACACCTCGTACGGTACTAATGTAACTCGTAGGAACTGATCGCGCGATCACGGGGCTCTTAGTTTGAGAATACGTCGATAATTTGCATATTTGTAGACTAAGGCTTAAAAACTTGGCGTTAGCAGGTGAAAACCCGAAATAACCCTCGAACGGCCCCGTGAGTGGCACCAATACCTCGCACGGGACAAATGTAACTCGTAGGAACTGACCGTGTGATCATAGGATTCCAAATTTGAAAATACAACGATAATTTGCATATTTGTAGAATCAGGGATAAAAATATGGCGTTGGTGGGGAAAACCAGAAACAGCCCCCGAACGGCCCCGTGAGTAGCACCAACACCTCGCACGGGACCAATGTAAGTCGTACGGACTGACCACACGATCACGGGACCCCCGATTTGAGAATACGATGATAATTTCAAAATATATAGACTTACGCATTAAACATGGCGTTAGTAGGTGAAAACCCGAAACAACCCTCGAACGACCCCGTGAGTGGCACCAACACCTCGCACGGGACCAATGTAACTCGTAGTAAGTAATCGCGTGATTACGGGACTCCCGGTTTGAGAATACGACAATAATTTGCATATTTCTAGACTTAGGCTTAAAACCATGGCGTTACTAGGGGAAAACTCAAAAGAGATCCCTAACGGCCCCGTGAATGGCACCAACTCCTCGTACGGGACCAATGTAACTCGTAGGAACTGACCACGCAATCACGGGACTCCCAGTTTGAGAATAGGACGATAATTTGCATATTTCCAGACTTAGGCTTAAAAATATGGCGTTACTGGGGGACAACCCAAAACAATCCCCGAACGGCCTCGTGAGTGGCACCAACACCTCGCACAGGAAGAATGTAACTCGTAAGAACTCACCACGCGATCACGAGACTCTCGATTTGAGAATACGATGATAATTTGCATATATCTAAACTTAGGATTAAAAACGTGGCGTTAGTGGGTGAAAACTCAAAACAGCCCCCGAACAGCCCCATGAGTGGCACCAACACCTCGTACGGGACCAATGTAACTCGTACGAACTGACCGCGCGATCACGGGACCCCCGGTTTGAAGAAAATGATAATAATTTGAAAATATATAGACTTAGGTTTACAACATGGCGTTAGTGGGTGAAAACCCAAAACAACCCCCGAACGGCCCCGTTAGTGGCACCAACACCTCGCATGGGACCAATGTAACGCATAGTAATTGACCACGCGATTATGGTACTCCCAGTTTGAGAATACGATTATAATTTGTATATTTCAAGACTAAGTCTTAAAAACTTGGCGTTAGCGAGTGAAAACTTGAAACAACCCCGAACGGTCTCGTGGGCGGCACCAACACCTCGCACAGACCAATGTAACACGTAGGAACTAACCACGTGAACACGGGACTCCCGGGTTGAGAATACGATGATAATTTTCATATTTCTACACTTAAACTTAAAAACATGGCGTTACTGGGGGAAAACTCGAAACAGCCTCCTCACGACCCCATGAGTTGCACCCACACCTCGCACGGGACCAAAGTAACTTGTAGGAACTGACTGCGCGATCACGGGACTCCCAGTTTGAGAATACGACTATAATTTGTATATTTCTCGAATTAGCCTTAAAAACATGACATTAGAGGGTGACAACTCGAAACAGCCCCCGAACGACCCTGTTAGTGGCACCAACACCTCGCACGAGAGCAATGTCACTCATAGGAACTGACCACGCGATGATAGGATTCCCAATTTTAGAATACGCTGATAATTTGCATATTTCTAGACTTAGGCATAAAAACATGGCGTTAGTCGGGAAAATCCGAAACAACACCCGAACGGCACCGTGAGTGGCACCAACACCTCGTACGGGACCAATGTAACTCGTAGAAACTGACCGTGCGATCACGGGACTCTCGGTTTGAGAATACGATGATAATTTGAATATTTATAGAATTAGGTTTAAAAACATGGCTTTAGTGGGTGAAAACCCAAAACAGCCCCGAACAACCCCATCAGTGGCACCAACACCTCGCACGGGACCAATGTAACTCGTACGAACTGACCGCGCGATCACAGGACCCTCGGTTTGAAGAAAACAATGACAATTTGAAAATATATAGACTTAGGTTTAAAACATGGCGTTAGTGGGTGAAAGCCCGAAACAACCCCCGAACGGCCCCGTTAGTGGCACCAATACCTCGCATGGGACCAATGTAACTCATAGTAATTGACCACGCGATTATGGTACTCCCGGTTTGAGAATACGATGATAATTTGCATATTTTAAGACTAAGTCTTAAAAACTTGGCGTTAGCGGGTGAAAACTCGAAACAACCCTGAACGGCCCCGTGGGTGGCACCAACACCTCGCACGGACCAATGTAACACGTAGGAACTAACCACGTGAACACGGGACTCCCGGGTTGAGAATACGATGATAATTTTCATATTTCTACACTTAAACTTAAAAACATGGCGTTACTGGGGGAAAACTCGAAACAGCCTCCTCACGACCCCATGAGTTGCACCCACACCTCGCACGGGACCAAAGTAACTTGTAGGAACTGACTGCGCGATCACGGGACTCCCAGTTTGAGAATACGACTATAATTTGTATATTTCTCGAATTAGCCTTAAAAACATGACATTAGAGGGTGACAACTCGAAACAGCCCCCGAACGACCCTGTTAGTGGCACCAACACCTCGCACGAGAGCAATGTCACTCATAGGAACTGACCACGCGATGATAGGATTCCCAATTTTAGAATACGCTGATAATTTGCATATTTCTAGACTTAGGCATAAAAACATGGCGTTAGTCGGGAAAATCCGAAACAACACCCGAACGGCACCGTGAGTGGCACCAACACCTCGTACGGGACCAATGTAACTCGTAGAAACTGACCGTGCGATCACGGGACTCTCGGTTTGAGAATACGATGATAATTTGAATATTTCTAGAATTAGGTTTAAAAACATGGCTTTAGTGGGTGAAACCCAAAACAGCCCCCGAACGGCCCCATCAGTGGCACCAACACCTCGCACGGAACCAATATAACTCGTACGAACTGACCGCGCGATCACAGGACCCCCAATTTCAGAATACGATGATAAGTTGAAAATATATAGACTTAGGTTTAAAAGATTGCATTAGCGGGTGAAAACCCGAAATAGCCCCCGAACGGCTTCGTGGGTGGCACCAACACCTCGCACGGGACTAATGTAACTCGTACGAACTGACCACGTGAACTCGGGACTCCCGATTTGAGAATACGATAAATTTACATATTTCTAGACTTAAACTTCAAAACATGGCGTTACTGGGGGAAACTCAAAATAGCTTCCAGACGGCCCCATGAGTTGCACCTACACCTCGCACGGGACCAAAGTAACTTATAGGAACTGACTGCGCGATCATGAGACTCCCAGTTTGAGAATACGTTGATAATTTGCATATTTATAGAATTAGGCTTAAAAACATGACATTAGCGGGTGACAACCCGAAACAGCCCCCGAACGGCCCCGTAAGTGGCACCAACACCTCGCACGAGACCAATGTCACTCATAGACCGCGCGATGATGGGATTCCCCATTTTAGAATACGCTGATAATTTTCTTAATTCTAGACTTAGGCATAAAAACATGGCATTAGTAGGGAAACCCCTAGATAACACCCGAATGGCCCCGTGAGTGGCACCAACACCTCGAATGGGACCAATGTAACTCGTAGGAACTGACCGCGCGATCACGGGACTCCCGATTTGAGAATACGCTGATAATTTGCATATTTCTTGACTTAGGCATAAAAACATGGTGTTAGTGGGGAAAACCCGAAACAACCCCCGAACGGCCCCGTGAGTGGCACCAACACCTCGTACGGGACCAATGTGACTCATAGAAACTGATTGCGTGATCACGGGACTCTCGATTTGAGAATACTATTATAATTTGAATATTTCTAGGCTTAGAATTATAAACGTGTCTTAAGTGGGAAAAAAACCCAAAATAGCCCCTGAACGGCCCCATTAGTGGCACCAACACCTCGCACGGGAATAAGGTAACTCGTACGAACTGACAGCGCGATCACGGGACCCCCGATTTGATAATATCATGATAATTTGAAAATATATAGACTTAGGCTTAAAAACATGGCGTTAGTCAGTGAAAACTCGAAATAGCCCCCGAACGGACCCGTGAGTGGCCCCAACACCTCGCACGGGACCAATGTAACTCGTAGGAACTGATCACGCGATTACGAGACTCCCGATTTGAGAATACCATGATATTTTGCATATTTTTTGACTTAGGATTAAAAACATGGTGTTAGTTGTGAATACCAGAAACAGTCCCTGGACGTCCCTATGAGTGGCACTAACACCTCGTACTGGACCAATGTAACTCATAGAAACTAACCACACGATCACGGGATTCCTAGTTTGAGAATACGATGATAATTTTCATATTTCTAGACTTAGGCATAATAACGTGGCATTAGTGAGGAAAACCTAAAACAGCCCACGAACGGCCCCATTAGTGGCACCAACACCTCGCATGGGACCAATGCAACTCGTAGGAACTGACCGCGCGATCATAACACTCCTGGTTTGAGAATACGATGATAATTTTCATATTACTAGACTTAGGATTAAAAATGTGGCGTTAGTGGGTGAAAACTCAAAATATCCCCCGAATGGCCCCATAAGTGGCACCAACACCTCGCACGGGACAAATGTAACTCGTACGAACTGATCGCGCGATCACAGGACCCCCGATTTGAGAATATGATGATAATTTGAAAATATATAGACAAAGGCTTAAAAGCATGGCGTTAGTGGGTGAAAACTAGAAACAACCCCCGAACGGCCCCGTGAGTGGCACCAACACCTCACACGGGACCAATGTAACTCGTAGGAACTAACCACGCGATTATGCGACTCCCAATTTGAGAGTACGATGATAATTTGCATATTTATAGACTTAGGCTTATAAACATGACGTTACCGATGGAAAATCTGAAAGAGACCCCGAAAGGCCCCGTGAGTGGCACCATCACCTCTGATGGGACCAATGTAACTCGTAGGAACTGATTGTGCGATCATGAGACTCCCGGTTTGAGAATTCGACGAAAATTTGCATATTTATAGACTAAGGCTTAAAAAATTTGCGTTAGCTGGTGAAAACTGGAAACAATCCCGAACGGCCCCGTGAGTGGTACCAACACCTCGCACGAGACCAAGGTAACTCGTAAAAACTGACCACACGATCACGGGACTCCTGTTTTGAGAATACGATGATAGTTTGCATATTTCTAGACTTAGGCTTAAAAACACGGTGTTAGCGGGTGAAAACCCAAAGAAGCCCCTGAACGTCCCCATCAGTGGCACCAACACCTCGCAGGGGCCAAGTGTAACACGTAACAACTTACCGCACGATCACGGGACTCCCGGTTTGAGAATACGACGATAATTTTCATATTTCGAGACTTAGGCTTAAAAATGTGGCATTAGTGGGTGAAAACCTGAAACAGCCCCCGAACGGCCCCATGGGTGGCTCCAACACCTCGCACGGGACTAATGTAAATCATACGAACAGACCGCGTGATCACAGGACCCCCGGTTTAGGAATACGATGATAATTTGAAAATATATGGATTTAGGCTTAAAACATGGTAGTAGTGGATGAAAACCTAAAACAGCCCCCGAATGGCCTCGTGAGTGGCACCAACACCTCGAACGGGACCAATGTAACCCGTAGTAAATAACCGTGCGATTACGGGACTCTCGATTTGAGAATATGATGATAATTTACATATTTCTAGACTAAGGCTTAAAAACATGGCGTTAGCGGGTGAACACCTGAAACAGCCCCCGAACGGCCCCGTGGGTGGCACCAACACCTCGCACAGGACCAATGTAACACATAGTAACTGACCGGGCGATTATGGGACTCCCGGTTTGAGAATACAATGATAATTTACATATTTCGAGAAATAGGCTTAAAAATGTGCCGTTAGTGGGTGAAAACTCGAAACAACCCCCGAACGGCCCCATGGGTGGCACCAACACCCGCACGGGACCCATGTAACTCGTAGGAACTGACCACGTGAACACGGGACTCTCAGTTTGAGAATACGATGATAATTTTCATATTTCTAGACTTAAACTTAAAAACATGGCATTACTGGGGAAAAACTCGAAACAGCTTCGGGACAGCCCCATGAGTTACACCAACACCTCGCACGGGACCAAAGTAACTTGTAGGAACTGACTGCGCGATCATGAGACTCTTAGCTTGAGAATACGATGATAATTTGCATATTTCTAGAATTAGGCTTAGAAACATGACATTAGCGGGTGATATCCCGAAAGAGCCCCCGAATGGCCCCGTAAGTGGCACCAATACCTCGCATGAGACCAATGTCACTCATAGGAATCGACCGCGCGATGATGGGATTCCCAGTTTTAGAATACGCTGATAATTCACATATTTCTAGACCTGGCATAAAAACATGGCATTAGTGGGGAAAACCCAAAACAACACCCAAACAGCCCCGTTAGTGGCACTAACACCTCACACGGGACCAATGTAACTTGGAGGAACTGACCACGTGATCATGGGACACCAGATTTGAGAATACATTGATAATTTGTATATTTCTAGACTTAGTCATAAAATCATGGTGTTAGTGTGGAAAACTCGAAACAACCCCCGAATGGCCCCGTGAGTGACACCAACACCTCGTACGGGACCAACGTGACTCGTAGAAACTAACCGCGTGATCACGGGACTCCCGATTTGAGAATATGATTATAATTTGCATAATTCTTAACTTAGGATTAAAAACGTGTCGTAAAGGGGTGAAAACCCGAAATAGCCTCCGAACGGCTCCATTAATGGCACCAACACCTCGCACGGGACCAATGTAACTCGTACGAACTGACCGCGCGATCACGGGACCCCCGGTTTGATAATACAATGGTAATTTGAAAATATATAGACTTAGGCTTTAAAACATGGCGTTAGTCGGTGAAAACGCAAAACAGCCCCCAAACGGACCCGTGAGTGGCACTCACACCTCGCACCAGACCAATGTAACTCGTAGGAACTGACTGCGCGATTACGGGACTCCCGGTTTAAGAATACCACGATATTTTGTATATTTTTAGAACTAGGAATTAAAAACATGGCGTTAGTTGTGAAAACCCAAAACAGCCCCTGAACGGCCCCATGAGTGGCATTAACACCTCGTACAGGACCAATGTAACTCATAGAAACTGACCACACGATCACGCGATTCCTAGTTTGAGAATACGATGATAATTTGTATATTTCTAGACTTAGGCATAATAACGTGGCGTTAGTGGGGAAAACCAGAAACAACCCTCAAACGGCCCCGAGAGTGGCACCAACACCTCGCACGGGACCAATGTCACTCGTAGGAACTGACCGCGCAATCACGGGATTCCTAGTTTGAGAATATGAAGATAATTTGCATATTTTTAGACTTAGTCATAAAAACTTGGCGTTAGTGGGGAAAACCCAAAATAGCCCCCGAACGGCCCCGTGAGTGGCACCAACACCTCGTGAGGGACCAATGTAACTCGCCGGAACTGACCGCGTGATCACGGGACTCCCGATTTGAGAATACAATGATAATTTTAATATTTCTAAAATTAGGTTTAAAAACATGGCGTTAGTGGGTGAAAACTCAAAACAGGCCCGAACAGCCCCATCAGTGGCACCAACATGTCGCACGAGTCCAATGTAACTCGTTAGAACTGACCGCGTGACCACGGGACCCCTGGTTTGAGAATACGTCAATAATTTGAAAATATATAATCTTAGGCTTACAACATGGCGTTAGTGGGTGAAAACCCGAAACAGCCCCCGAACGGCCCCGTGAGTGGCACCAACACCTCACATGGGACCAATGTAACTCGTAGTAATTGACCGCGTGATTACGGGACTCCCAGTTTGAGAATACGATGATAATTTTCATAGTTCTAGACTCAGGCCTAAATATATGGCATTACAGAGGGAAAACCCGAAACAGATCTCGAACGACCCCGTGAGTGGCACCAACACCTCGTACAGGACCAATGTAACTCGTAGGAACTGACCATGCGATCAGGGACTCCCGATTTGAGAATAAAATGATAATTTGCATACTTCTAGACTTAGGCTTAAAAACATGGCATTATTGGGGAAAAACCAGAAATAGCCCCCGAATTGCCTTGTGAGTGGCACCAACACCTCGCACGGGACCAATGTAACTCGTAGGAACTGACCATGTGATCACGGGACTCTCAATTTGAGAATACGATGATAATTTCCATATATATAGACTTAGGATTAAAAACATGACGTTAGTGGGTGAAAACCCGAAACAGTCCCCGAACGGCCCCATGAGTGGCACCAACACCTCGCGTGGGACCAATGTAACTCGTACGAACTGACCGTGCAATCACGGGACACTCGGTTTGAGAATATGATGATAATATCAAAATATATAGAATTAGGTTTAAAACATGGTATTAGTGGGGGAAAACACGAATAATCCCTCGAACGGCCCCGTGAGTGGCACCGACACCTCGCACGGGACTAATGTAACTCATAGTAATTGACCGCGTGATTATGGGACTCCCAGTTTGAGAATACGATGAGAATTGGCATATTTCTAGACTAAGGCGTAAAAACATGGTGTTAGCGGGTGAAAACCCGAAACAACCCCCAAATGGCCCTATGAGTGGCACCAACACCTCGTAGGGGCCAAGTGTAACACGTAAGAACTTACCGCGCGATCATGAGACTCTCGATTTGAGAATACGAAGATAATTTGCATATTTCGAGACATAGGCTTAAAAAGGTGACGTTAGTGGGTGAAAACTCGAAATAGCCCCCGAACGACCCCATGGGTGGCACCAACACCTTGCATGGGACCAATGTAATTCGTATGAACAGACCGCGCGATTATGGGACCCCCGGTTTGAGAATACGTCGATAATTTGAAAATATATAGTCTTAGGCTTAAAACATGGAGTTATTGGGTGCAAACTCGAAACATCCCTCGAATGGCCCCGTGAGTGGCACCAACACCTCGCACGGGACCAATGTAACTCGTAGTAACTGATCGTACGATTACGGGACTCCGGTTTGAGAATATGATGACAATTTTCATATTTCTAGACTTAGGCTTAAAAATATGGCGTTACTGGGACAAAACCCGAAAGAGATCCCGAAAGGCCCCATGAGTGGCACCAACACCTCGTACAGGACCAATGTAACTCGTAGGAACTGACCACGCGATCACGAGACTCCCGGTTTGACAATACAACGATAATTTGCAACCTGCTAGATTAAGCTTAAAAACATGGCGTTACTAGTGAAAACTCAAAATAGCCCCCGAACGGCCCCATGAGTGGCACCAACACCTTGCAGGGGCCAAGTGTAAAGCGTAGGAACTTACCGCGCGATCACGGGACTCCCAGTTTGAGAATACGATGAAAATTATCATATTTTTAGACTTAGGCATAAAAATATGGCGTTAGTGGATGAAAATCCGAAACAGGCCCCAAACGATCCCGTGAGTGGCACTGACACCTCGTACGGGACCAATGTAACTCGTTGGTATTGACAGCGTGATCACGGGACTCCCAGTTTGAGAATACGATGATAATTTTCATATTTATAGACTTAGGCATAAAAACATGGCGTTAGTGGGGAAAACCCGAAACAAACCCCGAGCAGCCCCATGAGTGGCACCAAAACCTTGCATGGGACTAATGTAACTCGTACGAAATGACTGCGCAATCACGAGACTCCTGATTTCAGAATACAATGATAATTTGCATATTTGTAGACTTAGGATTAAAAAAATGTGGCGTTAGTGGGTGAAAACCCGAAATATCCCCCGAATGGCCCCAGGAGTGGCACCAACACCTCGCACGGGACCAATGTAACTTGTAGGAACTAATCGAACGATCACGGGACTCCCGATTTGAGAATACGATGATAATTTTCATATTTATAGACTTAGGCTTTAAAACATGGCGTTACTTGGGGAAAACCCGAAACAGCCCCCGAACAGCCCCCTGAGTGGCACCAACACCTCGCACGGGACCAAAGTAACTTGTAAAAACTGACCACGCGATGACGGGACTGCCGGTTTGACAATACAACGATAATTTGTATATTTCTAGGCATTAGCGGGTGAAAACCCGAAACAGCCCCCGAACGGCCCCGTGAGTGGCACGAACACCTCGCAGGGGCCAAGTGTAACCCGTAGAAACTTATGCGGGATCACGGGACTCCCAGTTTGAGAATACGATGATAATTTGCATATTTCTAGAATTAGGCATAAAAACGTGGCGTGAGTGGATGAAAACCTGAAACACCCCCCAAACGGCGCCGTGAGTGGCACCAAAGTCTCGTACGGGATAAATGTAACTCGTAGGTACAATCAACGCTATCACGAGACTTCCAGTTTGAGAATACATCAATAATTTGCATATTACTAGACTTAGGAATAAAAACATATAGTGAGTGAGTGAAAACCCAAAATAGCACCCAAACGGCCCCATGAGTGGCACCTACACCTCGTACGGGACCAATGTCACTCGTAGGAACCGACCGCACAATCACGGGATTCCTAGTTTGAGAATACGACGATAATTTACATATTTCTAGACTTAGGCATAAAAACATGGCGTAAGTGGGGAAAACCTGAAATAGCCCCCGAACGGTCCCGTGAGTGGCACAAACACCTCGCACGGGACCAATGTAACTCGTAGGAACTGACCGCGCGATCACGGGACTCCTGATTTGAGAATACGATGACAATTTGAATATTTCTAGAGTTAGGTTTAAAAACACGGAGTTAGTTGGTGAAAACCCGAAACAACCCTCGAACGTCCCCATCAGTGGCACCAACATGTCGTACGAGTCCAATGTAACTCGTACGAACTGACCGCGCGAACACAGGACCTTCGGTTTGAGAATACGTCGATAATTTGAAAATATATAGTTTTAGGCTTTAAGCATAGCGTTAGTGGATGAAAACCCGATACAACCCCCAAACGGCCCCGTGAGTGGTACCAACACCTCAAACAAGACCAATGTAACTCGTAGTAACTTACCGCGCGATTATGGGACTCCCGGTTTGAGAATACGACGATAATTCTCATATTTTTAGACTGAGGCTTAAAAATATGGCGTTACTAGGGGAAAACCCGAAATTGATCTCAAACGGCCCCGTGAGTGGCACCAACACCTCGTACATGACCAATGTAACTCGTAGGAACTGACCACGTGATCACGGGACTTCCGATTTGAGAATATAATGATAATTTCCATACTGCTAGACTTAGGCGTAAAAACATGGCGTTACTGGGGAAAACCGGAAATAACCCCCGAATGGCCTCGTGAGTGGCACCAACACCTCGCACGGGACCAATGTAACTCATAGTAACTGACCACGCGATCACGGGACTCCCAGTTTGAAAATACAATGATAATTTTCATATATATAGACTTAGGATTAAAAACGTGTCGTTAGTGGGTGAAAACCCGAAATAGCCCCCGAACGGCCCCATGAGTGGCACCAACACCTCGCACGGGACCAATGTAACTCGTACAAACTGACCGTGCGATCAAGGGAACCTCAGTTTGAGAATACGATGATAATATCAAAATATATAGACTTAGGATTAAAACATGGTGTTAGTGGATGAAAACCCGAACCATCCCCCGAATGGCCCCGTAAGTGGCACCAACACCTCGCACGGGACCAATGTAACTCATAGTAATTGACCGCGTGATTATGGGACTCTTGATTTGAGAATACGATGATAATTTGCATATTTCTAGACTAAGGCTTAAAACCTTGGCGTTAGCAGATGAAAACCCGAAACAGCCCCCGAACGGCCCTGTGAGTGGCACCAACACCTCGCACGGGACCAATGTAACTCGTAGGAACTGACCACGCAATCACGGGACTCCCATTTTAAGAATACAACAATAATTTGCAAATTTCTAGACTTAAACTTAAAAACATGGCGTTACTGGGGAAAAACCCGAAATAGCCCCCGAATGGCCCCGTGAGTGGCACCAACACCTCGTACGGGACCAAAGTAACTCGTAGGAACTGACTGTGCAATCACGGGACTCATGGTTTGAGAATATGAAAATAATTTGCATATTTCTAGACTTAGGCTTCAAAACATGGCGTTAGTGAATGAAAACCAGAAATAGCCCCCGAACGACCCCGTGAGTGGCACCAACACCTCGTACGGGACCAATGTAACTCGTAGGTACTGACCGCGTGATCACGGGACTCCCGGTTTGAAAATACGATGATAATTTCCATTTTACTATACTAAGGCATAAAAACATGGCGTTAGTGGGTGAAAACTCGAAACATCTCCTAAACGGCCCTGTGAGTGGCACCAACACCACGCACGGGACTAATGTCTTTCGTAGGAACTAACCGTGCGATCACGGGATTCCCAGTCTAAGAATATGATGACAATTTGTATATTTCTAGACTTAGACATAAAAACATGGCGTTAGTGGGGAAAACCCGAAATAGCCCCCAAACGGCCCCGTGAGTGGCACCAACAACTCGTACGGGACCAATGTAACTCGTAAGAACTCATCGCGCGATCAGGGGATGCCCAATTTGAGAATACGATAATAATTTTCATATTTCTAGACTTAGGCTTAAAAATGTGGCATTAGTGGGTGAAAACCCGAAACATCCCCCGAACGGCCCCATCAGTGGCACCAACACCTCGTACATGACCAATGTAACTCGTACGAATGGACTGCGCGATCACGGGACCCCCTATTTGAGAATACAATGATAATTTGAAAATATATAGACTTAGGCTTAAAACATGGCGTTAGTAGGTGAAAACCCGAAATAGCCCTCGAATGACCCGGTGAGTGGCATCGACAACTCGTACGGGACAAATGTAACTCGTAGGAATTGACCACGGGATCACGAGACTCTCAATTTTAGAATACGATGATAATTTACCTATTTTTAGACTTAAATTTAAAAATATGTTGTTACTTGGGAAAAACTCGAAACAACCCCCGAACGGCCCTATGAGTGGCACCAACACCTCGCATGGGACCAAAGTAACAAATAGGAACTGACTGCCCGATCACGATACTCCCGATTTGAGAATACGATGATAATCTGAAACATCCCCCGAACGACCCCATGAGTGGCACCAACACTCTCTTAGGGGCCAAGTGTAACGCGTAGGAACTTACCATGTGATCACGGAACTCCTGGTTTGAGAATACTCCGATAATTTGCATATTTCTAGACTTAGGTATAACAACATCGTGTTAGTTGGGAAAACCCGAAACACCCCCCGAACGGCCCCATGAGTGGCACCAACTTCTCGCACGGAACCAATGTAACTCATAGGAACTGATCGCGCGATCACGGGACTCCCGATTTGAGAATATGATGATAATTTGTATATTTCTATACTTAGGCATAAAAACACGGTGTTAGTGGGGAAAACCCGAAATAGCCCTCGAACGGCCCCATGAGTGGCACCATCACCTCGCACGGGACCAATGTGACTCATAGGAACTGATCGCACGATCACGGGACTCTCGGTTTGAGAATATGGTTATAATTTGCATATATCTAGACTTAGAATTAAAAATGTGGCGTTAGTGGGTGAAAACCCGAAACAACCCCCGAACGGTCCCATTAGTGGCACCAACACCTCTCACGGGACAATGTAACTCGTACGAACTGACCGCACGATCACGGGACTCCCGATTTGAGAATACGATGATAATTTGCATATTTCTTGACTTAGGATTAAAATCATGCCGTTAATTGTGAAAACCCAAAACGGCCCCCGAACGGCCCTGTGAGTGGCACCAACACCTCGCACGGGACAATTGTAACTTGTAGGAACTGACCACACGATCACGGGACTCTCAATTTGAGAATACTATGATAATATGCATATTCCTAGACTTAAGATTAAAAACCTGGTGTTACTGGGTGAAATCCCGAAACAACCCCTGAACGACCCCGATAGTGGCACTAACACCTCGTACGGGACCAAAGTAACTCGTAGGAACTGACCGCGCGATCACGGGACTCCCAGTTTGAGAATATGACAAGGATTTGCATATTTCTAGGCTTAGGCATAAAAATATGGCCTTCCTATGGAAAACCTAAAACATACCTCGAATGGCCCCGTGAATGGCACCAACACCTCGCACGAGACAATAGTAACTCGTAGGAAGTGACCGCGCGATCATTACACGCCCGATTTGTGAATACGATAATAGTTTACATATTTCTAGACTTTGGTTAAAAAACGTGGCTTTAGTGGGTGAAAACCCGAAATAGCCTCCAAACGGCCCTATGAGTGGCACCAACACCTCGCACGGGACCAATGTAACTCGTACGGACTGACCGTGTGATCACGGTACCCCCAATTTGACAATACGATGATAATTTACAAATATATAGACTTTGGCTCGAAAACATGACATTAGTGGGTGAAAACTCGAAACAGTCCCCTAACGGCCCCGTGAGTGGCACGAACACCTCGCACGGGACCAATGTAACTCGTAGAAATTGACCGTGCGATCACGGGACTCCCGGTTTGAGAATATGACGATAATTTGCATATTTCTAGACTTAGGCTTAAAAACATGGCATTAATGGGTGAAAACCCAAAATAGCCCCCAAACGGCCCCATGAGTGGCAACAACGACTCACACGGGACAAATTTAACTCGTAGGAACAGACCGCACGATCACGAGACTCACAGTTTGAGAATACAATGATAATTTGCATATTTCTAGACTTAGGATTAAAAAAGTGGCGTTAGTGGTTGAAAACTCAAAATAGCCCCCGAACGGCCCCATCAGTGCCACCAACACCTCGCACGGGACCAATGTAACTCTTACTAACTGACCGCGCGATCACGGGACTCAAAGTTTGAGAATATGACGATAATTTTAAAAATTAGACTTAGGCTTAAAAATATGGCGTTAGTGGGTGAAAACCCAAAACAGCCCCCGAACGGTCCCGTGAATGGCACCAACACCTGGCACGGGACCAATGTAACTCAAAGGAACTAAGTGCGATTACGGGAATCCCAGTTTGCGAGTACGATGATAATTTGCATATTTCTAGAATTTGGAATAAAAACATGGCGTTACTAGGGAAAACCCGAAAGAGATCCCGAACGTCCCCGTGAGTGGCACCAACACCTTGTACGGGACTAATGTAACTCGTAGGAACTGACAGCGCGATCACGGGACTCTTGGTTTGAGAATACTACGATAATTTGCATATTTCTACACTAAGGCTTTAAAACTTAGCATTAGCGGGTGAAAACCAGAAACAACCCCTGAACGGCCACGTGAGTGGCACCAACACCTCGCACGGAAACAATGTAACTCGTAGGAACTGATCACGCGGTCATGGGATTCTTCGTTTGAGAATACGATGATAATTTGCATATTTATAGACTTAGGCATAAAAGAATGGCGTTAGTGGGGAAAACCTGAAACAACACCCAAACTGCCCCGTGAGTGGCACCAACACCTCGCACGGGACCAATGTGACTCATAGGAACTGATCGCGCATCACGGGACTCCCAATTTGAGAATATGATTATAATTTTAATTTTCTAGATTTAGGTTTAAAAACATGGCGTTTGTGGGTGAAAACCCGAAACAATCCCCGAACAGCCCCATAAGTGTCACCAACACCTAACACGGGACCAATGTCACTCCTAGGAACTGACCACGGGATTACGGGACTCCCGATTTGAGAATATATGAATAATTTGCATATTTCTACACTTATGCTTAAAAACATTAGGTTACTGGGGGAAATCCTGAAAGAGATCCCGAACGGCCCTGTGAGTGGCTCCATCACCTCGTACGGGACCAATGTAACTCGTAGGAACTGACCGCACGATCACGTGACTCCCGATTTGAGAATAAGATAATAATTTGCATATTTGTAGACTAAGGCTTAAAACCTTTGCCTTAGCGGGTGAAAACCCGAAACAACCCCTGAATGGCCCCGTGAGTGGCACCAACACATCGCACGGGACTAATGTAGCTCGTAGAAACTGATCACGCGATCACGGGACTCCCCGTTTGAGAATACGATGATAATTTTTATATTTCTAGACTTACGCTTAAAAACATGGCGTCGGTGGCTAAAAACACAAATAGCCCCGGAACAACCTCGTGAGTGGCAGCAACACCTCATACGGGACCAATGTAACTCGTTGGAACTGACCGCGCGATCACGGGACTCCCAATTTGAGAATACGATGATAATTTGTATATTCCTAGACTTAGGATTAAAAACCTGTCGTTAGTGGGTGAAAACCAAAAACAGCCCCCGAACGGCCTCGTGAGTGGCACTAACACCTCGCATGGGACCAAAGAAGCTTGTAGGAACTGACCGCGTAATCACGGGACTCCTATTTTGAGAATACGACGATAATTTGCATATTTCTTGTCTTAGGCATAAAAACATGGCGTTAGAGGGGAAAACCCGAAATAGACCCCGAACGGCCCCATGAGTGGCACCCACACCTTACACGGGACCAAAGTAACTCGTAGGAACTAACCGCGTGACCATGACACCCTCTGTTTGAGAATACAATGATAATTTGCATATTTCTAGACATAGGATTAAATACGTGGCGTTAGTGGGCGAAAACCCGAAATAGCCCCCGAACGGCCCCATGAGTGGCTCCAGCACCTTGGACGGGACAAATATAACTCCTACGGACTGATCGCGCGCTCACGAGATCCCCGGTTTGAGAATACACTTATAATTTAAAAATATATAGACTTAGGCTTAAAAACATGGCATTAGTGGGTGAAAATCCGAAACAGCCCCCAAACGGCCCCGTAAGTGGTACCAAACACCTCGCACGGGACCAATATAACTCGTAGGAACTGACCACGCGATTACAGGACTCCCACTTTGAGAATACGAAGATAATTTGCATATTTCTAGACTAAGGTGTGAAAACATGGCGTTATTGGGGGAAACCCAAAAGAGATCCCGAACGATCCCGTGAGTGTCACCATCACCTTGTACGAGACCAATGTAACTCATAGGTGCTGACCGCGAGATCACGAGACTCTCAGTTTGAGAATACAATAATAATTTACATATTTCTAGACTTAGGCATAAAAATATGGCGTCAGTGGATGAAAACTCGAAACATTCCCTGAACGACCTCGTGAGTGGCACCAACGTCTCGCATAGGACCAATGAAACTCATAGGTACTGACAGCGCGATCATGGGACTCTCGGTTTAAGAATACGATGATAATTTGCATATTTTAAGATTTAGGCACAAAAACATCGCGTTATTGGGCGAAAACCCGAAACAGTGCCCAAACGGGCACGTTTGTGACACAAACACCTCGCACGGGACAATTGTCACTTGTAGAAACTGACCGCGCGATGATGGGATTGCTATTTTGAGAATACGCTGATAATTTGCATATTTCAAGACATCAACATAAAAATATGGTGTTAGTTGGGAAAACCCAAAATAGCCCCCGAACGACCTTGTGAGTGGCACCAACACCTCGCATGGGACCAATGTAACTTGTAGGAACAGACCGCATGATCACGGGACTCCCGATTTGAGAATACGATGATAATTTGCATATTTCTAGACTTAGGCATAAAAGCACGGTGTTAGTGGGAAAAACCCAAAACATCCCCCGAACGTCCCCGTGAGTGGCACCAACACCTCGCACGGGTCCAATGTGACTCATAGGAACTGATCGCGCGATCACGAGACTCTGGGTTTAAGAATATGATTATAATTTCCATATTTCTAGACTTAGGATTAAAAATGTGGCGTTAGTGGATGAAAACCCAAAACATCTCCCGAACGGCCCCATTAGTGGCACCAACACCTCGTACAGGACCAATGTAACTCGTACAAATCGATCGCGCGACCACGGGACTCCCGGTTTGAGAATAGAACGATAATTTGAATATTTCTAGACTTAGGATTAAAAACATGGCGTTAGTTGTGAAAACCCGAAACAGCCCCTGAACGGCCTCGTGAGTGTCACCAACACCTCATAAGGGACCCATGTAACTCATAGGAACTGAGCGCGCGATCATGGGATTCCCAGTTTGAGAATACTATGATAATTTACATATTTTTAGACTTGGGCATAATAACCTGGAGTTAGTGGGGAAAACTCGAAACAACCCTCGAACGGCCCAGTGAGTGGCACCAGCACCTCGCACAGGACAAATGTAACTCGTAGGATTTAACCGCACTATCACGGGACTCCCGATTTGAGAATACGATGCTAATTTGCATATTCCTAGACTTAGGATTAAAAACCAGACGTTAGTGGGTGAAAACTCAAAACAACCCTCGAACGGACCCATGAGTGCCACTAACACCTCGCACGGGACCAAAGTAACTCATAGGATCTGACTGCGCGATCACGGGACTCCCAGTTTGAGAATATGATGGTAATTTGCGTATTTCAAGACTTAGACATAAAAACATGGCATTACTGGGGAAAACCTGAAATAGATCCCGAACGTCCCCATGAGTGGCACCAACACCTCGCACGGGACCAATGTAACTCATAGGAACTGACCGCGCGATCATGACACACTCGATTTGAGAATACAATGATAATTTTCATATTCCTATACTTAGGATTAAAAATGTGGCATTAGTGGTGGAAAACCTGAAATAGCCCCCGAACAGCACCATAAGTGGCACCAACACTTCGCACGGGACCAATGTAACTCGTACAGACTGACCGCGCGATCACAGGACCCCTAATTTGAGAATACGATGATAATTGAAAAATATATAGTCTTAGGATTAAAAACATGTCACTAGTTGGTGAAAACTCGAAACAACCCCCTAACGGTCCCGTGAGTGGCACCAACACCTCGCATGGGACCAGTGTAACTCGTAGGAACTGACCACGCGATTACGGGACTCCCGATTTGAGAAAACGACGATAATTTGCATATATCAAGACTTAGGCTTAGAAAAATGGTGTTACTGGGGGAAACCTGAAAGAGATCCCGAACGACCCTGTGAGTGGCATCATCACCTCATACGGGACCAATGTAACTCGTAGGAACTGATCAGGCGATCACGAGAGTCCCGGTTTGAGAATACAATGATAATTTGCATATCTCTAGAGTAAGGCTTTAAAACTCTACGTTAGCGGGTGAAAATCCGAAACAACCCCGAACGGCCCCGTGAGTGGCACCAACACCTCGCACGAGACAAATGTAACTCATAGAAACTGACCACGCGATCACGGGACTCCCGATTTGAGAATATGGTGATAATTTGCATATTTCTAGACTTATGCTTAAAAACATGGTGTTAGCGGGTGAAAACTCGAAATAGCCTCCAATCGGCCCCATGAGTGGCACCAACACCTCGCAGGGGCCAAGTGAAACAAGTAGGAACTTACCGCACGATCACGGGACTCCCAGTTTGAGAATACGATGATAATTTGTATATTTCTAGACTTAGGCTTAAAAACATAGCGTCAGTGGTTGAAAACCCCAAACAACCCCCGAACGACCCCGTGAGTGGAAGCAACACCTCGTATGGCCCCGTGAGTGGCACCAACACCTCGCATGGGACCAATGTAACTCGTAGGAACTGACCACACAATCACGGGACTTCCGATTTGAGAATACGATGATAATTTACATATCCCTAGACTTAGAATTAAAAACCTGACGTTAGTGGGTGAAAACCCGAAACAGCCCCCTAACGGGACTCCTAGTTTGAGAATACGACGATAATTTGCATATTTCTAGACTTAGGCATAAAAACATGGCGTAAGTGGGGAAAACCCGAAACAAACCCTGAACGGCCCCATGAGTGGAACCAACACCTCGCACGAGACCAATGTAACTCGTAGGAACTGACCGCGCGACCATGACACCCCCTGTTTGAGAATACGATGTTAATTTGCATATTTTTAGACTTAGGATTAAAAATGTGGTGTTAATGGGTGAAAACCCGAAATAGCCCCCGAACGGCCCCATGAGTGGCACCAACACCTTGCACGGGACCAATGTAACTCGTATGGACAGACTGCGCGATCACGAGACCCCCGGTTTGAGAATAGGATGATAATTTAAAAATGAATAGACTTAGGGTAAAAAACATGGCATTCGTGGGTGAAAACCCGAAACAACCCCTGAACGCCACCGTGTGTGGCACCAACACCTCGCACGGGACCAATGTAACTCGTAGGAATTGACCACGCGATTACGGGACTCCCACTTTGAGAACACGATGATAATTTGCATCGTTCTAGACGATGGCGTGAAAACATGGCGTTTCTAGGGCTAAACATGAAAGAGATCTCGAATGGCCCCGTGAGTGGCAGCATCACCTCGTACGGGACCAATGTAACACGTTGGAACTGATCACGTGATCACAGGACTCCCTGTTTGAGAATACCATGATAATTTTCATATTTTTAGACTAAGGTTGAAAAACATTGTGTTAGCGGGTGAAAACCCCAAACAGCCCTGAACGGCCCGTTATTGGCACCAACACCTCGTACGGGACCAATGTAACTCATAGAAATTGACCACGCGATCATGGAACTCGCGGTTTGAGAATACGATGATAATTTATATATTTCTAGACTTAAGCTTAAAAACATGGTGTTAGCGGGTGAAAACCTGAAACAGCACCCGAACGGCCCCGTGAGTGGCACCAACACCTCGCAGGGGCCAAGTGAAACACGTAGGAACCTACCGCACGATCACGGGACTCCCGATTTGAGAATACGATGATAATTTGCATATTTCCAGACTTAGGCTTAAAAACATGGCGTCAATAGATGAAAAACCCAAACAGCCCCCGAATAACCCCGTGAGTGGCAAAAAACACATCGTACGGGACCAATGTAACTCGTAGATACTGACCGCGCGATCACGGGACTCCCAATTTGAGAATACGATGATAATTTTCATAATGCTAGACTTAGACATAAAAACATGACCTTAGTGGGTGAAAACTCGAAACAATGCCCAAACGGCCCCGTGAGTGGCAACAACACCTCGCACGGGACCATTGTAACTCGTAGGAACTGATCGCGTGATCACGGGATTCCCAGTTTGAGAATACGATTATAATTTGCATATTTCTAGACTTAGGCATAAAAACATGGTGTTAGTCGGGAAAACCCGAAATAGCCCCCGAACGGCCCCGTGAGTGGCACCAACACCGCGCACGGGACTAATGTAACTCTTAGGAACTGATTGCGCGATCACGGGACTCCTAGTTCAAGAATACGATGATAATTTGCATATTTTTAGAATTAGGTTTAAAAAGGTGGCGTTAGTGGATAAAAACCCGAAACAGCCCCCGAATGACCCCATTAGTGTCACCAACACCTCGCACTGGAAAAATTTAACTCGTACGACTGATCGCGCGATCACGGAACCCCCAATTTGAGAATATGATGATAATTTTAAAATATATAGACTTAGGCTTAAAAATATGGCGTTAGTGGGTGAAAACCCGAAACAGCCCCCAAACGACCCCGTGAGTGGCACCAACACCTCGCACGGGACCATTGTAACTCGTAGGAACTAACCGCACGATTATGGGACTCCCAGTTTGAGAATACGACGATAGTTTGCATATTTATAGACTTAGGATTAAAAATGTGGAGTTAGTTGGTGAAAACCCATAACAAATCCCGAACGACCCCGTGCGTGGCACCAACACCTCGTACAGGACCAATGTCACTCATAGGAACTGATCGGGCTATCAAGGGATTCCCAGTTTGGTAATAAGATGATAATTTTTATATTTTTCTATATATAGGCATAAAAACATGGCGTTAGTGTGGAAAACCCGAAAGAGCCCCTAATAGCCCCATGAGTGGCACCAATACCTTGCAAGGGACCAATGTAACTCGTAGGAAGTGATCGCGCGATCATGAGACTCAGGATTTGAGAATATGATGATAATTTTCATATTCCTAGACTTAGGATTAAAAATGTGGCGTTAGTGGGTGAAAATCCAAAATAGCCCCCGAACGGCCCCATCAATGGCACCAACACCTCGCACGGGGCCAATGTAACTCGTACGAACTGACTGTGCGATCACCGGACCCACGGTTTGAGAATACGATAATAATTTGAAAATATATAGACTTAGGCTTAAAAACATGGCGCTAGTGCGTTAAAACCCGAAACAATCCCCGAACGGCCCTGTGAGTGGCACCAACACCTCGCACGAGAAAAATGTCATTCGTAGGAATTGACCATGCGATTCCGGGACTCCCGATTTGAGATTACAATGATAATTTGCATATTTCTAGACTTAGGCTTAAAAACATGGGGTTACTGGGGGAAAACTCTAAAGAGATCCCGAACGGCCCTGTGAGTGGCACCATCACCTCGTATGCGATCAACGTAACTCATAGTAACTGACCGTGTGATCATGGGACTCCCGATTTGAGAATACAACAATAATATGCATATTTCCAGACTAAGGCTTAAAAACTTTGTGTTAGCGAGTGAAAACCCAAAATATCCCCCGAATGGCCCCTTGAGTGGCACCAACTCCTCGCACGGGACCAATGTAAGTCGTAGGAACTGACCACACGATCACAGGACTCCCGGTTTGAGAATACAATGATAATTTACATATTTCTAAACTTAGGTGTAAAAATATGGCGTTACTAGGGAAAACCAGGAAAAACCCCCGAACGTCCCCGTGAATGACACCAACACCTAGCACGGGACCAAAGTAACTCGTAGGAACTGACTGCACGATCACGAGACTCCCGGTTTGAGAATACGAAGATAATTTGCATATTTCTTGACTTAAGCTTAAAAACATAGCATTAATGGGTGAAAACCCAAAATAGCCCCCGAACGGCCCCGTGAGTGGCACCAACGCCTCGCACGGGACCAATTTAACTCGTAGGAACAGACTGCACGATCACGAGACTCACAGTTTGAGAATACAATGATAATTTGCAGATTTTTAGACTTAGGATTAAAAATGTGGCGTTAGTTGTTGAAAACCCGAAATAGCCCCCGAACGGCCCCATGAGTGGCTCCAACACCTCACATAGGACTAATGTAACTCATAGTAACTGACCATGAGATCACTGGACTCCCGGTTTGAGAATACGATGATAAGCTGCATATTTCTAGACTTAAGAATAAAAATATGGGTTACAGGGGAAACCCGAAATAGCCCCTGAACGGCCCCGTGAGTGGCACCAATACCTCGCACGGGACAAAAGTAACTCATAGGAACTGACCGCCCGATCACGGGACTCCCAGTTTGAGAATACGATAATAATCTGCATATTTCTAGGCTTAGGATTAAAAATGTGGCGTCAGTGGTTGAAAAACCAAACCAACCCCCGAACGGCCCCATGAGTGGCACCAACACCTCACACAGGAAAAATGTAACTCGTAGGAACTGACCCCGATTTGGGAATACTATGATAATTTGAAAATATATAGACTTAGGCTTAAAAACATGGCGTTAGTGGGTGAAAACCCGAAACATCCCCCGATTGGCCACGTGAGTGGCACCAACACCTCGCACGGGACCAATGTCACTCTTAAGGACTGGCCACGCGATTACGGGACTCCTGGTTTTAGAATACGATGATAATTTGCATTTTTCTAGACTATGGATAAAAAACGTGGAGTTAGTTGCTGAAAACCTGAAACAGCCCCCGAACGGTCCCATGAGTGTCACCAACACCTCGTACGGGACCAATTTCACTCATGGGAACTGACCGCGTGATCACGGGATTCACAGTTTGAGAATATGATGATAATTTTCATATTTCTATACATAGGCATAAAAACATGGCGTCAGTGGGGAAAACCCGAAATAGCCCCCGAATGGACCTATGAGTGGCACCAAAACCTAGCACGGGACTAATGTAACTCGTAGGAACTGACCAAGCAATCACAGGACTCCCAGTTTGAGAATACAACGATAATTTACATATTTATAAACTTAGGCTTAAAAATATGGCGTTGCTAGGGAAAATCCGAAACAACCCCCGAACGTCCCCGTGAATGGCACCAACACCTCGCACGAGACCAAAGTAACTTGTAGGAACAGACTGCACGATCACGAGACTCCCGATTTGAGAATACGACGATAATTTGCATATTTCTAGACTTAGGCTTAAAAACATGGCATTAATGGGTGAAAACCCAAAATAGCCCCCGAACGGCCCCGTGAGTGCCACCAACGCCTCGCACGGGACCAATTTAACTCGTAGGAACAGACTGCACGACCACGAGATTCACAGTTTGAGAATACAATGATAATTTGCATCTTTCTAGACTTAAGATTAAAAATGTGGCGTTTGTGGTTGAAAACCCGAAATAGCCCCCGAACGGCCCCATGAGTGTCTCCAACACCTTACATGGGACTAATGTAACTCATAGGAACTGACCATGCGATCACTGGACTCTCGGTTTGAGAATACGATGATAAGTTACGTATTTCTGGACTTAAGCATAAAAACATGGCATTACAGGGGGAAACTCGAAATAGCCCCTGAACGGCCCCGTGAGTGTCACCAATACCTCTCACGGGACAAAAGTAACTAGTAGGAACTGACCGCCCGATCACGAAACTCCCAGTTGATAATACGATGACAATCTACATATTTTTAGACTTTGGATTAAAAACGTGGCGTTAGTGGGTGAAAAACCAAACCAACCCCCGAACGGCCCCATGAGTGGCACCAACACCTCACACAGGACAAATGTAACTCGTAGGAACTGACCACGCGATTACGAGACTGTCGGTTTGGGAATACGACGATAATTTGAAAATATATAGACTTAGGCTTAAAAATATGGCGCTAGTGGGTGAAAACCCGAAACAGCCCCCGAACGGCCACGTGAGTGGCACCAACACCTCGCACGGGACCAATGTCACTCGTAGGAACTGACCACGCGATTACGGGACTCCTGGTTTTAGAATACAATGATAATTAGCATTTTTCTGGACTTAGGATAAAAAACGTGGAGTTAGTTGGTGAAAACCTGAAACAGCCCCCGAACGGTCCCGTAAGTTGCACCAACACCTCGTACGGAACCAATTTCACTCATAGGAACTGACCGCGTGATCACGAGATTCACAGTTTGAGAATATGATGATAATTTTCATATTTCTAGAGATAGGTATAAAAACATGGCGTCAGTGGGGAAAACCCGAAACAGCCCCCGAACGGCTCTATGAGTGGCACTAACACCTCGCACGGGACTAATGTAACTCGTAGGAAATGACCAAGTGATCACAGGACACCCAGTTTAAGAATACGACGATAATTTGAAAATATATAGACTTAGGCCTAAAAACATGGCGTTAGTGGGTGAAAACCCGAAACAACCCTCGAACGGCCACGTGAGTGGTACCAACACCTCACACGGGACAATTTTACTCGTAGGAACTGACCATAAGATCATGGGACTCCCGGTTTGAGAATACGACGATAATTTTCATATTTCTAGATTTGTCTTAAAAACATGGCGTTACTGGGGAAAACCTGAAATAACCCTTGAACGTCCCCATGAATGGCACCAACGCCTCGCACGGGACCAAACAAACTCATAGGAACTGATTATGCGATCACGGGATTTTTGGTTTGAGAATACGATGATAATTGGCATATTTCTAGGCTTTGGCTTAAAAACATGGCGCTAGTGGGTGAAAACCCGAAACAGCCACCAAACGGCCCGGTGAGTGGAACCAACGCCTCGGACGGGACCAATGTAACTCGTAGGAATTGACCGCCCGATCACGGGACTCCCAGTTTGAGAATACGATGATAATCTGCATATTTCTAGATTTAGGATTAAAAACGTGGCTTTAGGGGGTGAAAACCCGAAACTGCCTCCGAGCAGCCCCATGAGTGGCACCAACACCTAACAGGGGACCAATGTAACTCGTAGGAACTCACCACGCGATTATAGGACTCCCGGTTTGAGAATACGATGATAATTTGAATATTTCTAGACTTAGGCTTAAAAACATGGTGTTACTGGGGAAAACCCCAAAGAAATCCCGAACAACCCCGTGAGTGGCACCATCACCTCGGACGGGACCAATGTAACTCATAGGATCTGACCGCGTAATTACGAGACTCTCGATTTTAGAAAACGATGATAATTTGCATTTTTCTAGACATAGGATAAAAAACGTGGAGTTAGTTGGTGAAAACCTGAAACATTCCCTGAACGGCCCCGTGAGTGGCACCAACACCTCATACGGGACCAATTTCACCCATAGGAACTGACTGCGTGATCACGGGATTCCCAGTTCGAGAATATGATCATAATTTTCATATTTTTAGACATAGGCATAAAAATGTGGCGTCAGTGGGGAAAACCCAAAATAGCCCTCGAACGGCCCCGTGAGTGGCACCAACAACTCGCACGGGATCATTGTAACTCGTAGGAACTGACGGCACGATCACAAGACCCCCAGTTCGAGAATACGATGATAATTTAAAAATATATAGACTTAGGCTTAAAAACTTGGTGTTAGAGGGAGAAAACCCATAACAGCCCCCGAATAGCCCCTCGAGTGGCACCAACACCTCGCAGGGGACCAATGTAACTCGTAGGAACTGACCACGTGATCACGGTACTCCCGGTTTGAGAATATGATGATAATTTTTATTTTTTAGACTTAGCCTTAAAAGCATAGCGTTACTGAAGAAAACTCGAAACAGTCCCCGAACAGCCCCGTGAGTGGCACCAACACCTCGCACAGGACTAAAGTAACTCATAGGAACTGACCGCGCGATCACGAGACTCGCAGTTCGAGAATCCGATGATAATTTGCATATCTTCAGACTTAGGCATGAAAACATGGTGTTAGTGGGTGAAAACTTGAAATAGCCCCCGGACGGCCCCGTGAGTAGCACCAACACCCCGCAAGGGCCAAGTGTAACGTGTAGGACCTTACCATGCGATCACGGGACTCCCGATTTGAGAATACGATGATTATTAACATATTTCTAGACTTAGGCTTAAAAACATGGCGTCAGTGGATGAAAACCCAAAACAGCCTTTGAACGGCCCCATGAGTGGCACGAACACCTCGCACGGGATCAATGTAACTCGTAAGAACTGACCGTGCGATCACAGGACTCCCGGTTTGAGAATACGTTGATAATTTGCATATTTCTAGACTAAGGCTTAGAAACTTGGCGTTAGCGGGTGAAAACCTGAAACAGCCCCCGAACGGCCCCGTGAGTGGCACCAACACCTCGCACGAGACCAATGTAACTCGTAGGAATTGACCACACGATTAGAGGACTCACGATTTGAGAATACAACAATAATTTGCATATTTCTAGACTGAGGCTTAAAAAAATGGTGTTACTGGGGGAAAAAACGAAAGAGATCCCGAACGGCCCCGTGAGTGGCACCATCACATCCTACGGGACTAATGTAACTCGTAGGAACTGATCGCGCAATCACGGGGCTCCCAGTTTGAGAATACGACGATAATTTACAAATTTCTAGACTAAGGTTTAAAAATTTTGCGTTAGCGGGTGAAAACCCGAAACAACCCTCGAATGGCCCCGTGAGTGGCACCAACACCTCGCATGGGACCAATGTAACTCGTAGGAAGTAACTGTGTGATCACGGGACTCTCGATTTGAGAATACGATGATAATTTGCATATTTCTAAACTTAGGCTTAAAAACATGGTGTTAGCGGGTGAAAACCCAAAATAGCCCCCGAACTGCCCGTGAATGGTACCAACACCTCGTACGTGACCAAAGTAACTCGTAGGAACTGACCGCGCGATCATGCGACTTTCGGTTTGAGAATATGATGATAATTTGCATATTTCTAGACTTAGGCTTAAAAACTAGGTGTTAGCGGGTGAAAACCTGAAACAGCCCCCGAATGGCCCCGTGAGTGGCACCAACACCTCGCAGGGGACAAGTGTAATGAGTAGGAACTTACTGCGCGATCACGGGACTCCCGGTTAAAGAATTCGACGATAATTTATATATTTCTAGACTTAGGCTTAAAAACATGGTATCGATGGATGAAAACCTGAAATAGCACCCAAACGACCCCGTGAGTGGAACCAAAACTTCGTACGGGACTGTTGACGCAAAAATTCTCCATCTACGAGGATCAATCAAGAAAGTACACATGTCATCCTACGTGGCAATATTTATACTTATTCGGCACCCGAGGAGAGTTGGTCAGCACCCGAGGAGAGTTGGTCGGCATACCAACCAACACAGAGCATACCAAGCAACTCAAGGAAGATCAACCATCCTAGAAGACCAACAGTTAGATTCATTGTATATAGACATAAATGTCTGAATGTATAAAGATATTGTATCTCTTTAACTCCCATCACTATAAATACATGTATTCCCTTAGCCAAGGGAGAGGGACAACTAAGAAACACCATACACAAGATACACATTATTTCTCTCTCTACACCATATTGTGCTATTATAAACCCCTAGGAATAAAATAACAGTGGACGTAGGCTTTATTCATAGCCAAACCACTTTAAAAACCTTCTGTCTCTTATATGTTTGATGTTAATGCTTATCTTCATCTTCAATCTCACCCTCATCATTTATCTGTTGTTGACGCCACTAAAAAGGTAGAGGCTATTTTCTATCTTCAACAGACTGGCGCCGTCTGTGGGCACGTGTTACAAGCATTGTTCTCCATCAAAAGCTAAGTTTTTATTTTCTCTATGTATAACTAATTATATGCACGCATCTTTTTGTTCAAATCATGATTCTCATATGTTTATAAATATAAACTTAGAGATCAATTCAATTATATCATAATTTTTATATGAAGAAATTCATTGATTAATTTTATTTTGGGAATATGTAAAATAGTAGATTTCAAAATTCTATAAGTTGTGTACGAACCCTAAAATATAGGGATTCTCAAATTTTGTGATTATACATGTTTAAAACATCGAATAAATCAATTCATTCAAACCCAACATGTATCTGAATCTCATAATATGAAAAGACATTTTCAATAAAAAAAATTAGTAAATTTTTCGTAAAAACACATTTGTTCCATGGATTAGATCTGATATTTTAATTCTCATATATGATATTTTTACTGGAAATAAATAGCTAAAGCGAGTCTCTATCTTCAGAGATGACAACCTAAACGTTTTCCTTTAAGGAACTGTATGATTTTTTACCAAATCAGTTGTGCCTCTTTTAGACAATTTGTATGATGAATCTCGGGTATTTCTTATGATCTGCACAAGGCTATTTATTTTTCATAACGATACATTTGAAATGTTGTTAATCTATATTCTAATAATAGTTACTGGTAAATCGCTTATTTTTGTGTGTACTTCTTGAGATTCATAGATTCATCTTGATGCACACACGCCACAACTGGAAATTGGAAAAAAGCGATTGGTATACATTAGCGAGTGCAGAGGTATAACCAGAGAAGAAAATAATCTTCATAAGAAGGATTTTACAAATCCAAACCTCGCCTTCATATCAAAGCAAAAATTACAACATTGGGGCAAAAATATGTGATTAAAATTTATTAAGCCCCAACCGGATATCTGGGCTAATTCTTCAGCATGGAACGAAGTCCAGTCCATCTAAGCAAGACTCATATACTAAATCTTCACCAACGTAACCATGGTTCTGGGTAAATCAGAGTCAGTCAGGTATGAAATCAACAAAGAATCGAAATATACCAATACTAGGCACAAAAGATCCATAAACCCTTAAATATAATTTTGAACACCTCAAAGTGAAATTGCCAAAATTCGGTAACAAATCAATACCCAGATCCACAAATCTGGATATACTTTTCACGGTCGACCATATTTATTACCTGGTCGGAGGCAATTATGATTACTTGGAGTTGTTGGTAGGCAACAGTGTGGAATCAGTCGGACGTAGCTCGGCATGGGTGTAAAATTGATTGCTGGTTCTCCCGACCAACTGTATTTGGTTTTCAGCATTCAAAAACTTAATCAGAGAAATGTTGTTGGTTGACAACCATTATTGGAACGACATCTGTTGATCGTAGACAAATATTGCACTTCAAGAGGTGCCCCCAACCTCCTATTTGCTGGTCGGTGTATGATTCTACGAATATAGGTGTGAAGATTGAGAATTCAAGATTTCCCATTTGTTGATCGAAGATAAGAACAATAATATAGCAAAATCTAAGGTTGGTCGGCGAAACACAGAGTTTGTCGACAATGAATATTATACAACTTGAGGGTTCCTAATCTCCTGTTGGTCGGTATGATTTCTATGTTGGTGGACGAACCATTTTTTTGGTCGAAAAAGTTGGATTGGTCTCACTTATTACCTGGATCATTTATGTTGGTCGGCGATCATTATTTCTTGGTCAGCACCACTGTATTTCCATCACCCGAGCTCCTATTACTAGTCGACAACATATTTCCTCCCTGAACAACGTCATCACATTATCATGTTCTCTTGCATAAGATCGGATCTCTTCTTATCGGGCAGTCACAACTATTACGATGACAAGTCTAGAGGAGACACGCTATCAATGGTTGGCGGTAAAAAGAGGAACACCAGCTGAAATAATTTTGACATGAGTCTAGTTGGGGGGCAAGTTTCCCTTTTTGACTATATTAAAATAAAACATTTTTTGTTCAAAAAATAACTTCTGGATTAACCACAAGTTTCTCTTTAAAAAATCTTTTAGGTTTATTACATTAAAATTCTACATCCTCGTGTAGAAATTATTTTTAAAAACCAACATATTACATCTACAAAATCACCCATGTCGGCGACAAGGACTACTGGTTGCCATCACCCTAACTTGGTCAGCTCCAAAACATCTATAATTGGTCGGGGGTAAATCTAACCTTGGTCGGCATATATATAGTAGCTCGGTGGAACCAATTGCTTGTCCGCGAGAAGATTTCGGTACGTAAGTGGGGAGCTGGCCCATAACTGGTCGGCAGCAGGCTTTGGCCAGAAATAATATTGGCAAACAAATGGTTTTTCCAATTTGACTTTGTCAGTATAGGCATTCGAAGTTTTTGTTTCTTACCCCAACTAATTTTTATTTTTTAACAGTTTTTGATAAAAAAAACATTACGACCTGCTGAAATAATTTTGTGAAAACCAACTTATTTTTAGTATTTATTAGGATTGCAAATAATGTTGCAAATATTCTGAACCAATCCCTATGATATATAACTGATAAAAATTTTCTCATATTGACACACATTTGGCACAAAACATTTTATTTCATATTTTGAAATTTTTATTGCCTTGTGCTAATACACAATATATATTGTTTGGCTGAATAATTATTCTCATGACTAACTATCTGAACTAGTCTCAACAGGAGTTCGAGCAACTTATTAAAATTTCATAGGGACATGATTCATTCCCGACTAAAGCTCAACCACAATCTTTAACTTTTGGAAATTGTTATTGCTTGACATCAGGCAATTTTGCCTCGACAGATCAGTCAGACATATATTATTTCATATTTTTGATATTGTTATTGTCCGAGCATATACATATCATATATATTGACTAGTTGACTAAATTATTCTCATGACTAATCAATTCAGCCTGCACATATGGTAGGACAAGTTATTAATTTTTACAGGTACAAGATTCAGTGCCAACGAATGCTCGGAAATAATCTTAAACTTCTGGAAAATATTATCATTGTTCGACATTATGAAGTTTTACCTCAACGAGGCACTATTGATTGTATTAGTGCTATGATCTATGCTCAAGCACGAATCATTCTCTATATCCATTCGGATGCATATTATATATTCATCTCATCATGGATCTCGACGAGATACTTATTCAGTTCTGAAGAGATCAGCAACATCTTATTTATTTCACCCCCAACGGACAGTTGGTCGGGGTCATTCTTATTTATAGTCAACCCTGACAATGTTCTCGGACATATTCTTATATTATGGACAATATTATTCTTGTTCGGCATTATGTAAAATTTTGCCTCGACAAGATACTCCGAGGAGAACTATAATGTTTATTATATTTCACCCCCAACGGATAGTTGGTCGGGGTAATCCTTATTTATATTCAGGCCCAGCAAAGTTCTTGGCCATATTCTTATATTGAAAATATTATTCTTATTCGACATTATGCAATTTTGCCTCGACAGATCAGCAAGATAGTTTATTATTATTCTAAATCATTCTTTATGTCTATGCATGTTTTATATTTATCTCAGCATGGAGCTCGGAAGATTTATTCTCTCTCTATATATTCATCTTCAAGAAAGTCTTCAACATGTATTATCTTATTCCCAAAAATCTGTTGGTCAGCTCCGAGGAGGTCTCCAGCATTTATATTATCTTATTCCCAACAATCTGTTGAGGAGGTCTCCAGCATTTATTATATCTTATTCCCAACAATCTGTTGGTCATCTCCGAGGAAGTCTCTAGCATTTATTATCAATTACCACCAACTCCGATTGGTCGGGAACTCAATTACCACCAACTCCGGTTGGTCGAGAACTCAATTATCACCAACTCCGGTTGGTTGGTACCAAACTAGGCAAGAAGATGGATGACCTCCCGGGGCATCCACTGTCTAGGAAATAATGTAATCTTAACGGGATTACTACAACTAAGTCGGAATATGGGATGAAAATCATTCCATTGCTTAGGCCCAAAGAGTGATAAGTCACTATAATTAAATAGTAGGTGGAGCAAGTTTCACTGTCTATTAAAAATAGGACAATTTGCCCTTCTACATATATATATTCATCAGCAAACAACAAGGAAAGCATTTTACAAATTATTTCCAAGAAAATGAAAATGCAAGCATGCAAAGATCTCAGGGAGTCATTTCAGGGAACATTTCCTCGGCCTTATTTTTCTAGAAAGACCAACATACTCCAAGGCCAAAAAAGCCTTCAAAGTTCATATTCCACACTTGGGGGCTTCTATTACAAATTTAGTTATTCATCCGGTGGCACATTCTCATAACATCATGCAGTCAAGCATCAAATTCAACTCCACAAACTGACACGGTCGGGGACCCGACCAATCATCATTCAGGAGTTATTTCTTTTGCTCAGAAGTTAATTTTTGCTATTGAAGTTCAGGAAGCGTATTCGAAAATTCCGTAGGCAAGTACAGGGGTTATATTTTTGAAGTTCAGGAGTTATTATTGAAGTTCAGGAGGCATATTGAAGGTCAGGAGGCATATTGAAGTTCAGGAGGCATATTGAAGGTCAGGAGGCATATTGAAGTTTAGGAGGCATATTGAAGGTCAGGAGGCATATTGAAGTTCAGGAGGCATATTCAAGAGTTATTATGCACATTCAGGAGTCAGATTCAACATCTACATCACTGAGATCTTTACTACTACTACTATCCCGACCAACATTGAAGAAGAAGTTGTATGAAAATGTTTTGAAGTCCACCACTAGCTTGGTACTAACAACATTGAAGAATTGGGTTCAAAAGCTAGTATGTTACTCGACAAAGTATTCAGAGGAGCATAAATTAGAAAAATCAAGCACATGAAGTTAGCACTCATTTGCTCGGCGCAGGAGGCAGTTGGTCGGCTAGCAAACCAATCAACATACTTGAAGATTATGACAAGCTACAAGCTGCATACTATGGCATGGTTTCATCCAAATTCCCAGGGGTGATACATATCACACTCCCCTTGACGAACAGAGTTCCACAAAAGAGATATTAGCAACCATCGATCAACCTACATCATATGTCGTCCATGAGTTAGTGCACTTTATGTTGAATAAATCAAGAAGGCAGATCAAGAATTTCACAAGCACCGAGTAACACTGCAAAATAAATACTCCATCCTTTCAGTGAACCATCAAGCATGGAGCATTGGGGGTTTCTGTTGATGCAAAAATTCTCCATCTACGAGGACCAATCAAGAAAGGACACATGTCATCCTACGTGGAAATATTTATACTTATGCGGCACCCGAGGAGAGTTGGTCGGCATACCAACCAACACATAGCATACCAAGCAACTCAAGGAAGATCAACCATCCTAGAAGACCAACAGTTAGATTCATTGTATATAGATATAAATGTCTGAATGTATAAAGACATTTTATCTCTTTAACTCCCATCACTATAAATACATGTATTCCCTTAGCCAAGGGAGAGGGACAACTAAGAAACACCATACACAAGATACACATTATTTCTCTCTCTACATCATATTGTGCTATTGCAAACCCCTGGGAATAAAATAACAGTGGGCGTAAGCTTTATTCATAGCCAAACCACTTTAAAAACCTTTTGTCTCTTATATGTTTGATGTGAATGTTTATCTTCATCTTCAATCTCATCCTCATCATTTATCTGCAGGCCATTTTCTGTCTTCAACAGGGACCAATGCAACTCATAGGTAGGTACTGACCGTGCGATCACGGGACTCCCGGTTTGAGAATGCGATGATAATTTGCATATTGCTAGACTATGGCTTAAAAACATGGTGTTACTGAGTGAAAACCCAAAACAGCCCCCTAACGGCCCTATGAGTGGCACCCACACCTCGCACGGGACCAATGTAACTCGTAGGAACTGACCACATGATCACGGAACTCCCGGTATGAGAATATGATGATAATTTGCATATTTCTAGACTTAGGCTTAAAAACATAGCGTTATTGGGAAAAACCCAAAATAGTCCCCGAATGGCCCCGTGAGTGACACCAACACCTCGCACGAGACTAAAGTAACTCGTAGGAAGTGACAGCACGATAACGGGACTCGCAGTTCGAGAATACAACGATAATTTGCTTATTTCTAGACTTAGGCATGAACACATGGCGTTAGCGGGTGAAAACTTGAAATCACCCTCGAATGGCCCCGTGAGAGGCACCAATACCTCGCAAGGGACAAGTGTAACACGTAGGAACTTACCGTGCGATCATGGGACTCTCGGTTTGAGAATATGATGATAATATGAATATTTTGAGACTTAGGATTAAAAATGTGGCATTAGTGGGTGAAAACCCAAAAAATCTCCTGAACGGCCCCGTGAGTGGCACCAACACGTCGTTTGGGACCAATGTAACTCATAGGAACTGACCGAGCGATCACAGGATTACCAGTTTGAGAACACAACAATAATTTGCATATTTCTAGTCTAAGCCATAAAAACATGGCGTTAGTGGGGAAAACCCGAAACACCTCCTGAACGGCCCCGTGAGTGGCACCAACACCTTGTAGGAGACCAATGTAACTCGTAAGAACTTACCACGCGATCACGGGACTCCTGATTTGAGAATATGATGATAATTTGTATATTTCTAGACTTTGGCTTAAAAATGTGGCGTTAGAGGTCGAATATCCGAAACATCCCCCGAACATCCCCATCAGTGGCACCAACACCTCATACGGGACCAATGTAACTCGTACGAACTGGCCGCTAGATCACGGGACCCCCAATTTTTGAATACGACGATAATTTGAAAATATATTGACTTAGGCTTAAAATTATGGCGTTAGTGGGTGAAAACCCGAAACAGGCCCCGAACTCATAGGAACTGACCACGCGATCATAGGACTCCCGGTTCGAGAATACGATAATAATTTTCATATTTATAGACTTAGGGATAAAAACATGGCGTTTGTGGGGAAAACATGAAACAACCCCCGAACGGCCCCATGAGCAGCACCAACACCTCTCACGGGACCAATGTAACTCGTAGGAATTGATCGCACGATCACGGGACTCCCGGTTTGAGAATACGTTGATAATTTGCATATTTCTCGACTAAGGCTTAAAAACTTGGCATTAGCGGGTGAATACCTGAAACAACCCCCGAATGGCCCTGTGAGTGGCATCAATACCTCGCATGAGACCAATGTAACTCGTAGGAACTGACAACACGATTACGGGACTCCCGGTTTGAGAATACGATGATAATTTGCATATTTGTAGACTTAAGCGTAAAAACATGTTGTTACTAGGGGAAAACCCGAAAGAGATCCCGAATGGCCCCGTGAGTGGCACCATCACCTCCTACGGGACCAATGTAACTCGTAGGAACTGACCGCGCGATCGCAGAACTCCCGGTTTGAGAATACGACGATAATTTGCATATTTCTAGACTAAGGTTTAAAAGCTTTGCGCTAGAAGGTGAAAACCCAAAACAACCCTCGAATGGCCCCGTGAGTGGCACCAACACCTTGTACGGGACAAATGTAACTCGTAGGAACTGACCACGTGATTATGGGACTCTCGGTTTGAGAATATGACGATAATTTGTATATTTCTAGACTTAGGCATAAAAACATGGCATTGCTGGAGAAAACCCAAAATAGCCCCCGAATTGCCTCGTGAATGGCATAAACACTTCGCAGGGGACCAAAGTAACTCATAGGAACTGACCGCACGATCATGTGACTCCCGATTGAGAATACGATGATAATTTGCATATTTCTAGACTTAGGCTTAAAAACTTGACGTTAGTGGGTGAAAACCTGAAACAGCCCCCGAACGGCCCCGTGAGTGGCACCAACACCTGACACGGGATCAATGTAACTCGTAGGAACTGGCCACACGATTTATGGGGCTCTCGATTTGAGAATACGATGATAATTTGCATATTTCTAGACTTAGGCCTAAAAACATGGTGTTAATGGGGGAAAACCCGAAAGAGATATCGAACGGCCCCGTGAGTGGTGGCATCACCTCCTACGGGACCAATGTAAATCGTAGGAACTAACCGCGCGATCACGGGACTCCCGATTTGAGAATTCAATGATAATTTTCACATTTTTAGACTAAGGTTTAAAAACTTTGCGTTAGCGGGGGAAAACCCGAAACAGCCCCCAAATGGCCCCGTGGGTGGCACCAACACCTCGCACGGGACCAATGTAACTCGTTGGAACTAACCACGTGATCACGGGACTCCCGGTTTGAGAATATGATGATAATTTGCAAATCTCTAGAGTTAGGCTTAAAAACATGGCGTTACTGGGGATAACCCAAAATAGCCCCCGAATTGCCCCGTGAATGGCACCAACACCTCGCACGGGACCAAATTTACTCGTAGGAACTAACCACGTGATCATGTGACTCCCTGTTTGAGAATACGACGATAATTTGCATATTTCTAGACTTAGGCCTAAAAACTTGGTGTTAGCGGGTGAAAACCTGAAACAGTCCCCGAACGGCCCCGTGAGTGGCACCAACACCTTGCAGGTGACAACTGCAATACGTAGGAACTTACTACGCGATAACGGGACTCCCGGTTTGATAATTCGACGATAATTTGCATATTTCTAGACTTAGGCTTAAAAACATGGGGTCAGTGGATGAAAACTCGAAAATAGCCCCTGAACGACCCCGTGAGTGGCACCAAAACCTCGTACAGGACCAATATAACTCCTAAGTAGGTGCTGACCGTGAAATCACGAGACTACCGATTTGAGAATGCGATGATAATGTTCATATTTATCGACTAAGGCTTAACAACTTGGCATTAGTGGGTGAAAACCCAAAACAACCCCCGAACGGCCCCGTGAGTGGAACACGCACCTCGCACGAGACCAATGTAACTCGTAGGAACTGACCACATGATCACGGGACTCCCGGATTGAGAATATGACGATAATTTACATATTTATTGAATAAGGCTTAAAAACATAGCGTTACTTGGGAAAACCCAAAACAATCCCCGAACGGCCCCGTATATATCGCAGTAGGAGCAATAAATATTGCTCAGGGTTGGGGTCTCCTTAGGAAAATCTCTGAAGATAGGTTTCAAGGTATTTTGAGGTTGAACTCTATTCTTAGATAGAACAGTTTTGAACATAGATTCACTCTTTCTAATTGAGAGGTATACGTATTTAGCCTTAAGGTGAACTTTCAGGTTTAGAGAAACTTGATTCACCAATGTTAAAATTTTGATGTTTTGAGTCAAACTCAGTTTTTAGAGAAAGAAAATCTGGGCAGGTTTCAATAGGTCTTTTACCTCTTAACACAAACCTGATAGGTTCAATAGATTTTGTTTGTGTCTTCAAATTGGGGCAAAATCCTATTCCAGTTCGATCATCAGAATTTGATTTTGATTCAGCAACAAATCCATTAAAACAGTTTGAGTTATTTTCAAATTTTGTAAATTTTTTGAAAACAGTTGCTGTCTTTTCTTTAGTTTGTTCCAATTCTAACAATGTCCCTTTGTATTTTTTCTCCAGAGTTTCATTTGTTTCAGTCAAGTTTCTGAGTTTTTGATCAAACATTTTGATTTCACTTTCATGAGTTAGACATTGGGTAATATACTCTTCAGCATTAAGTTTGACCATCAAGATTAGATCTTCTAACTTCTTGGTGAGATCTTTCATAACCTTCTCTAGTCTAGTGCTTTTCTTGAGAGTTTTAACATAAAGTGTGTGAATGTCTGGGAGATCTTCATTATCCGAGTCACTAAGTGTGGTGTGTGAAGTGACCCCTAAGGCTTCATTTCTTGGACTCACACACCCATTGACATCGTCATTATCGCTTTCCCTTTGACTCACACACCCCGAGGCAGAAATAGCAATATTCTCAGTAATTAAAGCATCTAAACCAGTAACAGCATGATTCGAAACATCAGAAGTAGAATTACTAAATTCATCCTCACTAACAAACACAGGCATATCATCATTATAGATAATCTTGGTAAAGAAAGACATGCAAGGGTAAAAAACATCAGTTAACTCAGGTTCCTCATTTTGAAAGTCACTTGAATCATCCCATGTCTTGCAAATGTTGGCTCTAGCGTGTTTGTTTTGAGTGTTCAAGTTAACTCTACAGTCTTGTGCAATGTGTCATAGTTTACCACATCTAAAGCATTCAGTCTTCTTAAGGTCTCTGTTAGGTTTAGTGTGAGAATCCTTGCGATGTTTGTCATGACATTTCTCATGAGGTTTGTCATTAAAAGGAGTTGGATAATTGGAGTTGCCTTGATTGTTTGCCATGTTGTTTCTAAATTTAATTATTTTCTTAAACTGTTTTGACATTAACTCTCTATATCGTATTCCTCATCAGAGTCATCATTGGGAATGTTAAATTCTGGTTTAATCATCTTAGAAGAAAAGCTCAGATTGGAACTAGTCTGTTTCCTATGGGACTGGGTCAATTGTTTCTTAAATTCTAGTTCCATTTCCACAGTTCTTAATTTATTATTAAGTAATTCAGGAGTGAGAATTATATCACACATTTCCTTAATGGCATATCTTTTGTTGTCAAATTTATGTGGTAATGATCTCAGAATTTTAGATACAGTTTCTTGTCTGTCATATGTTATGCTATTAGCATGCAGTTTTGTCCCAATATCAGTCAAGTTCATATAAAAGTCATCAAATGAATCAGATTCAGACATAATTAAAGAGTTATATTGTTGAATGAGCATTTGTGTTTTAGCAGCCTTAACTCTAGTGTCACCTTCATGAGCAGTAACCAAGGTGCCCCAAGCTTCCTTAGAAGTGGTACATGATGAGATTCTTTTGAACTCATGTTCATTTATAGACATAAATATGACATTCTTTCCTTTGTTATTGTTGCGAGAAACTTGTTTCTCTTCTTGTGTGAACTCACTAAATACTTTCTTAACTCTCTCATTACTTCCTTCTGTGGCTGGTTTAGTAGGAAAAATGTATCCATTTTCAACAATGTCCCAGACATCATCTCCCAAAGTTCCTTGAATGAAAGCAATCATCCTTACTTTCCAGTAAGCAAAATTGGTTCCATCAAAGATAGGAGGTCTGGTCAAGTTACCAAATCTTTCATTTTTCTCGTCCATGTTTGATTTTCAGAAAATAATTTCAGAAACACAGGATCTTTTTAAAAGATGTTTACAAAGCTCTGATACCAATTGAAAATATGTTACTAAAGCCGTTTAATATAAAATTAAACTATTTAAGTAACTCCGAACAGTTTTTTGAAGAAACTCTTTTCTTATAAACCAAAACTAATTGAACACAATATGTGTTTAACAAAAGTATGTAGGAGATCTGTTCAAGATTTGATTAACATGTTTAATAAAATAGTTTAAAAAAACTTTAAACCCAACACAACTAAGAATGAGATGAGGAGATGTAGAAAGATTAAGAATCAAGGATTTTTTACGTGGTAAAACCTCACCCAATTGAGGAAACATCCACGACTCCCTCTACGGAGTAAACCAAAAATTCAACTATAAACAAATTTTAACAGTTACAAACTATATAACAAACATGCATACAACTCAGACCTATATAAGTTTAGGAATGTACCCTCTGGTGTCCTTATAACTTCTCTGCAGTTCTGATTGTTGATGTTGTCCTCCCAGTTTTCTAACTTCCAATTTATTCAAGTTCTTTACGTCGACTATTGTCCTCAAGATCTTATTACCAACACTTTTAGTGTGGTAGGGTGATAGTGTTTGTGGAGGTGCTCTCTAACACATGCATTCACACACAAACACTTATTATATATAACCAGTCCTAACAAATTACACATAAGGCCTATATGTTGTGATTTTTCTTTTTTCTCTCTTCTCACAAAACTTAACCTTATTTGACCTTTACAATAATCCCAGAATCCATGTCTATCTTGCTTAGAAGACGTATCAAGATCTTAATCAATCTCAGTTTTGAAAAGATTTTTGAGATTGAAAATCACCAAGTGCGATTCCAAACTAGGTCAAAGGTTTTGTTTCAAGAGAACTAGAAACAGAAAACATTATTGTTGATTTCAAGGTTAAAAACATTTGTAGAAAAGAATCGACAATATATTTCTCAAGCTGAGAAACAAAATATGTAAATCTAAGTGAAATGTAACATGAAATACTTAGATATGAATTTTCTATAAATCAGAAACTTAGATTAAAGAAAAATGTTTAAGTTGGACACAAGATCTAAAAATAAAGAGGTTACAGCAACAAACCACATAAACAAACCAACTCTCAACCACTCAAACACTCAAGGTTGTGTTTGGTATATACAGGACATGGAAAGCGGTTTAGGTTTGAAAAGGTTTTTACGATTTATGGTTTGGGTTAGGGTTTCTAACTCTTTCTCTCTCTTTCTGGTTTCTCTCTTTCTCTCTCTTTTTTTCTCTCTACTCTCTCTTTTCTCTCCAAAGGAAGAAAATGGAAAAAGTCTTAGAAAGCTGAGTGAAGGGGTCCTTTTATAGGAGGCTGAGAAGATTCGAGAATAAGGTTAAAAATCAATGGTTCAGATTGAGTCAAGGTTGATTGACTTTGATCCAAGGGTTCACGATATGCGGTGATTAAAACTCTCCTGATTGGTTCATATGAGGTTCATAGGGATTATGAAAGAGCGCATGCAGATCGTTGATAAAAACGATCCAAGGGTTGTAAACAATCGCTGGATTACTCTCTATAAAGAAACACACACTCCACCAATCAGAAGACAATAGATGTTGGTCAATTACAAGAGATCAAACACGCGTCTAAAATTAATTGCCAACACCCCCTGAAGTCTCTGCCACTTCCGGATTCTACCCAAGGTAACTTATAGCCAATATAACCATTAAACCTTAAGTGCAGATTGACCCCAAAAGCTTTTAAAAATAAATTTTAATTAAAAAAAACGTATTTTAAATGTTTATAAAATCCCAAAAAAATATTAAAAATCCATTTTAGGGATTTAAACACACTCAACATATGTACACACAATAATATGCAATATGAAATGTATGAGGTCAATTCTACTATGTGTAAGTGTCGGTAATATGGTCTAGATAAATCAATCAAGAAAGATGAAATAGAAAACCAAGCTCTGGGGTTCTTTGGATTCTAGGATAAACATAATTTTGTCACAATTTCCAAACTAGCTGAACATTTATACAATATAGACTCAAGTGAGTCAAGAGTATAAGGTGCCTTAATCTCCCCCTTTGGAAATATGAGACAAAATATCCTTTGAGTCATCTAAGGACTCGTAGGGAAACAAGAACAAGGAAACCTATTCCTAAAAAAGTCTATCTGCCCAATTCCTAGAAAGCAAAAGTACATAACTCAACTATTTACAATTGAATACCCTATTACAACTGTTGAGAATAACTGTACAGAATCCTGTAATGAATCACTAAGATCAAGCTTTTTAGCATATGTGAAATTCATTAGACTCAAATTTATCCCCCATTTTGTCTCAAATAGATAAAGGGAAAAAAAATTGAGAGATCAAAGAAATTAATCAGCACACACCATACCAATAGATTTACGCAAAGAAATAAATCGATTGTAATCTAAAGGTTTGGTAAACATATCTGCGAGTTGCAAATCAGTAGGAAGATAATTGATTTCTAATTCCTTAGTTTCAACCAATTCGCGTATAAAGTGATGTCTTATTTTTATGTGTTTTGTTCGCGAGTGTTGAACAGGATTTTTAGAGATATTGATCGCGCTTTGATTATCACAATAGAGATGCAATTGTTTTTCTTGAATACCATAATCACTTAGCATTTGTTTAAGCCAAAGTAATTGAGCACAATAACTTCCAGCGGCTATGTATTCAGATTCAGCTGTTGAGAGTGATGTGCAGTTTTGTTTCTTACTACTCCATCCTACCAAATTATTACCTATATAATAACATGCTCCTGATGTGCTTTTACTATCATCAGTACACCCAGCCCAGTCAGCATTAGTGTATCCAATTATAGTGCTTGGTGTGTCACTAGTGTACCAAACTCCTAGGTACAGAATGCCTTCGACATATTTAATGATTCTTTTAACAAAAGATAGATGGCTCTCTTTAGGGTTATTTTGATAACGAGCACAAACACATACAACATACATTATATCAGGACGCGAAGCAGTAAGGCATAGCAAGGTTCCGATCATACTACGATATAGAGTAGGATCTACAGATTTAACAGTTTCGTCTTTAGATAGTTTTATCGTAGTATAATGGGTGTTTTATCATCTTTAGCATTCTTAAGGCCAAATTTCTTTACTATCTCTAAAGCGTACTTAGATTGCGAGACGAATAATCCTTCTGAAATCTGTTTGACTTGAAGACCTAAGAAAAATTGCAACTCCCCCATAAGAGACATTTGAAACTCTTCATGCATAATTTCAGAGAAGGATTTTACTTCTGAGGGAGTAGTTGATCCAAAGATAATATCGTCAACATAAACTTGAGCAATAATGATGTGTCTGCCAAAATGTTTGACAAATAGGGTTTGATCATTTCCACCTCTTTTAAAAGCTTTATTTAAGAGGAAACTGGAAAGACGCTCATACCAGGCTCTAGGCGCTTGTTTAAGGCCATACAAAGCCTTTTTAAGACGAAATACATGATTTGGATATTGAGGGTCAATGAAACCTTTAGGCTGTTCTACATAGGTCTCTTCGGTCAATATTCCATTAAGGAATGCAGATTTGACATCCATTTGGGAGAGTGTAAAATGCAAGTGGCAAGCTATAGCAAAGAGAAGTCGAACAGATTCTAAACGAGTAACGGGATCAAAGGTCTCATTAAAATCTATTCCTTCAATTTGAGAGTATCCTTGAGAAACTAATTTAGTTTTATTTCTAATTATTATCCCACTTTCATCAGACTTATTTTTAAAAATCCAACATGTGCCAATAACCTTTTTGTGATCAGGCCTAGGTACAAGATACCAAACATCATGAATGACAAATTGAAGAAGTTCTTCCTGCATAGCAGAAATCTAGTGAGAGTTATTCAATGCCTCATTTACATTCTTTGGTTCCACTAGGGAAACAAAACATTCATAATGTGCATAATTTCTTAATTGAGATCTTGTACTCACAGGCTCACTAGGATTACCAACAACGTTATTCATGGGATGGTCTTTAGAAACCCAGTTAGGTACTTCAGATATCTCAATTGGTAATGAGTCATCTATTTCTGAAGAGTCACTTTCTAAAATAATTGTAGGCTCTTCCTCAATAGTTGATTCACCAGTCTTACTCTCTACAGTAGTGTCACTTATAATTATATTTATGAATTCCATCAATGTTTTAGTGTGAAGATTATAAATACGGTAGGCTCTACTATTCAGTGAGTATCCTAGAAAAATAGCTTTATCTCCCCGGCTCTCAAATTTGGACATGTGTTCCCTATCTTTGCATACATAACAGGTACTACCAAAGGTTCTTAGGTACTTAAGATTTGGTTTTTTCTTATACCAAAGTTTGTAAGGGGTTTGTTTGGATTTCTTTCTAAGATAGACCCTATTAATAATGTGACACGCAGTACGAATAGATTCTACCCAAAAATATTTAGGCAAATTCTTGGCATGTAACATAACACGTGCCATCTCTTGAAGGGTACGATTCTTTCTCTCGGCGATTCTATTTTGTTGAGTAATCTTAGGAGCATTAAACTCGTGTTTGTAACCATTATAGTCACAGTACTCTATTATACCAGTGTCTTTAAATTCTCCACCTCTATCACTACGAATTCTATTTACTTGAGTGTCCTTCTCATTTTCAATCTGAAGAAGTATTTTTAGGAAAGTTTGAAAAGTGTCAGACTTATGTTTTAAGAAGGCTACCCACGTAAATCTAGTGAAGTCATAAACCATAACTAGAATATAACTGTGTCCAAAGAGACTAATAGTTTGGTAAGGACTCATTAGGTCCATATGGATGAGCTCCAAAGCATTAGAGGTAAGGACATCTTTAACTTTCTTATAAGGTGCCTTAACAATTTTACCTTCCTAACAGGAACCACAGACAATGTTAGAAATGGGTTTTATTTTTGGAACTCCTCTAACTATTTATTGAGAAGTCAATCTACTAATATTATCGTAATTTATGTGACCCATCTTGTTATGCCATATCTCATTGTCATCCATTCTGGCAACATTACAGATTTCAGAATTATTCATGACAGTATAATAATTGTCAGGGGTCGTGAATCCTGTAATTATGCATTCACCTTTTTTATTTAAAATTTTGTAATTTTTCTTTGAAAAGGTAATAGTATGATTTGAGTCATAGAATTGTGAGATACTAAGTAGACTGGCCTTAAGACCTTTAACTAGAAGAACATTTTCAAGAACAGGAAGTCCATCTTCTTAGAGAGTTCCTTTGCCTATGATCTGAGATGATACTCCATCACCAAAAATAACTTTTCCACCAGCAAAGCTGGTTTTGTTCAAGAGTTTTGTATCATCCCCAGTCATGTGCTTAGAACATCCAGAGTTTAAATACCAACCAGACGATGTGTGTTCAGCTTTTAAAGCAGTAATAACTATGTTACCCTTCATCTGGGGTAATAAATAATCTTTTCTAACCCAAATTGCTCTAGTTTTCATTTTACGCTTATTAGCTCTCAATTGATAAAATTTGCAAGCATTCGATTATTGTTGAAAAATGTTTTGCGCATGATTTTGAGTTTTATGAAAGACATGAGCATTTGGTTTAAGAAAGTGTCTAGGAATCCGTCTAGGGAATGTTCTTTTAGGTTTGGTCTTTCTCTTCCTATAGTTAGAATTTTTGTCTGGTTGTCTAGGAAGTACATAATTCTTAGGCCTTATCCTAGAATAGTTAAAATTCTGATAGATAGGAGGATTACATACAGGTTTAACTAGTCTTCTACCATAGAAACCATCAAAAGAGTGATCGTATATATCGCAGTAGGAGCAATAAATATTGCTCAGGGTCGGAGTCTCCTTAGGAAAATCTCTAAATATAGGTTTCAAGGGATTTTGAGGTTGAACTCTATTCCTAGATAGAACAGTTTTGAATGTAGATTCACTCTTCCTAATAGAGAGGCAGACGTATTTAGCCTTAGGTGAACTTTCATGTTTAGAGCAACTTGATTCCCCAATGTTAAAATTTTGATGTTTTGAGTCAAACTCAGTTTTTAGAGAAAGAAAATCTGGCCAGGTTTCAATAGGTCTTTTACCTCCTGACACAAACCTGATAGGTTCAAAAGATTTTATTTGTGTCTTCAAATTGGGGAAAAATCCTATTCCAGTTCAATCATCAGAATTGGATTTTGATTCAGCAACAAATCCATCAAAATAGTTTGAGTTATTTTCAAATTTTGTAATTTTTTTGAAAACAGTTGTTGTCTTTTCTTTATTTTGTTCCAATTCTAACAATGTCCCTTTGTATTTTTTCTTCAGAGTTTCATTTGTTTCAGTCAAGTTTCTGAGTTTTTGATCAAACATTTTGATTTCACTTTCATGAGTTAGACATTAGGTAGTATACTCTTCAGCATTAAGTTTTACCATTAAGCTTAGATCTTCTAACTTCTTGGTGAGATCTTTCACAACCTTCTCTAGTCTAGTGCTTTTCTAGAGAGTTTTAGCATAAAGAGTGTGAATGTGTGGGAGATCTTCATTATCCGAGTCACTAAGTGTGGTGTGTGAAGTGACCCCTAAGGCTTCATTTCTTGGACTCACACACCCATTGACATCGTCATTATCGCTTTCACTTTGACTCACACACCCCGAGGCAGAAATAGCAATATTCTCAGTAATTAAAGCATCTAAACCAGTAACAGCATGATTCGAAACATCAGAAGTAGAATTACTAAATCCATCCTCACTAACAAACACAGGCATATCATCATTATAGATAATCTTGGCAAAGAAATACATGCAAGGGTAAAAACCATCACTTAACTCAGGTTCCTAATTTTGAAAGTCACTTGAATCATCCCATGTCTTGCAAATGTTGGCTCTAGCGTGTTTGTTTTGAGTGTTCAAGTTAACTCTACAGTCTTGTGCAATGTGTCCTAGTTTACCACATCTAAAGCATTCAGTCTTCTTAAGGTCTCTGTTAGGTTTAGTGTGAGAATCCTTGCGATGTTTGTCATGACTTTTCTCATGAGGTTTGTGATTAAAAGGAGTTGGATAATTGGACTTGCCTTGTTTATTTGCCATGTTGTTTCTAAATTTAATAATTTTCTTAAAATGTTTTGACATTAAGGCAATCTGATTGTCCAAACTCTCTATATCGCATTCCTCATCAAAGTCATCATTAGGAATGTTAAACTCAGGTTTAATCATCTTAGAAGAAAAGCTCAGATTGGAACTAGTCTATTTCCTATGGGACTGGGTCAATTGTTTCTTAAATTCTAGTTCCATTTCCACAGTTCTTAATTTACTATTGAGTAATTCAGGAGTGAGATTTATATCACACATTTCCTCAATAGCATATCTTTTGTTGTCAAATTTATGTGGTAATGATCGCATAATTTTGAATACAATTTCTTGTATGTCATATGTTATCCCATTAGCATGCAGTTTTGTCACAATATCAATTAAGTTCATATAGATTTCATCAAATGACTCAGATTCAGACATAATTAAAGAGTTATATTGTTGAATGAGCATTTGTGTTTTAGCAGCCTTAACTCTAGTGTCACCTTCATGAGCAGTAACCAAGGTGTCCCAAGCTTCCTTAGAAGTGGTACAGGATGAGATTATTTTGAACTCATGTTCATTTATAGACATAAGTATGGCATTCTTTCCTTTGTTATTGTTGCGAGAAACTTATTTCTCTTCTTGTGTGAACTCACTTAATATTTTCCTAACCCTCTCATTACTTCCTTCAGTGGTTGGTTTAGTAGGAAAAATGTATCCATTTTCAACAATGTCCCAGACATCATCTCCCAAAGTTCCTTGAATGAAAGTAATCATCCTTACTTTCCAGTAAGCAAAATTGGTTCCATCAAAGATAGGAGGTCTGGTCAAGTTACCAAATCTTTCATTTTTCTCGTTCATGTTTGATTTTCAGAAAACAATTTCAGAAACACAAGATATTTTTAAAAGAAGTTTACAAAGCTCTGATACCAATTGAAAATATGTTACTAAAGCCGTTTAATATAAAATTAAACTATTTAAGTAACTCCGAATAGTTTTTTGAAGAAACAATTTTCTTAAAAACCAAAATAATTGAACACAAGTTGTGTTTAAAAAAGTACGTACGAGATCTGTTCAAGATTTGATTAACAGGTTTAATAAAATAGTTTAAAAAAACTTTAAACCCAGCACAACTAAGAATGAGATGAGGAGATGTAGAAAGATTAAGAATCAAGGATTTTTTACGTGGTAAAACCTCACCCAACTGAGGAAACATCCACGACTCCCTCTACGGAGTAAACCAAAAATTCCACTATAAACAAATTTTAACAGTTACAAACTATATAACAAGCATGCATACAACTCAGACCTATATAAGTTTAGGAATGTACCCTTTGGTGTCCTTATAACTTCTCTGCAGTTCTGATTGTTGATGTTGTCCTCCCAGTTTGCTACCTTCCAATTTGTTCAATTTCTTTATGTCGACTATTGTTCTCAAGATCTTATTACCATCACTTTTAGTGTGGTAGGGTTATAGTGTTTGTGGAGGTTCTCTCTAACACATGCATGCACACACACACTTATTATATACAACCAGTCCTAAGAAATTACATATAAGGCCTATATGCTGTGATTTTTCTTTTTCTCTCTTCTCACAAAACTTAACCTTATTTGACCTTTACAATAATCCCAGAATCCACGGCTATCTTGCTCAGAAGACGTATCAAGATCTTAATCAATCTCAGTTTTGAAAAGATTTTTGAGATTCAAAATCACCAAGTGCGATTCCAAAGTAGGTCAAAGGTTTTGTTTCAAGAGAACTAGAAACAGAAAACATTATTATTGATTTCAAGGTTAAAAACATTTGTAGAAAAGAATCAGCAATATATTTCTCAAGCTGAGAAACGAAATATGTAAATCTAAGTGAAATGTAACATGAAATACTTAGATCTGAAATTTTTATAAATCAGAAACTTAGATCAAAGAAAAATGTTTAAGTTGGACACAAGATCTAAGAACAAAGAGGTTACAGCAACAAACCAAATAAACAAACCAACTCTCAACCACTCAAACACTCAAGGTTGTGTTTGGTATATACAGGACTTGGAAAGAGGTTTAGGTTTGAAAAGGTTTTGACAATTTAGGGTTAGGGTTAGGGTTTCTAACTCTTTCTCTCTCTTTTTGGTTTATCTATTTCTCTCTCTTTTTTTCTCTCTTCTCTCTCTACTCTCTCTTTTCTCTCCAAAGGACGAAAATGGCAAAAGTCTCAGAAGGCTGAGTGAAGGGGTCCTTTTATAGGAGGCTGAGAAGATTCGAGAATAAGGTTCAAAATCAATGGTTCAGATTGAGTCAAGGTTGATTGACTTTGATCCAAGGGTTCACGATATGCGGTGATTAAAACACTCCTGATTGGTTCATATGAGGTTCACAGGGATTATGAAAGAGCGCATGCAGATCGTTGATAAAAACGATCCAAGGGTTGTAAACAATTGTTGGATCACTCTCTATAAAGAAACACACACTCCACCAATCAGAAGACAACAGATGTTGGTCAATTACAAGAGATCAAATGTGCATCTAAAATTAATTGTAAACACCTCCTGAAGTCTCTGCCGCTTTCGAATTCTACCCAAGGTAACTTATAGCCAATATAACCATTAAACCTTAATTGCAGATTGACCCCAAAAACTTTTAAAAACAAATTTTAATTAAAAAAACTTATTTTAAATGTTTATAAAATCCCAAAAAATATTTAAAATCAATTTTAGGGAATTAAACACACTCAACATATGTACACACAATAATATGCAATATGAAATGTATGAGATCAATTTTACTGTGTGTAAGTGTTGGTAATATGGTCTAGATAAATCAATAAAGAAAGATGAAATAGCAAACCAAGCTCTGGGGTTCTTTGGATTCTAGGATAAACACAATTTTGTCACAATTTCCAAACTAGATGAACACTTATACAATATAGACTCGAGTGAGTCAAGAGTATAAGGTGCTTTAGGGAAAACTCGAAACAGCCCCCGAACTGCCTCGTGAATGGCACCAATACCTCGCACGAGACCAATATAACTCGTAGATACTGATCGTGCGATCACGGGACTCCCGATTTTAGAATACGATGATAATTTGTATAACACTAGACTTAGGCATAAATACATGGCATTAGTGGGGAAAACCCGAAATAGCGCCCAAACAACACCATTAGTCGCACCAACACCTCGTACGGGACCAATGTTACTCGTACGAACTGATCGCGCAATCACGGGACCCATGGTTTGAAAATATGGTGATAATTTGAAAATATATAGACTTAGGCTTAAAAACATGACGTTAGTGGGTGAAAACTCGAAACACCCCCGAACGGCCCCGTGAGTGGCACCTACACCTCGCACGGGACCAATGTAACTCGTAGGAACTGATCGCACGATCACGGGACTCTTGATTTGAGAATATACTGATAATTTTCATATTTCTAGACTTAGGATTAAAAACGTGGCATTAGTGGGTGAAAACCTGAAACAACCCCCGAACGGACCCATGAGTGGCACCAACACCTCGAATGGGACCAATGTAACTCGTAGGAACTTACCACGCCATCACTGGACTCACGATTTGAGAATACGATGATAATTTGCATATTTCTAGACTTAGGCTTAAAAATATTGCTCTACTGGGGGAAAACCCAAAATAGCCCCCGAACGGCCCCATGAGTGGCACTAACACCTCGCACGGGACTAAAGTTAACTCGTAGGAATAGACCGCGTGATCAAGGGACTCCCAGTTTGAGAATACAATGATAATTTGCATATTTCTATACTTAGGTTTAAAAATGTGGCATTAGCGGGTGAAACCCCGAAACAGCGCCCGAACGGTCCCGTGAGTGGCACCAGCACCTCACAGGGGCCAAGTGTAATGCGTAGTAACTTACCTTGCGATCACGGGACTCCCAGGTTTGAGAATACAACGATAATTTGTATATTTCTAGACTTAGGCTTAAAAGCATGGCATTAGCGGGTGAAACCCCGAAACATCCCCCGAACCGTCCCGTGAGTGGCACCAACACCTCGTAGGGGCCAAGTGTAACGCGTAGGAACTTACCGCACGATCACGAAACTCTCGATTTGAGAATATGATGATAATTTGCATATTTCTAGACTTAGGCTTAAAAACATGGCATCAGTGGTTGAAAACCCAAAACTGCCCCCGAACAGGCCCCGTGAGTGGCACTAACACCTCGTACGGGACCAATGTAACTCGTAGGTACTGACCGCGTGATCATGGGACTCTCGCTTTGAGAATACGATGATAAATTCCATTTTTCTAAACTTATGCATAAAAACATGGCGTTAGTGGGTGAAAACCCAAAACAGCACCCTAACGGCCCCGTGAGTGGCACCAACACCTCGTAGGAACTGACCGCGCGATCACGAGATTCCCAATTTGAGAATACGATGATAATTTGCATATTTCTAGACTTAGGCATAAAAATATGGCGTTAGTGGCTGAAATCCTGAAACAGCCCCGAACGTCCCCGTGAGTGGCACCAACACCTTGTACGGGACCAATGTAACTCATAGGAACTGACCGTGCGATTACGGGACTCCCGGTTTGAGAATATGACAATAATTTTCATATTTCTAGACTTAGGATTAAAAATGTGGCATTTGTGGGTGAAAACCCAAAATAGCCCCCGAGCAGTCCCATGAGTGGCACCAACACCTCGTACGGGACCAATGTAACTCATAGGAACTGACCGTGCAATCACGAGATTACCAGTTTGAGAATACGACAATAATTTGCATATTTCTAGTCTTAGGCATAAAAACATGGCGTTAGTGGGGAAAACCTGAAATAGCCCACGAACGGCCCCATGAGTGGCACCAACACCTCGCACGAGACTAATGTAACTCGTAGGAACTCACCGTCGATCATCGAACTCTTGGCTTGAGAAAATGATGATAATTTGCCTATTTTTAGACTAAGGCTTAAAAACAAGACGTTAGCGGGTGAAAACCTAAAGCAGCCCTCGAACGGCCCCGTGAGTGGCACCAACACCTCGCACAGAACCAATGTTACTCGTAGGAACTGACCACACGTTCGCGAGACTCTCGATTTGATAATACGATGATAATTTACATATTTCTAGGCTTGCTTAAAAACATGGCGTTATTGGTGGAAAACCCAAAAGAGATCCCGAACGGCCCAGTGAGTGGCACCATCATATCCTATGGGACCAATGTAACTCGTAGGAACTGACCGAACAATCACGGGACTCCTGGTTTGAGAATACGACGATAATTTGCATATTTCTAGACTAAGGTTTAAAAACTTTACGTTAGCGGGTGAAAACCTGAAACATCCCCCCGAATAGCCCTGTGAGTGGCACCAACACCTCGCACGGGACCAATGTAACTTGTAGGAATTGACCACATGATCACGGGACTCCCGATTTGAGAATATGACGATAATTTGCATATTTGTAGACTTAGGCTTAAAAACATGGTGTTACTAGGGAAAACTCGAAATAACACCTGAACTGCCCCGTGAATGGCACCAACACCTCGCACGGGACCAAAGTAACTCATAGGAACTGACCGCATGATCATGCGACTCCCGATTTGAGAATATAACAATAATTTGTACATTTCTAGACTTAGGCTTAAAAATTTGGTGTTTAGAGGGTGAAAACCTAAAACAGCCCCCAAACGGCCCCGTGAGTGGCACCAACACCTCGCAGAGGACAAGTATAATGCGTAGGAACTTACTGCGCGATCACGGGACTCCCGATTTTAGAATTCGACAATAATTTGCATATTTCCAGACTTAGGCTTAAAAACATGGCGTTAGTGGATGAAAACTCGAAATAGCCCCTCAATGGCCCTGTGAGTGGAACCAAAACCTTGTACGGGACCAATGTAACTCGTAGGTAGGTACTCACCTTGCGATCACGGGACTCTCAGTTTGAGAATACTACGATAATTTGCATATTGCTAGACTTAAGCCTAAAAATATGGTGTTAGTGGGTGAAAACCAAAAATAGCACCCAAACGGTCTCATGAGTGGCACTAACACCTCGCACGGGACCAATGTCACTCATAGGACCTGATCGCGTGATCACAGGATTGCCAGTTTTAGAATACGACGCTAATTTGCATATTTCTAGAGTTAGGCATAAAAACAAGGCGTTAGTGGGGAAAACCCGAAACAGCCCCCGAACGGCCCCGTGATTGGTACCAACACCTCGCACAGGACAAATGTAACTCGTAGGAACTGGTCGCGTGATCACGGGAGTCCCGATTTGAGAATCTGAATATAATTTGCATATTTCTTGACTTAGGCTTAAAAACATGGCGTTAGTGGGTGAAAAGCCAAAATAACCCCCGAACGGCCCCATTAGTGGCACCAACAGCTCGCACGTGGCAAACGTAACTCGTACGAACTGACCGCGTGATCACAGGACCCTCGATTTGAGAATTTGACGATTATTTGAAAAGATATAGATTTAGGCTTAAAAACATGGCGTTAGTGGGTGAAAACCCGAAACAGCCCCCGAACGACCTTGTGAGTGGCACCAACACCTCGCACGGGACCAATGTAACTGGTAGGAATTGACCGCACGATCACGGGACTCCCGGTTTTAGAATACAATGATAATTTGCATAATTCTAGACTTAGGATTAAAAACATGGCGTTAGTGGGTGAAAACTCGAAACAACCCCTGAACGGCCCCATCAGTGGCACCAACACATCGCACGAGACCAATGTAACTCGTAGGAACTGACCATGCGATCGCTGGACTCCCGATTTGAGAATATGATGATAATTTGCATATTTCTAGACTTAGGCTTAAAAACATGGCGTACTGGGGAAAACCCAAAACAATCTCCGAACAGCCCCCTAAGTGGCACCAACACCTCGCATAGGACAAACTAACTCGTAAGAACAGGTCGTGCGATCATGGGAATCTCGATTTGAGAATACAACGATAATTTGATATTTCTAGACTTAGGCTTAAAAACGTGGCATTAGCGAGTGAAACCCTGAAATAGCCCCCGAACGGTCCCGTGAGTGGCACCAACACCTCGCAGGGGTCAAGTGTAACACGTAGGAACTTACCGCGTGATCACGGGACTCCCAGTTTGAAAATACGATGATTATTTGCATATTTCTTGACTTAGGCTTAAAAACATAGCATCAGTGGATGAAAACCTGAAACAACCCCCGAATGACCCCCGTGAGTGGCACCAACACACCGTACGGGACCAATATAACTCATAGGTACTGACCGCGCGATCACGGGACTCCCTCTTTGAGAATACGATGATAATTTGCATATTTCTAAACATAGGCATAAAAACATGGCGTCAGTGGGTAAAAACCTGAAACAGCACCCAAACGGCCCCTTGAGTGGCACCAACCCCTTGCACGGGACAATGTCACTCGTAGGAACTGACTGCGCGATCACGAGATTCGTAATTTGAGAATAAGATGATAATTTTCATATCTCTAGACTTAGGCATAAAAACATGGCGTTAGTGGGGAAAATCGAAAACAACCCCCGAACGGCCCCGTGAGTGGAATCAACACCTCAGACGGGACCAATGTAACTCGTAGGAAGTGACCGCGTGATCACGGGACTCCCGATTTGAGAATACGATGATAATTTGCATATTTCTAGACTTAGGCTTAAAAACGTGGCAATAGGGGGTGAAAACCCGAAACAGCCCTCGAACGGCTCCATCAGTGTCACCAACACCTCGCACGGGACCAATGTAACTCGTAGGAACAGACCGCGTGATCACGGGACCCCCGGTATGAGAATACGATGATAATTTGAAAATATATAGACACAAGCTTATAAATATGGCGTTAGTGGCTAAAATCCTGAAATAGCCCCGAACAGCCATGTGAGTGGCACCAACACCTCGCACGGACCAATGTAACTCGTAGGAACTGACCGTGCAATTACATGACTCTAAGTTTGGGAATACGTTGATAATATGCATATTTTTAGACTTAGGATTAAAAATGTGGCGTTCGTTGGTGAAAACCCGAAATAGCCTCCGAACAGCCCCGTGAGTGGAACCAACACCTCATACGGGACGAATGTAACTCATAGGAACTGACCGTGCGATCACGGGATTACCAGTTTGAGAATATGACAATAATTTGCATATTTATAGTCTTAGGCATAAAAACATGGCGTTGGTGGGGAAAACCTGAAACAGCCACCGAATGGCCCCGTTAGTGGCACCAAGACATCGCACGGGACCAATGTTACTCATAGGAACTAACAACGTGATCACGGGACTCCCGTTTTGAGAATACGACAATAATTTGCATATTTCTACACTTAGTCATAAAAAATGGCGTTTGTGGGGCAAACCAGAAAAATCCCCCGAACGGCCCCATGAGTGGCACCAACACCTCGCATGGGACCAATGTAAGTCGTAGGAACTGATCGCGCGATCACGGGACTCCCGGTTTGAGAATACAATGATAATTTTCATATTTCTAGACTTAGGATTAAAAACATGGCGTTAGTGGGTGAAAACTCGAAACAACCGCCGAATGGCCCCATAAGAGGCACCAACACCTCGTACGCGACCGCTGTAACTCCTAGGAACTGACCACGCTATCACTGGACTCAAGATTTGAGAATACGATGATAATTTGCATATTTTTAGACTTAGGCTTAAAAACATGGCGTTACTGGGGGAAAACTCAAAAGAGATCCCGAACGGCCCTGTGAGTGGCACCATCACCTCCTACGGGACGAATGTAACTCGTAGGAAATGATCGTGCGATCACGAGACTCCCGGTTTGAGATTAAGATGAGAATTTGCATATTTATATACTAAGGTTTAAAAACTTTTCCTTAGCGGGTAAAAACCCGAAACAGCTCCTGAATGGCCCCGTGAGTGGCACCAACACCTCGTACAGGACCAACGTAACTCGTAGAAACTAACCACGTGATCACGGGACTCCCGATTTGAGAATACGATAATAATTTGCATATTACTAGACTTAGGCTTAAAAACATGGCGTTATTAGGGAAAACCAGAAATAGCCCCCGAATTGCCTCGTGAATGGCACCAACAACTCGCACGGGACCAAAGTAAGTTGTAGGAACTGACCATGCGATCATGTGACTCGTGGTTTAAGAATATGATGATAATTTGTATATTTCTAGATTTAGGCTTAAAAACTTGGTGTTAGCGGGTGAAAACCTGAAACAACCCCCGAACGACCCCGTGAGTGGCAGCAACACCTCGCAAGGGACAAGTGTAATCCGTAGGAACTTACTACGCGACCACGGGACTCCCAGTTTAAGAATTCAATGATAATTTGCATATTTCTAGACATAGGCTTAAAAACATGGCTTCAGTGGATGAAAACCCAAAATAGCCCCTAATGACCCCGTGAGTGGCACCAACACCTCGCACGGGACCAATGTCACTCATAGGAACTGACCCTGTGATCACAGGATTCCCAGTTTTAGAATACGACGATAATTTGCATATTTCTGAACTTAGGCATAGAAATAAGGCGTTAGTGGGGAAAACCCGAAACTGCCCCCGAACGTCCCTGTGAGTGGCACCAACTCCTCGCACAGGACAAATGTAACTCGTAGGAACTGATCGCACGATCATGTGACTCCCGATTTGAGAATACATTGATAATTTGCATATTTCTAGACTTAGGATTAAAAAACATGGTGCTAGTGGGTGAAAACCTGAAACAACCCCTAAACGGCCCCATGAGTGGCACCAACACCTCGCACAGGACCAATGTAACTCGTAGCAACTGACCACCCGATCACTGGACCCTCGGTTGAGAATTCAACGATCATTTGAAAATATATAGATTTAGGCTTAAAAACAAGGCGTTAGTGGGTGAAAACCCGAAACAACCCCCGAACGACCACGTGAGTGGCATCAACACATCGCACAGGACCAATGTAACTGGTCGAAACTGATCGCGCGATCACGGGACTCCTGATTTGAGAATACAATGATAATTTGCATATTTCTAGACTTAGGATTAAAAATGTGGCGTTAGTGGGTGAACACTCAAAACAACCCCCGAACGGCCCCATCACGGGCACCAACACCTCGTACGGGACCAATGTAACTCGTAGGAAATGACCAAGTGATCAGAGGACACCCAATTTAAGAATACGACGATAATTAGAAAATATATAGACTTAGGCCTAAAAACATGGCGTTAGTAGGTGAAAACCCGAAACAGCCCCCGAACGGCCACGTGAGTGGCACCAACACCTCGCACGGGACAAAGTAACTCGTAAGAACTGGTCGCGCGATCACGGGACTCCCGGTTTGAGAATACGATGATAATTTGCATATATCTATACTTAGGCTTAAAAACATGGCATTAGCGGGATAAACCCAAAACAGCCCCCGAACAGCCTTGTGAGTGGCACCAATACCTCACATGGGCCAAGTGTAACGTATCGGAACTTATTTTGCGATCACGAGACTCTCGATTCAAGAATACGATGATAATTTACATATTTCTATACTTAGGCTTAAAAACTTGGCGTTAGTGAATGAAAACCCGAAATAGCCCCTGAACGGCCCCATGACTGGCACCAACACCTCCTACAGGACCAATGTAACTCGTAGGTACTCACCGCGCGATCACGGGACTCCCGATTTGAGAATACAATGATAATTTGCATATTGCTAGACTTAGGCATACAAATATGGCGTTAGTGGGTGAAAACTCGAAAAAGTGCCCAAACAGCCCCGTAAGTAGCACCAACACCTCGCACGAGACGAATGTCACTCGTAGGAACTGGTCGTGCGATCACAGGATTCCCAGTTTTAGAATACGATGATAATTTGGATATTTCTAGACTTAGGCATAAAAACATGGCGTTAGTGGGGAAAATGCAAAACAACCCCCGAACGGTCCCGTGAGTGGCACTATCACCTCGTACGGGACCAATGTTACTCGTACAAACTGATCACGCGATCATGGGACCCTCGGTCTGAGAATACGATGATAATTTGAAAATATATAGACTTAGGCTTTAAAAAATGGCGTTATTTGGTGAGAACCCGAAACAGCCCCCGAACAGTCCCGTGAGTGGCACCAACACCTCGTATGGGACAAATGTAACTCATACGAACTTACCGTACGATCACAGGATTCCCAGTTTGAGAATACAACAATAATTTGCATACTCCTAGACTTAGGCGTAAAAACATGGAGTTAATGGGTGAAACCCCATAACAGCGCCGAAACGGCCGCGTGAGTGGCACCAACACCTCTCACGGCACCAATGTCACTCATAGGAACTAACTGCGCGATCACGAGATTCCCAATTTAAGAATATACGATAATTTGCATATTTCTAGACTTAGGCATAAGAACATGGCGTTAGTGGGGAAAACTCGAATTAGCCCCCGAACGGCCCCGTGAGTGGCACCATGACCTCATAAGGGACCAATGTAACTCGTAGGAACAGATCGCGCGATCACGGGACTCTCAATTTTAGAATACGATGATAATTCACATATTTCTAGACTAAGGCGTAAAAACTTGGGGTTAGTGGGTGAAAACCCGAAACAGTCCCCGAACGGTCCCGTGAGTGGTACCAACATCTCGCACGATACCAATGTAACTCGTAGGAACTGACCACATGATCACGGGACTCCCTATTTGAGAATATGACGATAATTTGTATATTTCTAGACTTAGACTTAAAAACATGGCGTTACTGGGGAAAACCCAAAATATCCCCCTAATGGCCCCGTGAGTGGCACCAACTCCTCGCACAGAACAAAAGTAACTCGTAGGAATAGACCGCGCGATCACGGGACTCGTGGTTCGAGAATACGATGATAATTTGCGTATTCTAAACTTAGGCTTGAAAACATGGCGTTAGTGGGTGAAAACCCAAAATAGCCCCCGAATGGCCCCTTGAGTGGCACTAACACCTCGTACGGGACCAATGTAACTCGTAGGAACTCTCCACGTGATCACGGGACTCCCAGTTTGAGAATACAATGATAGTTTTCATATTTCTAGACTAAGGCTTAAAAATATGGCGTTACTGGGGAAAACCCAAAACAACCCCCGAACTGCCCCCGTGCGTGGCACTAACACCTCGTACGGGACCAAAGTAACTCGAGGAACTGACCCCGCGATCATGGGACTCGCGGTTCGAGAATATGATGATAATTTGCATATTTCTAGACTATGGTTTAAAAACTTTGCGTTAGCGGGTGAAAACCCGAAACAGCCCCTGAATGGCCCCATTAGTGGCACCAACACCTCGCACGGGACCAATGTAACTAGTAGGAATTGACCACGTGATCACGGGACTCTCGGTTTGAGAATACAATGATAATTTACATATTTGTATACTTAATCTTAAAAAAATGGCGTTACTGGGGAAAACCCGAAATAGCCCCCGAACTGCCCCGTGAATGGCAACAACACCTCGCACGGGACCAAAGTAACTCATAGTAACTGACCGCGCGATCACGCGACTCCCGGTTTGAGAATACGACGATAATTTGTATATTTCTAGACTTAGGCTTAAAAACTTGGTGTTAGAGGGTGAAAACCTGAAACAACCTCCGAACGGCCCCGTGAGTGGCACCAACACCTCGCAGGGGACAAGTGTAATGCGTACGAACTTACTGCACGATCATAGGACTCCCGATTTGAGAATTCAATGATAATTTTCATATTTCCAGACTTAGGCTTAAAAACATGGCGTCAGTGAATGAAAACTCCAAATAACCCCCAAACAGCCCTGTGAGTGGCACCAAAACCTCGTACGGGACCAATGTAACTCGTAGGTAGGTACTCAACGTGCGATCACGGAACTCTCGGTTTGAGAATACGATGATAATTTGCATATTGCTAGACTTAGGCCTAAAAACTTGGCGTTAGTGGGTGAAAACCCAAAATAACACCCAAAAGACCTCGTGAGTGGCACCAACACCTCGCACGGGACCAATGTCACTCGTAGGAACTGATCGCGTGATCACAGGATTGTCAGTTTTAGAATATGATGATATTTTGCATATTTCTAGTCTTAGGCATAAAAACAAGGCATTAGTGGGGAAAACCCGAAACAGCCCCCGAACGGCCCCGTGAGTGGCACCAACACCTCGCATAGGACAAATGTCACTCGTAGGAACTGATCGCATGATCACGGGACTCCCGATTTGAGAATACGATGATAATTTTCATATTTTTAGAATTAGGCTTGAAAATGTGGCGTTAGTGGGTGAAAACGCAAAACAACCCCCGAACGACCCCATTAGTGGCACCAACACCTTGCACGTGGCCAATGTAACTCGTACGAACTGACCGTGCAATCACGGGACCCTCGATTTGAGAATTTGATGATAATTTAAAAATATATAGATTTAGGCTTAAAAACATGGCATTAGTGGGTGAAAACCCAAAATAGCTCCCGAACGACCCTGTGAGTGGCACTAACACCTCGCACGGGACCAATGTAACTCGTAGGGACTGACCACACGATCACGGGACTCCCGATTTGAGAATACGATGATAATTTTCATATTTCTAGACTTAAGATTAAAAACGTGGCATTACTGGGGGAAAACCCAAAACAGTCCCCGAACGCCCCCCTGAGTGGCACCAACACCTCGCACGAGACTAATGTAACTCGTATGAATTGACCATGCGATCGCTGGACTCCCGATTTGAGAATACGATGATAATTTGCATATTTCTAGACTTAGGCTTAAAAACATGGCGTTATTGGGGGAAAACCAAAAACAATCCTCGAACGGCCCCCTGAGTGGCACCAACACCTCGCATAGGACAAAGTAACCGACCGCGCGATCACGAGACTCCCGATTTGAGGATACGACGATAATTTGATATTTCTAGACTTAGGCTTAAAAATATGGCATTAGCGAGTGAAACCCTGAAACAACCCCCGAACGGTCCCGTGAGTGGCACTAACACCTCGCAGGGGCCAAGTGTAAAGCGTATGAACTTACCGCGCGATCTCGGGACTCCCAATTTGAAAATACGATGATAATTTGCATATTTCTAGACTTAGGTATAAAAACATGGCATCAGTGGATGAAAACCTGAAACAGCCCCCGAACGGCCCGTGAGTGGCACCAACACCTCGTACGGGACCAATGTAACTCGTAGGTACTAACCGCGCGATCACGGGACTCCCGCATTAAGAATACGATGATAATTTACATATTAATAAACTTAGGCATAAAAACATGGCGTCAGTGGGTGAAAACTTGAAAGAGCACCCAAACGGCCCCGTGAGTGGCACCAACACCTCACACGGGGCCAATGTAACTCATAGGAATAGACCGCGCGATCACGGGACTCTCGATTTGAGAATACGGTGATAATTTGCATATTTCTAGACTTAGTCTTATAAACGTGGCATTAGTGGGTGAAAACTCGAAATAGCCCTCGAACGGCCCCATCAGTGGTAGCAACACCTCGTACGGGACCAATGTAACTCGTACGAACTGACCGCGTGATCACGGGACCCCCGATATGAGAATACGATGATAATTTGAAAATTTATAGACACAGCCTAAAAAATAAGGTATTAGTGGCTGAAAACCTGAAATAGCTCCGAATGGCCCCGTGAGTGGCACTAACACCTCGCACGGACCAATGTAACTCGTAGGATCTGACCGTGCGATTAAAGGAATCCCGATTTGGGAATACGATGATAATTTTCATATTTCTAGACTTATAATTAAAAATGTGGCGTTAGTGACTGAAAACTCGAAATAGCCCCCGAACGGCCCCGTGAGTGGCACCAACACCTCGTACGGGACGAATGTAACTCATAGGAACTGACCGTACGATCATGGGATTACCAGTTTGAGAATACGACAATAATTTGCATATTTCTAGTCTTAGGCATAAAAACATGGCGTTAGTGAGGAAAACCCGAATTAGCCCCCCGAATGGCCCCGTGAGTGGCACCAACACCTCGTACGGGACCTATGTTACTCATAGTAACTGACAACGTGATCACGAGACTCCCGGTTTGAGAATACGACAATAATTTGCATATTTCTAGACTTAGGCATAAAACATGGCATTAGTGGGGAAAGCTCGAAAAAGCCCCCGAACGGCCCCATGAGTGGCACCAACACCTCGCACGGGACCAATGTAAGTCGTAGGAACTGATCACGCGATCACGGGACTCCCGATTTGAGAATACATTGAAAATTTTCATATTTCTTGGCTAAGGCTTAATAACATGGCATTAGCGGGTGAAAACTGGAAATAGCCTCCGAACAGTCCCGCTTGTGGCACCAACACCTTGCACGGGACCAATACAACTCGTAGGAACTGACCACGCAGTTACGGGACTCGTGGTTTTAGAATACGAAGATAATTTGCATATATCTAGACTTAGGCTAAAAAAACATGGCATTACTGGGGGGAAAACTCGAAAGATAGCCCGAACGGCCCAGTGAGTGGCACCATCACCTCCTACGGGACGAATGTAACTCATCGAAACTGATCGCGCGATCACGGGACTCTCGGTTTGAGAGTACGATGAGAATTTGCATATTTCTATACTAAGGTTTAAAAACTTTGCGTTAGCGGGTGAAAACCCAAAACAGCTCCCAAATGGCCTCGTGAGTGGCACCAACACCTCACTCAGGACCAATGCAACTTGTAGGAACTGACCACGTGATCACGGGACTCCCGATTTGAGAATATGACAATAATTTGCATATTACTAGACTTAGGCTTAAAAACATGGCGTTATTGGGGAAAACCCAAAATAGCCCCCGAATTCCCCCATGAATGGCACCAACACCTCGCACGGGACCAAAGTAACTCGTAGAAACTGACCACGTGATCATGTGACTTGCGGTTTGAGAATACGACGATAATTTGCATATTTCTATATTTAGGCTTAAAAACTTGGTGTTAGCGGGTGAAAACCTGAAATAACCCCCGAACGGTTCCGTGAGTGGCACCAACACCTCGCAGGGGAGAAGTGTAATCCGTAGGAACTTACTGCGTGATCACGAGACTCCTGGTTTGAGAATTCGATGATAATTTTCATATTTCTAGACTTATAGCCTTAAAAACATGGCGTGAGTGGATGAAAACCCGAAACAGCCCCTGAACGACCCCGTGAGTGGCACCAACACCTCACACGGGACCAATGTCACTCCTAGGTACTCACTGCGTAATCACGGGATTCCTAGTTTGAGAATATGATGATAACTTGTATATTTCTAGACTTAGGCATAGCAACATCGCGTTAGTGGGGAAACCACGAAATAACCTCCGAACAGTCCCGTGAGTAGCACTAACACCTCGCACGGGACCAATGTAACTCGTAAAATTGAACGCGTGATAACGGGACTCCCGATTTGAGAATAAGGTTATAATTTGCATATTTCTAGACTTAGGCGTAAAAATATGGCGTTAGTGGGCGAAAACTCAAAACAGCTTCTAAACGGCCCCATCAGTGGCACTAACACCTCGCACGGGACCAATGTACTCGTACGAACTGACCGTGCGATCACAAGACCCATGGTTTGAGAATTCGATGATAATTTGAAAATATATAGACTTAGGCTTAAAAACATGGTGTTAGTGGGTGAAAACTGGAAATAGCCCCCAAATGGCCCCATGAGTGGCACCAACACCTCGTACGGGACAAATGTAACTCGTAGGAACTGATCGTGCGATCACGGGACTCCGGGTTTGAGAATACGATGATAATTTGCATATTTCTAGAGTTGGGATTAAAAATGTGGCGTTAGTGGGTGAAAACACAAAACCGCCGCCAAACGGCCCCATGAGTGGCACCAACACCTCGCCCGGGACCAATGTAACTCGTAGGAGCTGACCACGTGATCGTTGGACTCCCGATTTGAGAATACGATGTTAATTTGCATATTTCTAGAATTAGGCATAAAAACATGACGTTACTGAAGGAAAAACCGAACCAGCCCCCGAACGTCCCCCTAAGTGGCACCAACACCTCGCATAGGACAAAGTAACTCGTAAGAACATGTCGCGCGATCACGGGACTCCCAGTTTGAGAATATGGCGATAATTTGATATTTCTATACTTAGTCTTAAAAACATGGCATTAGCGAGTGAAACCTTGAAACAACCCTCGAACGGTTCCGTGAGTGGCACCAACACCTCGCAGGGGTCAAGTGTAACACGTAGGAACTTACCGCGTGATCACGGGACTCCCAGTTTGAAAATACGACGATAATTTGCATATTTCTAGACTTAGGAATAAAAACATGGCATAAGTGGATGAAAACCTGAAACAGCCCCCGAACGGCCCTGTGAGTGGCACCAACACCTCGTACGGGAGCAATGTAACTCATAGGTACTGACCGCGCGATCACGGGACTCCCTCTTTGAAAATACGATGATAATTTGCATATTTCTAAACTTAGGCATAAAAACATGGCGTCAGTGGGGAAAATCAGAAACAGTTCCCGAACGGCCCCGTGAGTGCCACCAACACCTCGCACGGGACCAATATAACTCGCAGGAACTGACCGCGCGATCAAGGGACTCCCTATTTGAGAATATGATGATAATTTGCATATTTCTAGACTTAGGCTTAAAAATGTGGCGTTAGTGGGTGAAAACCCGAAACAGCCCCGGAACGGCCCCATCAGTGGCAGTAACACCTCGCACGGGACCAATGTAACTCATACGAACTGACCGCACGATCACGAGACCCCGAGTTTGAGAATACGATGATAATTCAAAATATATATACTTAGGCTTAAAAACATGGCGTTAGTGGGTGAAAACTCGAAACAGCACCCGAACGGCCCCGTGAGTGGCACCAACACCTCGCACGGGACTATTGTAGGAACAAGTCGCGCGATTACAGGACTCCCGATTTGAAAATACGACGATAATTTTATTTTTTTTAGACTTAGGATTAAAAAGGTGGCAATATAGGGTGAAAACCAGAAACAGCCCCTGAACGGCCCCGTGGGTGGCACCAACAGGAACTGACCGCGCGATCATGGGATCCCAGTTTGAGAATACAATGATAATTTGCATATTTCTAGGCTTAGATTAAAAATGTGGCGTTACTGGGTGCAAACCCAAAATAGCCCCCGAACGGCCCCAAGAGTGGCACCAACACCTCGCACAGGACTAATGTAACTCATAGGAACTGACTGTGCAATCACGGGATTCCCAGTTGGAGAATACGACGATAATTTGCATATTTATAAACTAGGCATAAAAACATGGCGTTAGTGGGGAAATCGTAAAATAGCCCCTGAATGGCCCCGTGAGTGGAACCAACATCTCGCACGGGACCAATGTAACTCGTAGGAACTGACCGCGCGATTAAGGAACACCTGGTTTGAGAATGCGATGATAATTTTCATATTTCTAGACTTAGGATTAAAAACGTGGCGTTAGTGGGTAAAAACTCGAAATAGCCCCCGTACGGCCCCATGAGTGGCACCAACACCTCGCATGGGACCAATGTAACTCGTACGAACTGAACGTGCAATCACGGGACCCCCGGTTCGCGAATATAATGATAATTTGAAAATATATACACTTGGGCATAAAAATATGGTGTTAGTGGGTGAAAACCCAAAACAACCCCCGAATGGACCCATGAGTGGTACCAACACCTCTCATGGGACCAGTGTAACTCGTAGGAACTGACCGCGTGATTATGAGACTCTCGGTTTCAGAATACGATAATAATTTGGATATTTCTATACTTAGGCTTAAAAACATGGCGATAGTGAGGGAAAACCCGAAAGAGATCCCGAATGGCCCCGAGAGTGGCACCAACACCTCGCACGGGACTAATGTAACTCTTAGGAACTGACCACGCGATCACGGGACTTCGGGTTTGAGAATACAATAATAATTTACATATTGCTAGACTTAGGCATAAAAACTTGGCGTTAGTGGATGAAAACCCCGAAACAGCCCCCGAACGGCCCAGAGTGGCACCAACACCTCGTACGGGATCAATATAACTCATAGGAACTTATCGCGAGATCACGGGATTCCCAATTTGATAATACGATGATAATTTACATATTTTTAGACTTAGGCATAAAAACATCGCCTTAGTGGGGAAAACCCGAAACAGCCCCCGAATGGCCACGTGAGTTGCACCAACACCTCATACGAGACCAATGTAACTCATAGGAACTGACCGCGCGATCACGGGACTCCCGGTTTAAGAATACAATAATAATTTGCATATTTCTGACTTAGGATTAAAAATATGGCGTTAGTGGGGAAAACCCGAAACAACCCCTGAACGGCCCCGTGAGTGGAATAACACCTCGCGTGGGTCCAATGTAACTCGTACGAACTGACCGCGTGATCACGGGACTCCGAGTTTTAGAACACGTTGATAATTTTCATATTTATATACTTAGGATTAAAAACGTGGCGTTAGAGGGTGAAAACCTAAAACAGACCCCGTACGACCCCATGAGTGGCACTAACACCTTGCACGAGACCAATGTAACTCGTACGAACTAACCGCATGAACACGGGACACCCAGTTTGAGAATACTATGATAATTTGAAAATATATAGGCTTAGACGTAACAACATGGCATTAGTGGGTGAAAACCAAAAATAGCCCCCGAACGGACCCGTAAGTGGCACCAATACCTCACACGGGATCAATGTAACTCGTAGGAACTGACCGCGCAATCACGGGATTCCCAGTTGGAAAATATGACGATAATCTGCATATTTTGAGATTTAGGCATAAAAACATGGTGTTAGTGGGGAAAACCTGAAATAGCCCCCTAACAACCCCGTGAGTGGCATTAACACCTCGCACGAGACCAATGTAACGCGTTGGAACGGATCGCGCGATCGAGGGACTCCCAGTTTGAGAATACGATAATAATTTGCATATTTCTAGACTTAGGATTAAAACCGTGGGGTTAGTGGGTGAAAACCCGAAACAACCCCCATACGGCCCCATGTGTGGCACTAACACCTCGCACGGGGCCAATGTAACTCGTAGGAACTGACCACGTGATCACAGGACTCCTGGTTAGATAATATGTTAACAATTTGCATATTTCTAGACTAAGGCTTAAAACCATGGCGTTAGCGGGTGAAAACTCGAAACAACCCCCAAACCGCCCTATGAGTGGCACTAAGACCTTTCACGGGACCAATGTAACTCGTAGGAACTGACCACATGATTACGAGACTCCCGGTTTGAGAATACAACAATAATTGGCATATTTCTAGACTTAGGGAGAAAAATATGGCGTTAATGGGTGAAAACCCGAAACAGAGCCCAAACGACCCCTTGGGTGGCACCAACACCTTTCATGGGACCAATGTCACTCGTAGTAACTGACCGCGCGATCACGGGACTATCGATTTGAGAATGCAATGATAATTTTCATATTTTAAGACTTAGGCTTAAAAATGTGGTGTTAGTGGGTGAAAACCCGAAACAGCTCCCGAACGGCCCCATTAGTCGCACCACCACCTCGCACGGCACTGATGTAACTCGAACGAACTGATCGCACGATCACGGGACCCCCGGTTTGAAAATGCGATGATAATTTGGAAATATATAGATTTAGGCATACAAACATGGCGTTAGTCGGTAAAAACCAGAAACAGCCCTCGAACTTCCCTGTGAGTGGCACCAACACCTCGTACGGGACCAATGTAACTCGTAGGAACAGACCACGTGATCACGGGACTCCCGATTTGAGAATACAATAGTAATTGGCAAGTTGCTAGACTTAGTCATAGAAACACGACGTAGTGGGTGAAAACCAGAAATAGAGCCCAAACGGACCCATGAGTAGCACCAACACTTCGCACGGGACCAATGTCACTTGTAGGAACTGACCACGCGATCAAGGGATTCCCAGTTTAAGAATACGATAATAATTTGCATATTTCTAGACTTAGGCATAAAAGCATGGCGTTAGTGGGGAAAACTCAAAACAGACCCGTGAGTGGCACCAACACCTCGCACGGGACCAATGTAACTCGTAGGAACTGACCGCGCGATCACTGGATTCCCGATTTGAGAATACGATGATAATTTGCATATTTCTAGATTTAGGCTTCAAAATGTGACGTTAGTGGGCAAAAACTCAAAACAACCCACGAACGGCCCTATTTGTGGCACCAACACCTCGCACTGGACCAATGTAACTCGAACGAACTGATCGCACGATCACGGGACCCCAGTTTGAGAATACGACTATAATTTGAAAATATAGAGACTTAGACTTAAAAACATGGCGTTAGTGGGTGAGAACTCAAAATAGTCCCTGAACGGCCCCGTGAATGGCACCAACACCTCGTACGGGACCAATGTAACTCGTAGGAACTGACCGCGTGATTAATGGACTCCCAATTTGAGAATACGATGATAATTTGCATATTTCTAGACTTAGGATTAAAAATGTGGCGTTAGTGGGTGAAAACCCGAAATAGCCCCCGAACAGTCCCGTGAGTGGAACTAACTCCTCGTACGAGACCAACATAACTCATAGGAACTGACCGCGGGATCACGGGACTCCCATTTTTAGAATACGATGACAATTTGCATATTTTTAGACTTAAGGTTAAAAACGTGACGTTAGTGGGTAAAAACCCAAAACAACCCCCGTACAGCCCCATGAGTGGCACCAACACCTCCCACGGGACCAATGTAACTCGTACGAGCTGATCGCGCGATCACGGGACCCCCGATTTGAGAATACGATGATAATTTAAAAATATATAGACTTAGGCGTAAAAACATGGCGTTAGTGGGTGAAAACCCGAAATAGCCCCCGAATGGACCCATGAGTGGCATCAACTCCTCGCACGCGATCAATGCAACTCGTATGAACTGACCACGCGATTACGGGACTCTCGATTTGGGAATATGACGATAATTTGTATATTTCTAGACTTAGTCTTAAAAACATGATGTTAGTGGCAAAAAACTCGAAAGAGATCTTGAACGGCCCCGTGAGTGGCACCAACACCTCGCACATGACCAATGTAACTCATAGGAACTGACCACACGATCACGGGACTCCGGGTTTGAGAATACAATGTTAATTTACATATTGCTAGACTTAGGCATAAAAACATGACACTAGTGGGTGAACACCTGAAACAGCTTCCGAACAGCCCCGTGAGTGGCACCAACACCTCGTACGAGATCAATCTAACTCATAGGAACTCACCGTGTGATCACGCGATTCCAAGTTTGAGAATATGAAGATAATTTGCATATTTCTAGACTTAGGCATAAAAACATGTCCTTAGTGGGGAAAACCCAAATCAGCTCTATGAGTGGCACCAACACCTCGTACGGGACCAATGTAACTAATAGGAACTGACCGCGCGATCACGGGATTCCCAATTTAAGAATACGACGATAATTTGCATATTTTTAGACTTAGGCATAAAAACATTGCCTTAGTGGGGAAAACTCGAAACAGCCCCCGAACGGCCCCGTGAATGGCACCAACACCTCACACGAGACCAATGTAACTCGTAGGAATTGACCGCGCGATCACAGGACCCCCGGTTTGAGAATACGATGATAATTGGAATATTTCTAGACTTAGGATTAAAAATATGGCGTTAGTGGGGAAACCCAAAACAGCCCCCCAACGGCCCCGTGAGTGGAGCAACTCCTCGCACGGGTCCAATGTAACTCGTACAAATTGACCGCGCGATCACGGGACTCTCGGTCTGAGATTACGATGATAATTTGTATATTTCTAGACTTAGGATTAAAAACGTGGCGTTAGAGGGTGAAAACCCGAAACAGCCCCGTACGGCTTCATTAGTGGCACCAACAACTCGCACGGGACCAATGTAACTCGTACGAACTGACCGTGCGAACACGACACTCCCAGTTTAAGAATATGATGATAATTTGAAAATATGTAGACTTAGGCCTAAAAACATGGCGTTAGTGGGTGAAAACCGGAAACAGCCCCCGAATGGCCCCGTGAGTGGCACCAACACCTCGCACGGGAACAATGTAACTCGTAGGAACTGACCGCGCAATCACGGGATTCCTAGTTGGAGAATACGATGATAATTTGCATATTTTTAAACTTAGGCATAAAAATATGGCGTTAGTGGGGAAAACCCGAAACAGCCCCCGAAGGGCCCCGTGAGTGGCTCTAACACCTCGCACGGCACCAATGTGACTCGTTGGAACTGATCGCGTGATCAAGGGACTCCCGATTTGAGAATACGATAATAATTTGTATCTTTATAGACTTAGGATTAAAAACGTGGCGTTAGCGGGTGAAAACCCGAAATAGCCCCCGTACGGCCCCATTAGTGGCACCAAAACCTCGCACGGGACCAATGTAACTCATAGGAACTGACCACGTGGTCACGGGACTCCCGATCTGAGAATACGATGATAATTTAAAAATATTAGGACTTAAGAAAAACATGGCATTAGTTGGTGAAAACTCAAAACGGCCCCTGAATGCCCTTGTGAGTGGCACCAACACCTCGCACGGGACCAATGTAACTCGTACGAACTGATCGCGCAATCACGGGACCCTCGATTTGAGAATAGGATGATAATTTGCATATTTTTTGACTTAGGAATAAAAACATGGCTTTAGTGGGGGAAAACCCAAAACTGCCCCCAAATGACCCGTGAGTGGCACCAACACCTCGCACGGGACCAATGTAACACGTATGAACTGACAGTGCAATATAAGGGTTCCCTATTTGATAATACAATGATAATTTGCATATTTTTAGACTTAGGCTTAAAAACATGGCGTTAGTGGGTGAAAACCCGAAACAACCCCGGAACGACCCCATGAGTGGCACCAACACCTTGCATGAGACCAATGTAAATCGTAGGAATTGAACGCGTTATCACGGGATTCCTGATTTGAGAATACGATGATAATTTGCATATTTCTAGACTTAGGCATAAAAACAGGGCGTTAGTGGGGAAAAACTCGAAACAGCCCCCAAATGGTCCCGTGAGTGGGACCAACACCTCGTACGGGTATTTAACTCGTAGAAACTGGCCGCGCCATCACGAGACTCCCGGTTTGAGAATACGATGATAATGTGCCTATATATAGACTTCGGCTTAAAAACATGGCGTTAGTGGGTGAAAACCAGAAAGAGCTCTTGAACGGCCCCGTGAGTGGCACCTACACTTCGCACGGGACCCCCAGTTTGAGAATACGACAATAAGTCAAAAATTTATAGACTTAGGCTTAAAAACATGGTGTTAGTGGGTGAAAACCTTAAACAGCCCCCGAACAGACACGTGAGTGCACCAACACCTCGCACGGGACCAATGTAACTCGTAAGAACTGACCGCGGGATAAAGGGACACCTGATTTGAGAATACGATGATAATTTGCATATTTCTTGACTTAGGATTAAAAACGTGACGTTAGTGGGTAAAAACCCGAAATAGCCCCCGTATAGCCCCATGACTGGCCCCAACACCTCGCATGGGACAAATGTAACTCGTCTGACCTGACGGTGCGATCACGGGACCCCCGGTTTGCGAATACAATGATAATTTGAAAATATATAGACTTAGGCTTAAAAATATTGTGATAGTGGGTGAAAACCCAAAACATCCCCCGAATGGACCCATGAATGGCACCAACACCTCGCATGGGACCAGTGTAACTCGTAGGAACTGACAGCGCGATTACGACGATAATTTGGATATTTCTAGACTTAGGCTTAAAAACATGGCGTTAGTGGGGGAAAACTCGAAAAAGATCCCGAACGGCCCCGTGAGTGGCACCGACACCTCGCACGGGATTAATGTAACTCGTAGGAACTGACCACGCGATCACAGGACTTCGGGTTTGAGAATACAACAATAATTTACATATTTCTAGACTTAGGCATAAAAACTTGGAGTTAGTGGGTGAAAACCCGAAACAGCCCCCGAACGGACCTCGAACTGACCACGCGATCACGGGATTCCCTATTTTATAATACGACGATAATTTTCATATTTTTAGACTTATGATTAAAAACATGGCGTTAGTGGGACCAATGTAGCGCATGGGACCAATGTAGCGCGATCACGGGACCCTCGGTTGGAGAATACGATAATAATTTAAAAATATATAGACTTAGGCTTAAAAACATGGCGTTAGTGGGTGAAAACTTTAAACAACCCCCGAACGACCCCGTGAGTGGCACCAACACGGGACCAATGTAACTCGTAGGAACTGACCGCATGATTACGGGACTCCCGATTTGAGAATACGATGATAATATGCATATTTCAAGACTTAGTATTAAAAATGTGGTTGTAGTGAGTGAAAACCCAAAACATCCCCCGAACGACCCCGTGAGTGGCACCAACACCTCGTATTGGACCAATGTAACTCATAGAAACAGACCACGCGATCATGGGATTCCTAGTTTGAGAATACAATGGTAATTTCCATATGTCTAGACTTAGGCATAAAAACATGGTGTTAGTGGGCAACACTCAAAACAGCCCTCGAACAGCCCCGTGAGTGGCACCAACACCTCGCACGGGACCAATGTAACTCGTAGGAACTGACCGTGCGATCACAGGACTCCCGATTTGAGAATACGATGATAATTTTCATATTTCTAGACTTAGGATTAAAAATGTGGCGTTAGTGGGTGAAAACTCGAAATATACCCCGAACGGCCCCGTGAGTGGCACCAACACCTCGAACTGGACTAATGTAACTCGAAAGAACTGACCACGCGATCACGGAACTCCCAGTTTGAGAATACGATGATAATTTGCATATTTTTAGACTTAGTATTAAAAACGTGGCGTTAGTGGGTGAAAACCTGAAATAACACCCGAATGGCCCGTGAGTGGCACCAACACCTCGTATGGGACCAATGTAGCGCGATCACGGGACCCTCGGTTGGATAATACGACGATAATTTAAAAATATATAGACTTAGGATTAAAAACATGGCGTTAGTGGGTGAAAACTTGAAACAACCCCCGAACGACCCCGTGAGTGGCACCAACACGAGACCAATGTAACTCGTAGGAACTGACCGCATGATTACGGGACTCCCGATTTGAGAATACGATGATAATATGCATATTTCAAGACTTAGTGTTAAAAACGTGGCTGTAGTGGGTGAAAACCCAAAACATCCCTCGAACGACCCCGTGAGTGGCACCAACACCTCGTATTGGACCAATGTAACTCATAGGAACTGACCACGCCATCACAGGATTCCTAGTTTGAGAATACGATGATAATTTGCATATGTCTAGACTGAGGCATAAAAACATGGCGTTAGTGGGCAACACTCGAAACAGCCCTCGAACAGCCCTGTGAGTGGCACCAACACCTCGCACAGGACCAATGTAACTCGTAGGAACTGACCGTGGGATCACATGACTCCCGATTTGAGAAGACGATGATAATTTTCATATTTCTAGACTTAGAATTAAAAATGTGGCGTTAGTGGGTGAAAACCCGAAATAGCCCCCGAACGGCCCCCTGAGTGGCACCAACACCTCGAACTGGACAAATGTAACTCGGAAGAACTGACCGCGCGATCACGGAACTTCCAATTTGAGAATACAATGATAATTTGTATTTTTTAGACCTAGGATTAAAAACGTGGCGTTAGTCGGTGAAAACCTGAAACAACCCCCGTACGACCCCATGAGTGGCACCAACACCTCGCACGGGATCAATGTAACTCGTACACACTGATCGCGCGATCACGGGACCCCCGATTTGAGAATACGATGATAATTTAAAAATATATAGACTTAGGTGTAGAAATATGGCGTTAGCGGGTGAAAACCCGAAAGAGCCCCCGAACGGCCCCATGAGTGGCACTAACACCTCGCAGGGGCCCAATGTAACTCGTAGGAACTTGCTGCGCCATCATGAGGCTCCCAGTTATAGAATACGATGATAATTTAAAAATATTAGGACTTAATCAAAACATGGCGTTAGTGGGTGAAAACCCGAAACGACCCCCGAATGCCCTTGTGAGTGGCACCAACACCTCGCACGGGACCAATATAACTCGTATGAACTGACCGCGCGATCACAGGACCCCAAATTTGAGAATACGATGATGATTTGTATATTTCTAGACATGGGCATAAAAACAAGGCGTTAGTGGGGGAAAACCCGAAACTGCCCCCGAACGACCCCGTGAGTGGCACCAACACCTCGCACGGGACCAATTTAACATGTATGAACTGACTGCACGATCATGGGACTCCCGGTTTGAGAATACGATGATAATTTTTATGTTTTTAGACTTAGGCTTAAAACATTGCATTAGTGGGTAAAAACCCAAAATAGCCCCAAAACGGCCCCGTGAATGGCACCAACACCTCGCACGGGACCAATGTAACTCATAGGAACTGACCGCACGATCACGGGATTCCTGATTCGAGAATAGGACAATAATTTTCATATTTTTAGACTTAGGTATAAAAATAGAGTGTTAGTGGGGGAAAAGCCAAAATAGCCCCGAATGGCCCCGTGGGTGGGACCAACTCCTCGTACGGGACCAATGTAACTCGTAGAAACTTATTGCGCAATCACGGGACTCCCGATTTGAGAATACAATGATAATTTCCATATTTCTAGACTTAGGATTAAACACAAGGTGTTAGTGGGTGAAAACCCAAAATAGCCCCCGAACGGCTCCATGAGTTGCACCAACACCTCGCATGGGACCAATGTAACTCATAGGAACTTACCGCGCGATGACAGACTCTCGATTTGAGAACACAACGATAATTTTCATATTTATAGACTTAGGCTTAAAAATATGTCGTTGTTGGGTGAAAACTCGAAATAGCCCCCGAATGGGCCCGTGAGTGGTACCAACACCTCGCACGGGGCCAATGTAACTCGTAGGAACTGATCGCACGATCACCGACTCCCGGTTTAAGAATACGATGATAATTTGCATATTCACTGGGGGTTGAAAACATGGCGTTAATCGGGAAAAACCCGAAGCAGTCCCCGAACGGCCCCTTGAGTGGCACTAACACCTCGCACGGGACCAAAGTAACTCGTAGGAACTGGTCGCACGATCACGAGACTCCCGGTTTCAAAATACGACGATAATTTGCATATTTCTAGACTTATGCTTAAAAAAATGGTGTTACTGGGTGAAAACCCAAAACAGTCCCCAAACGGCCCCGTGAGTGGAATAACACCTCGCAAAGGCCCAGTGTAACTCGAAGAAAATTACCGCGCGATCACGCGACTCTCAGTTTGAGAATACGATGATAATTTGCATATTTCTATACTTAGGCTTAAAAACATGGCGTCAGTGGATGAAAACCCAAAACATCTCCTGAATGGCCCGGTGTGTGGCACCAACACATCGTACGAGACCAATGTAACTCGTAGGAACTCACCGCAGAATCATAGGACTCCTGGTTCGAAAATTTATAGACTCGGGCTTAAAAACATTGCGTTAGTGGGTGAAAACCCAAAATAGCTCATGAACAGCCCCGTGAATGGCACCTACACCTAGATCGAGACCAAATTAACTCGTAGGAACTGACCATGCGATCACGGGACTCCCAGTTTCAGAATATGAAAATAATTTGCATATTTCTAGACTTAGGCTTAAAAACATGGTGTTACCCGGTGAAAACCCAAAACATCCCCCGAACGGCCCCGTGAGTAGCACCAACACCTCGCAAGGGCCCAGTGTAACTCATAGGAACTTGCTGTGTGATCACGGGACTCTCGGTTTGAGAATATGATGATAAATTGCATATTGCTAGACCTAAGCTTAAAAACATGGCGTTTGTGGGTGAAAACCCAAAACAGCCCCCAAACGGCCCCATGAGTGGCACCAACACCTCGCACGAGACCAATGTAACTCGTGGGAATTGACATCGCGATCACGGTATTCCCTATTTGAGAATACGATGATAATTTTCATATTTCTAGACTTAGGCATAAAAACATGGCGTTAGTGGGGAAAACCCGTCCGAATATAATTATGACAAATTATATTTAAATAATAATTGGCTTATGTGATATGTATAATATGTTATTATTATATATAATATTAAGTCATCTTGATTAATCTAATCCTACCTTCATAAAGCAAGAAATATTGATTTAGTTACAAATATAAAATTTTGATGTTGGGATAGGAATATTCATGTTTAAGACAACTTTTGACCTTTATGAAATATCAATTGACTTGAGGTGAAATTGGGATAGTTGTATACATTTGAGATAGGGTTTCAAACCAACAAACGGTGTGTGAAACGGAGTCCGAGTAAGAAGTTATACCAAAATTACTAACCAGGGGAAATCTGTCCATCTGTTTAAGTGATAATTTGTCCTTTATACCCAACAAGTGTCTTAAAGTGATTGGTTGGAGGTGTAGGCTGGTTTGCCGACCTTATACCTTTGAAATAATCTTATCCTTTAGCAAAATCATCCATGAAAGAGTGTTACCTTGAGGATTAGGGAGCTTAGGAAGAAAAAGTGAGGAGAAAAAGTGTAAAAAAATCAGTAGAAATTACATAAAAGTCTCGAAGGTAATCCTAATCGCAAATCTTGTTGTTTTTCTTATATTAATGATTTAGATGATAGAAATAATAATTTATTTACCAAAATTTCAGCCCTTTATATGTATGTATGGTTAGATGCAAGTTTAAGTTAAATTTAATGCATAAACCCGTAAAATTAATTTATATTGAAACCCTTTGCATTTAAACTTGAATATATTTTTGCGTGCTTATTGTAATTGAGCAATTCAAATTGGATATGAAACTAGACTCATATATTCATATCATATCCGAAAATTAGAATTTATCTCCTTGGGGTTCGGCCTTAATGACTATTTCAAGTTACTATATAATTGTTGTTTGTATATTTCATTTCGGTATGCTCTGATTTTGGTCAAGCTTTTGACATAGAAAATTAAGTCAAAAAATCATGAAACTGTAATTCTGTACTATTAAGTTTGTTTAATGAAAATGGGTTGAAAATAATGGAAATTTATGATGTAGAAAAATTATGAAAATTCTTGGAAGTTGAAAGAACAATAGAAGAGCTTATAGGGAAGATTTCTTGTGTTGTAAAGAAATGGTCATAACTTGCTCTAGAAGGCTTAAAAAATTACATCGTCGCTTGTAATTGAAAGAATATTCAGATATGATTTCATATTGATAAGATTGGATACTTGTAGTTGTGCAATTTACGAATATAGGATGGTTAAGTATGTAGGACAATAATTTGCGGCCATACTGGATACCCCATGAAAGAATATTGTTATATCCTCTTTCCAAATAGTTTTTTGAGTACGTTTTTCATGTGTATATACATTGGGAAGTATGTTTTAATATTTACTTGGGTTTAGTTATAAATCCCTTATGAGGTATTTCCTATGGTTGAATGTTCATAACTTTATCAACATGCGTACCATTATTTTGTCTTTACTGATGTTTCATGGAACGTGACTTAAGTGGAATTTTATTGTTGTTGTATAGTCATGGAAATTTACATAATTATGTTAGGATAATACTTATGATTGAGATTCAGTACTGATTTAGTTGGATTGACAGGTGTAAGGTCTAATCAACCCAGTTCAGCTCCACCCGAAGGAAACGTGAATATATAGTTGTCAACCAAGGTGGGTGTACTCATTGGAATGATGTATTTGTATACTGTTACGAATATGATCATAATGTTATGGATATAAAGTTGTTCATTTCAGTTTACCAAAATGGGAGGTACTCCCCGACTCGAAATGTGGGAGATTTGTCTATTAATGACAAGGGGTTACTCCTTGACCAGGAATGGGGGAGAATTGTCTATTTAGACAGGATATGTGAATCATGATTTGAAAAAGTTGGCCATTCATTATGAATGAGTCGGATAAGTTGATACATAATTATGTGGACACGATTTATTGTATTTAAATTCATGCACTAGTATAGTAGTGATGCATTCACTGGGCTATTTTGCTCACGGTTCCTTTGTTCACTCTTTTTTTAGGTAACGTGATGCCACTGCCAAATCTAGGAATTTGGGTTGGGTTAGACAGGAACGGGAGAAACAAAGATTTTGTTTAATGTAAATGATGTAATTAAGTTAACTTATCCTTCAAGCAAGTTTTTATGGGCATGACTACTCTGATGTTGTAAAAAAAGGTTTTTAGTTATATGGATTCACAATGATGTCTCTAAAATTAAAATTCGTGTTTATGGTTTGGTTAAATTAATCATGGTTTGACTCACTTTGACTTTCAAACTTAATTATAAGTAACTGGGTTGGGGTGTGTCATCTTTTGGTATCAGATCCTAGGTTTTATAGGTTCTGGAGGGAGAAGAGTCTAGATTTGGCAGTGAATGTTAAAAATGTTTTTTGTTTGATATTAACGACTATGTTAGGAAAGATATGTATATATGTATGTTGTTATATCTTTGATTCATTTAAAATATAAAAGAATGGAACGAGGGAATGTAAATGTGAGAATTGAAGATGAGGCTTTAAATATTCCAGTAGAAGCGGAGGTTGAGCAACCTGTTCAAATAAATGTTCAAAAAATGGCACGTGTTATGACTTTGATGGTTGAGCAGCAATCTAGGTTTATGGTTCAGATGGAAGAAAAAATATCCAGGCAACTAGATGCATAAGCATTGGCTAGGGATGAGAAGGTGATACACCAAAAATAAAGGAGTACTTCACATGAGAAATTTATTAAAATGAATCCACCCTCATTTGAAGGACCAGTTGATCTAGCAGAGGCAGAAGTATGGGTTAAAGAGATTGAACTTATTTTTGGGGTAATGAGAATGCATGAATCAACTAGTGACCTTGGCGACGTATATAATGAAAGGAGAAGCTAAATATTGGTGGGATGCCACAAAACATTTGTTGATTACTCTAGGAGGCAGGAATGTGATCTCATGGGATGCTTTTTTTAAAGCCTTGTATGACAAGTATTTTCCCCCAATGTATCAAAAACAAAAGGAGAAGTAATATTTCATGTTGAATCAGGGAAGAATGACAGTCAGATAATACGAAGCTAAGCTTATAGCCTTATCTCAGTTTGCTTCGAGGTTTATACAGAATAAGGAAAATATGTGCAACCAATTTCTCGATGGACTAGAGTCAGTTATTAAATCAAGGTTGTCAGCTTTAGAGACTATTAATTATTCATCCATGGTGAACAAAGACATGTTGGTAGAAAAGGATGTGAATAAATAAAGTGGAAAATGATAATGAAGCGCAAAGAGAAGTAGATTAGATCCAAACTATCAAAAAGGTAGCGATACCAAATATTCAAGGTTTGGAGGGAAAAAATTCCAACAAGGTAGAGGTGGAAGTGGTTTGCAAAGGGGTGAAGCTAGTGGTGGAAGAGGTTCAGGTAATTCAGTACCAGGGAATCCAAATGATTGTTTCTTTTGTGGGACATCGGGTCATATAAAGAGAAATTGCCCAAAGTTACTGAATATAGAATGTTTTAACTGTCACCAGAAGGGTCATCTGAGAAAGAATTGTCCTATGTTAGCAAGAACAGCTTCAGTTAGTAGTGTGGGGCCTCATAAAGGATCCTCTCTAGGGAATGAAACTAGGGGAAGAGGTACAAAACTAGCAATTGGATCGAGGGCAGGAGGAAGAGTGTTTTCAATGACACTGCAAGATGCCCATGCTACACCAGAAGTGGTTACAGGTAAACTTTTTATTGCAAATAAATATTTATATGCACTTATTGATCCTGGATCTACGCATTCATTCGTAGAATTGCATATTGTTTCACAGTTGGGTAGACCATGTTCATTTCTCAATTGTGCCTTATATATTTCTACCCCAATGGAAAGTGTAATTCTGGTTGAGCATGTTTATAAAGATTGTGTCTTACGAATGGGGGAACGAGATTTATATGTTGATTTGATACCGTTGGCCATTAGGGATTTTGATATTATATTGGGGATGATTTGGTTATCATCATATCATGCTTCCATTGATTATTTTCGAAAAGAAATTTCATTTCATCCACTTGGTGAACCCGAGTTCCAGTTTACAGGGGAAAAGAACGTTCTTCCCAATTATCTTATATCGGTAATTAAGAGTAGGAGATTGTTGAGTAAAGGTTGTACAGGGTATTTAGCTTATGTTGTTGATACTAGTAAAGAGACAGCTAAAATTCAAGATATACCAATGGTTAGAGAATTTTCTGAGGTCTTCCCAGAGGAATTGCCAAGATTGCCACCCGATAGGGAAGTAGAGTTTTCCATTGAATTAATTCCAGATGCTGGTCCAATTTCCCTTACTCCATATAGAATGGCACCAACAGAGTTGAAAGTGTAATTACAAGATCTGATAAGCAGAGATTTCATTCAGCCAAGTGTTTCTCCATGGGGAGTCCCAGTGTTATTTGTGAAAAAGAAGATGGGACAATGCGATTATTTATTGATTATCGACAATTGAATAAGGTGACCATTAGAAATAAGTACCCTCTACCTCGTATCGATGATTTGTTTGATCAATTACAAGGGGACACATTATTTTCTAAGATTGATTTGAGATCGGGTTACCACCAACTGAAAGTGAATGATAGTGATATTTCCAAAACAGCTTTTCGGACTCGATATGGGCACTATGAGTTTTTGGTGATGCCATTTGGATTGACTAATGCTACAGCAGTTTTTATGGACTTCATGAACTGGGTATTTCACCCTTTCATTGATTCATTTGTGATTGTATTCATAGACGATGTGTTGATTTACTCGCGTAACATGGAGGAACATGAGAAACATTTGAGACTCATATTGCAGATTTTGAGAGAGAAGAAATTATTTACTAAATTCAGCAAGTGTGAGTTTTGGTTGAATGAAATTGTGTTTTTAGGGCACGTTGTCTCAGGAAATGGGATATATGTTGATCCAAAGCAGGTAGAAGCAATTATTGAATGGGAGAGTCCTAAGAATGTGACAGAAATTAGGAGTTTCCTCGGATTGGCAGGTTGCTATTGCAGATTCCTTAAGGGATTTTCAGCAATAGTGTTACCATTGACCAAGTTGACCCGTAAAGAAGTGAAGTTTGTGTGGGATGAAGAATGCGAAAGGAGTTTTAAAGAATTAAATAAGTTATTGGTTTCATCTCCTATACTTACGATTCCGTGTGGGAATAAGTCTTTCTAATTCATACAATGCTTCATTCCAGGGGGTAGGATGTGTTCTTATGCAGAATGGGAAGGTAATACCATATGCTTCCAGACAACTAAAGACACATGAACGAAACTACTCTACACATTATTTGGAGTTAGCAGCTATTGTTTTAGCTTTGAAGTTATGGAGACATTACTTGTATGGAGAAACTTATGATATATATACGGATCATCAAAGCTTGAAATACTTGTTAACACAAAAAGAACTGAATTTGAGACAGAGGCGCTGGATAGAGCTGATTAAATACTATGACTGTACCATTCATCATCATCCTGGTAAGGCCAATGTAGTAGCAGATGCTTTGAGTCGAAAATCATCCGGGATTCTAGGTTGCCTACAGTGTGCACATGTGGGAAATATCCTTGACTTGGCATCGATGGGGATTGAATTAATGTATTCGAATAGGGGAGGCTTATTAGCACATGTCACAGTCAGACCTTTATTGGCAGAACGCTTAAGAAATTTGCAGATGAGTGATCCATTCCTTGAGAGGAAGAAACGATATGTCCTAGATGGTAAAGAGAGTGACTTTGAGATTAAGAATGATGAATCGTTGTGTTATTAAAATAGGATTTGTGTACCGAATGATCCACCCTTAAGAAGGATATATTAGAATAGGCACATAGTTATATTTACTCTATGCATCCGGGAGGTACCAAAATGTACACAGATTTGAAAGAGTATATGATAGGAAAAAAATTGGTTTCTCTATGTATTTGTGTCGTTGTGCAATTCCTCTATTCATCAAAAATCTTCACAAACCTATAAAAGTATACCAAAACTAGAATATAGCGGTAAGTGAGGTAACAATCCACATATAAGGGTGAAACACAAAATTGGAGAGGACATATATAGATTCATTTGTTTTTTATTATTATTTTTCTATTTTTTTGCTATTTATATTTTTTTATGGATTTTTCAAGGGATTTTTTTAACTAGCTAACTACCCTAATTTTTATAACTACTAATGAAGAAGTAAAAGCTAATTTAAGAAAAGTGAGATAAACAAAATTATCCTGATAAGTAAACTAAAAAAAATTGGACTCATTAGGGCTTCAGAATTTCATACCATAAATGGGAGATTAGCCCTCAATAATCATCATCCAAAAAAATATAAGATAAACAATTGAAAGCATGTGAGGATTAAAATAAAAGTAACTAAGAGGAGGAGATCAAACCAATTTAAGCCTAGATTTGTAATGGAATCTTCAATTACATCAACAATCTCTCAATTATACATCAAAAATCACTCAATCATAATCCCTCACTCATGTATTTGTTGAATCTAAACTAAAAATTACAAAATAAAAAAAAGGATGTTGGATAAATTCATAATGGACAATTAAATAATAAAAGAGATTTGCCAAAAATGAAAATCCAAACATTATAAAATTGTACATTAGAACTCATCCAAAGAAATAAATTCTAGATCTGCTAAAAATGCAAAATCTCAACATAAAGGAATGGATTGGAATCTACCTCCCATAAGGGATAAATTCAACTACACCAATATATTTTGAAATAATCGCTAAAAATGCAAAAATTCTTAATATATGGGTGGGGTGAAATTTACCCATGAGAAAATTTTCACTACACACCTCTATATTGATATATTTACTAAAGATGCAAATACTCTCTAAAGAGGGGTGTAGAGAAACTTATCACACAAGGCTTAAAAACTAATTTGGAGATCTTTATCAAAATGGTATTCATCTTCCTTAAACAGTAGGTATGGAGCATGGGGTAATTTGGGTAGGTTTAATATGTAAGAGGTGTGCAAGGTGTTGAGGTGAGGGTGTTTAGGGAATTATCCACACATGTGCATGGGTTAGGTATGAGGTCATGTGGGAATTGAGGTGAGGTAAAAAATATGATTTGGTACAAGGGTGTTTTTGGGTATATGGGTTAAATGAATTAGTTTGGGGTAGTTTGGGAAAATGGGTTTAAATGGTTTATTAGACATGTGGGCATTTAGACTTATTTGGCTTTGGTTTGTTTGGCAGGTGGAGTCGTGACTTTGGAAATGAAATGGGTTTTTGAATTGAGGTGAGAAGTGACCGCGGGTTGGATCGAAATCGGGTATGGGTATTAGATAGGGGTTTGGTCTAGGATCGCGTTCGTAGGAATGGGGGTCAAGCGTTGGACGCTGCCGGCGGGTTATCAGCGGGTTCAGGCGCCGGAGACTGGTGGTTGAGTTGGAGAAGGCTCATGCCAGGTTTGGTCGTCGGTTAAGAGGATGTCGGATGTCACGGGTTCGTAGGTAGGACAACGCCGGGGTAGCTGTGATTTTGGGATCTCAGGTTGGGGCAGCGCCGAAGTTGGCCGACGACTGGGGTGAGTGATCGATCGGACGTCGGTGGGTTTGGTAGGGGGTAAGACGGGTATTCAGGGTTCAGTATAGGCTGAAATGGGTCTACGATTTGGGGTTAGTAGGATTTGTGTTCGGGTTTGGAAGGTCTTGGGTTACTGTGTTTTGGTTTCAGAGTTTGAGTGGTGAGAAGTGTGGAGAGAGAGTGAGGTTGGTTGGTGATGGGATTTTGGTTATGGTGAGGTATGAGAGAGAGTGTGGTGAGAGGAAGAAGATGGGGAAAAGGGTTTGTGTGTGGTGTAGTGTGTGAGGGTGAGGTTGTGAGTGGGTTTAGGTGTAGGGGAGTTTATGTGTGTGTTTTATTTGGACACCTAAAAAAATATCATAAAAAACTAAAACTAATAAAAATAAAAATCTAAAAAATAAAAATCCTGCTTCTAATAATAAAATAAAGACTCAATTAAAAATGAAACTAAAAAGAAATAAAAAAATAAGAATAAAATCTAATAAAACTAAAACTAAAATCCTAAATAAATGTAAAATCAAATAAAACTAAAAAATAAATGAAATCCTAAAAAATCTAATCCTAATAAAAACTAAAAACTAAAAACTAATAAAAAAATTATACTAATAAAGATAAAAAAGAAAAATTAGAAAACAAAACCTAGAAAATATTAAGTAAATAAAAAATATATACTAAAAATAAAACGACTCAAACTAAAAATCTAAAAAATATTAGAAAGGGACAAACTAAACACACTCGGTTCGGGACATGTTTAGGGTAGGCTAGGGAACAGGACAATGGTACGGGATTGGTAATTAGCTCCATTCAACACGCATTTTCCTTGATATATAGCTTTTGACACCGCAAACAGATATTTGACATACAAGATAAATATTTAAGCACATAAGACCCATATTGCCGAGAATTAGCAACTAAAATGCATCTATTTGGGGTATAAATTGTACAGTTTTGGGTGCTTATCACACCACCCCAAAACCGAGCGCTGCTAGTCCTCGAGTAATGAGATAGAGAGAAAGATAAAGATAAGAAACCAAAAGTGTATCACTTTCGCGGACTCTTGTGATTGCACTTGGCATGTGAAACAAGCCTTTAAATCTATAGGTTGTACTATAGGACAAGTTGTGCCTCGTGAGGGTTTGTAGGGAATATACCTCCAAAATTCTTATTTGCAATGATTTATTGAAATGCATTCAATCTCTTATTAGACATAGATTAGTCGCACAATCCATCACATGAGACAAATGTTTTCAGAAATACAAGCTAGAATGTAAAAAGTTTAGCTAAGTTAATACTCAAGGCACATCCTTCCTAGAACTCAACGTGTGTAGTGTGAATCAGTCAAAATGGCTCGAGTATCATAAGAGTAATTCCTATATTGCCTTGTCGAAATCAACACTTCAACTTCAAATCTCACTAAGTATAACTCTCTCAAACGAACTCTCGAGATTAGGGTAAGTGTATCGCTCTTGTGTGTGAAGAGGTAAGTAAATGTAAGAAATTTCAAACGTCTCACACACACATAAGAAAGAACGAACAATTAGAAAGAAAAATGATCTCATGAAAGAATGCTAATCACTATAGAGAGAACGCCGAGTTATTCACGACGTTGACTTTCATTTTCCCGAACACCTAGGAAAAATATGGATATATATGGGTGATGGGTAAATGAAATGGGATATATGGGATGAGGTGAGGTATAATAGGATGGATGTGTAAACTGATGTGTGGCCATCCCCGATCCTAATCCTCGCCGCGAGGGGGGGGGGGGGGGGGGGAGGGGGCAGCGTGAGAGTGAGAGTGAGGATCCTTACGTCCTGCGCGTCTCTCTCGGGAGCGCTTCGGCCGACGTCATTTGAGGTGAGCTGAAGATGTAGAGAGATTAGAGTCACCAGTCTATTTTACTCAAAACGGACAAAAGAAAAGGGGAATCGATCCCGAAGGACAGCATCCAAAGACATACTGGTGTATACGAAACCAAAAAGATTCGAGAAGGGTTTGGAGGCTAAGTTACGAAATGGAAAGGTGTTAGCCACTCATTTCTCCCTTTCGATCTCTAATGGATTTTTGTTAGTTTCCTTTATTTTCCCCGTGATGTGTGTGCATGTGTATATATAGTGGAGATAGGAATCCTCGACTTGTATCATCGAAGGGATAAAGCGAGTTATCCGTAGGAAGGTATAAAAGTATTAGAAAATAGGATTTACGTGATCATCCTTATGTTAATCGTTATAAGGGAGCAATAACGCATATGGAATAATACGCCACTAAGAAAAAATATGTGTATATATATAATATAAGAGAGTGGATTTTAGAGACAATAGAAATGAGAGAAAAAGGAAGAATAGGACTCGAGTCTTGGATTTTACCCCGAGACGCTTACGTAGTCTATAAAGGCATTAAAGTCCACATAGTTCACATGCAAAACGAGGGGTGGGGTTTATCCCATAAATCCAATCGGGGATTCTCTTATTTGTGTGTGTGTGTGTGTGTGTGTAGAAAAAGTGTATTAGTTGTGAGAAAAGTGTAAGAAAAGTATGAGAAATCTCGTTTGGAATTTATGAGCAAACCCTCTTTTTCTTATTTTTTGGGTTTTTATTTATATGAAAATAAGAGATGTGCAATAATACTAAATAAAAATATATTAGGATGTGTGACATGAGATAATAAAAGTGCTACATAATAAAACAAGTTATTGCAATTTATGAGAATTTAAGGAGAGAGTTGAGAAAATTGGACCTTCTTGAAGATATTGAGCTTGATCTTGAATCTTGGAGAGAAACCCTTAGACTTGGATGATGGTGGAGGGTAGTGAATTCACCAAGTTTGATGAAAAGGATGATGAAAAGTGAAGGTTGGAAAGGGATTTGGGTGTAGAAATCACGCTAATTTCGAGAGAGGTTTTCGGGATCTACTAAGAGTGATAAGTTTCTGATTTTTGGCCTTCCTTTGTAATGAGTTCAAGGCCTCCTCTTTATAGGCCTAGGGCATTACCAATCGGCATAGCCCTATTCCTATCGTTCGACAGGTGAGTTTAGGCACACTGCCAATAGGCAGGGTCTGGGACCTGCCGTTTGGCAGTGTCTTTTAGGCCTTCTAGGAAAATTAGCCACAGAACGTAAACTGTTGATCAGAAGGGCGAACCATTGGAAAGGTAATTCAGAGACCTTCAAACGTACTTGGACCACTCCCGGGTTCGGGAGTTGAATTTGGGTCAAATGTGGCACGGAAGCATTTGTCGGTCCATTAGACAGGAAAACGTCAGATGCAAATGGATCGTTCGTCTGCATGGTAAGTTCGAATTGTGCATGGGATGAACCGTTGGAAAGGGGTTTCAGTGCCCTTCGAAGATTCATTCAGTCTCGGTCGAGCTGAAGAGTTTAACTTTTGGTCAAAGGGAACCTGGGAGTGCCCGATGGCTTCTAGGTCAATACTCGGGGTATGACCCGGGTTTATAGTGATGAAGGGAGGTGCTAGGGACCTAAGGAGAGTTTGGGGAGTAACAGAAGCGGGTGTCTACAAAGCCCCTCGACGAGTGAGTTTGGAACAAACGATAGTCATCGAATAGACAACGCATGGTGCTTTTAAGGGAGGATAACCAATTCAGAGGGTCGAGGCCGATTCTGAGGACCTAAGGAAATGAGGATGAGCAATTTAGAGGGTCGAGGCCTATTCTGAGGACCTAAGTAATGGTTTAGAAGAAAGGTTTAGGCCAATTCCTGGGGAGGTGCTGGGGATGACCAATTCTGCGGGTCGAAGCCAATTCTGAGGGCTTGAAGATGAGGGTGGTTGATTCTGCGGGTCGAAGCTAATTCTGAGGTCTTCAAGATGAGGGTGACCGATTCTGCGGGTCGAAGCCAATTCTAAGGGCTTGAAGATGAGGGTGACCGATTCTGCGGGTCAAAGACAATTGTGCGGGTTTAAGTAGAGATAACTAATTCTGTGGGTCGAAGCCAATTATGTGGGCTTAAGTAGAGATGACCAATTTTGCAGGTCGAAGCCAATTCTGCGGGCTTAAGTTGAGATGATCAATTATGTGGGTCGAAGCCGATTCTGAGGGATTAAGGTGGGATAACCAATTATGTGGGTCGAAGCCGATTCTGAAGGCTTGAAGATGAGGGTGACTGATTCTAAGGGTCGAAGCCAGTTCTGTGGGCTTAAGGTGATGATCCAATATAGAGGTCAATTCTAACCTAAGAGTGGTGATGACTGAGGACCGAGGTCAATTCTGACCTAAGAGTGGTGACGACCGAAGACTAAGGTCAATTCTGACCTAAGAGAGGTGATGATCGAGGACTGAGGTCAATTCTGACCTAACTAAGGTGATGATCCAAGACCGAGGTCAACTCTGACCTAAGAAAGATGACGACCGAGGTCAATTCTAACCTAACTAAGGTGACGGTCCAAGACTTAGGTTAATTCTGACCAAAGAGAAGTGACGACCGATGATCGAGGTCAATTCTGACCTAACTAAGGTAACGATCCAAGATCGAGGTCAATTCTAACCTAACTAAGCTAACGATCTAGGATCGAGGTCAATTTTTACCTAGGAGAGGTGAAGACCGAGGCCCGAGGTCAATTCTAACCTAACTAATGTGACGATCCAATACTGAGGTTAATTCTGGCCTAAGAGAGGTTGAAGATTGGATTTTGGGTTCCACTAGGGAATAATCTAGGGAAAAAGAAGAGTGTCCTTCGTAGACTTTGAAAATGGGTTTTTGGAGTTTCGCTGGGAAAATGGGGGTTCCGCTTGAGGGAGTGTGAAATTTTCTTGGTGAAAATGTTTAAAATCCTTCCTGGGATTTTTACGAATTTTCTGAGAATTTTTTAGTATTTTTTGGGAATTTTTGTACGAAATTTCAAAGGGGGTGCCGGTCGGCACAATTCAGAGCGTGCCATTCGGCAGTGGCATGGACTTTTGGACTTCCTCGGGAAGCTAAGGGGGCACTGCCGATCGATGGGTGGGGAGTCAATGCCGATCGGCATGACGCTTGGCATCCTATATAAAGGGGGCGAATTCCCCTCATTTTTCACAACTTCTTGCTTTCTTTCTTTCTATGATTTTCTTTCGCAAATTGTTCTAGCATTCCGATCTCTAAGAAATGGTCGCCTTTGGGAGCACTGCAGCGCATAGGGAATGGTTGGCTGTTGATGACTGGGCGAATGTGGAGTGGAGGGCCAGGGCGCCTCTTACTTTGTGGAGTGAGAACCCCTTTTATGCGTTCGAGCCGGTTGTGGATGAGCGGGCCTTGCTCTGGCAGCCGTCGCATCATCGGTCTTTAAGGGTAGTGAGTCTTGGCAGTTATGTAAGTAACCTAACTTTTGGCATTCTTCACTTTTTGGTTATTTTTCTTTCTTCCTTGAATTTTAACAAGGTTTCTTCTTTTGATAGTCTGAAATCTCTTTGAAGAACATGCATGCCCATGGGACGACGGGGCTTAAGGATGTCTGGGAGCATCTTCCACGTGTGGTGCGTTGGATGGAATCTTCAGCGGGTTTTGGGAGGTTGGCGTCTACGCTGGATGAGATGCCTCGTTCGATAGCGTCCATGTGCGCTTTGGGGGAGAGATGGTGGGATACTACCCACACCTTCCATTTGGCTTTGTGGAGATGATCGTGACTCCCATAGATGTGCAGCAGCTGCTGGGGATGGATTGTGATGGGGAGCAGATAGAGGTGGATCTCTCTTTGAGGGTGAGGCCGGAGGCGGTGATGGCAGCGCTCGGTGACGTAGGAAGGATAGTGTCTGGGTATTCTATCTGGCTGTCCTTGCTGAAAGATGTTCTGCTGAGTAGGGTGGTTGATGTGGAGGATGGGCTTTATGTGAGGCAGATGTCCCGATTTTTCATATTATTGGTGTCAGGAGGCTTCATGGTGGCGTCGAGCGGCGACGTCGTCCATTTGTGGTTCTTGTTGTACTTGAGGATGTTTTCGAACATCCTTCTCTATGATTAGGGGAGCCTGACTTTGGCGACCTTCTATTTTTCTTTGGATGCTTTCAACTGGTGCTGCCGATAAACTTTTACTAGAGCCACGTATCTCCTTGAGGTATCCTTTAATTTTGCGCATTTACTTTTCATTCATTTGCATTTTCCTTATGCGTCTCTTTTTTATTGTGAATTCTTATCTTTGGCAGATGTGGTTCTATGAGGTGATTGGGTGCAATACCTCGTTGATTACTCTGAAGGACGATACCGTTGGGGACTTATGCAGATTGTATCGATGACGGAAGGCCAATCGGCAGTCGAAGGGGTCTCTCTCTCTGGAGGCGGTGCATCAGGTCTTGAATGGGCTGACCAGTGGTAGGGTAAGACTCTTTCCTTTTCAGCCTTTGTTTTTGGCATGTTCTGATTTTGAATTGACTTATGCTTGCCGGGGATTTTCAAGTGACCTATTACCCTTAGGGGACAGCCATTCAGGATACGGGGGTGACCGGGATGAATGCACAGATGAGGCATTTTCTGGTACATGAGTTCGGCCATTCCTGGTATCTGGGGGAGCAGGTGGTTCGGCAGATTATAGAGGAGGAGGTGGTGGTGCCACCTGCATAGCCTCCTATGTCTATGAGGCGGGAGCGACTAATACCGGAGGATGCGAGGATTGAAATAATGATCGGTCAGTCCTACTTGTTGTATACTGATACGGCTGAGCCGTATGACTATATGGACTTTGTGACGAGCTGATTGATGGGGCCCAGCATATATGATGCCTTGCCTTTCCATCGTACTGGTTCGAGTCAGGAGGTGGGGTCTTCCCACATCGGCGGTGGTCCGTCGGCGTCTGCGGCGGTGACGACTTCAGAGATTCCCTTTGTGAATTGCATACCCCTTCATACAACATTCGGCGGGTTGATGGAGGGATGGTGCCTATGTTGCATCGTCCTCACGCGATGGATCTGGAGGAGTTGGGTTTGACAGAGGAGGTTCTTCATCCTTCGGTATACCTTTATGTTCTTTTCTTTCTTTCACTTTGATACCTCTTTGATACTGATTTTTCCTTCTTCTTGTAGCCTGTTCGGGTGTCGACCACTTGGATGAGGGATATTAGAGACCGGATCTCTTCGTCGACCGCCCATATTCGGGATGCGATCCCAGTCCCTTCTTGTTTGGTGCCGTCTTCTTCATCTGGGGAGGACTCTGGCTCGGGTAGTGGTGGTGCGTCATCTCACCGTAGGAGAAAGAGAGCGCATCATAGGGGTGGAAGCTCTTAGAGAGAGGGGGAAGGGTAGGTGAGAGGGAATGTGGGTTCGGGCCGAGTCCCGTTATTTTTTTATTTTCTTTTATTTCCTGCAAAATTTGATGTAACACAGAAGAATATATATATGCAATGCAATGTGATTTTTTACTATCTTTTGTTAATGGTGACTGAATGCATGCACATGCACTTTTTACTTTGCTACTGAGACCGTAAAAAGAGACATTTTTAGGATTTTTTTTTAATGGAAGAGGATTTTTTTGAAATTCTATTGAGAATATCAATTTTATTTTTATTGGGTTTTTCTGATTTTGATAAAAAAAAGGAAAAAGGGAAATTTCCAAAAAAATGGGGGGTTGCCGGTCAGCAAGCCCCTTGCCCTGCCTATCGGCAGTCAAGTCTAGTCCCATCAATTCAAAGATTTTGATTATTTCCCTCTTCATCTTCTTGTACCTCGTGGGGTAGGATTCCCTCCGATTTCTGCAGGGATTATATCTTTTGTGAGGGTTCTCAAGTATAAAAAGGGGTACGGGTGGAGTGTTTTCATCACACCTTCACATTCTTACTTAATTTCTTACTATATCTTAGCCCTACAAGATGGCTCTCCCCGGTAGGATTGAGTTTGATAACCACCTCGAAGCCTTGGAAGCGATGTGCTCTTATAATATCGACTACGATGCTTTCAACATGCATCGAGTCTCTTTGTGGCGCAATCGGTCCATTGAGTGGAACATGCTGATGGCGGCGATACAATTTTGGTACCCCAAAGACCATGTATTCCGCTTTGGGTTGGATGAAGTTTATCCTACCTACGAGGAATTTTCTGCCATGTTGGGGATAAATCCCAGTGTTACTGCGGCTTTACCTGAATTTTCCCGTTCTCCCAGGGATTTACCGGCTCGGCTTCTTCGTATTTCTCCTTTAGCGACTAGATCACTTGTTGCTGGAGGAATGATCTCCCTCCCGATGGTGTTGCAGTCTGTGCATTTGCAGGAAGTAGATGATGCTGGCTATGTTGGAGTCGTTGCTCTGGGCTTAGTTTTAAAATTGTTGCTGATGACTAGGGAACTACTGGTGGATCCGTAACTTACAGCCATTACTTCATGGATGTCATATCGTCGCAATCCTACGGCGGTGATACTAGAGGAGACATTGAACTATCTGGATGCCTGGCAAGAATGTAGTTCTGACTTCCTGTGGGGTAGCCCCATGATGTTGTTCATGTGGTTTTCTGAAAGACTCCGCCTGGTAACTCTTCCAAAATATTCTTTGTCGGCTGTACCCAACTTCTTTTTGCGTCACTTCTTCAGCGTTGGCTTGGATATTGAGAGTTGGGAGAATTGGCTTATGGAGCATAGGGCTCAGAATTTGTATTGGTCAATGCCTTGGTGGGGACAGTTGCTGCCTGTTTCGGATCTAGGAGAATACCGTATGTTTGGCTGGTTGGTCTCAGACATACCTCTTTCTATTTCCCTTAGCGTCTTATGCACCAATTTGGCTGGGCACAAGTTGTGCCACCTCGGACACTAAATTTCTTTCCGGTAGAGGATTTAATCGAGCATCTGCGCATGCGGCTTGGCTCTATGTGACAGAATCAGCGTCCGTCGACCCGTCCATCTTAGTCAGTTGGGAGAGTTTGGCATATCCCTGGGGATTATATGAAGTGGTTGTGGAGGAGAGTAGTTAGCAAGATGTTGGCAGTGGATACTGGACAAAGGTGGTTTATTTTGTTTGATACCATAGAGGGAGGTGTTGTGATTTTTTCAAAGCTGGTTCGAGATTATCGATCCATGGAGTATCTGCGACACTCTATTCAGGCAGGGGAAACTTGGGGCCCCCAGGATGTAGATGATGATGACAGAGAGGGCTCCTCTGGTAGCTGTGGATAGGACTCCTAGAGAGTTTATTGTGTAATGGGAGATAAATGTGGGGATCTTATTTTGGCTTTTTTTTAGGAAGGTAGGGGAAGGGAGCTATCCATTCCTTTTCTTATGTAATCCGTACTGTAATTTCTTATTAGTGAAATAAACAAGTTTCTGATCATTCAGTTGTGCCTTTTGATGAATTTTGTGTTGTGTGAATTATCTATACCAATCGCTAAGGCATATATAATCCTTTTGCTCAAGTATATGTTGGAATTGACTGTAGTTCTTGAAGAAAAGAAAAGAATAGTATTTTGTGAAAAAGAAAGGGTCGTGCTCATGTAAGGTGTATGAGCTGCCTACGTACCTCTGGGGTTTTTGAAAAGTTTTAATTTTGTTTGAAAATGGTTTTTGTAGAGGATCAGGCCAACGTAGTTCTGGTTAGAGGGAAATGAAGAGTTTTTTTTAAGAATAGAAAGGAGATGAGAAGAGTCTTAGCGCACCGAGATTTTGGACTAGGGGTAGAACTTCTTGAGACAGTCTAGGTTGACTAGACGAGAAATCTCTTACCCATCTAAGTTGGTGATCATGGCAGCGCCGCCAGAAAAGATCTTTTTTACAATGTAGGGTCCGCTCTAATTGGGTTTGAATTTCCCTCTAGGGTCCTAGATGGGTTCTATGATTTCTTTGAGGGCTAGGTCCCTCTCTCGGACACCGCGGTCCTTGACTCTTTTGTTGAATGATCGCGTTATTCGACGAAGGTACCCTTGTATGTGGTATAGTGATTTTAATCTCCTTTCGTCTAGGAGGCTCATCTCGTCCAGACATTTTTGGCACCAGTCTTCTTTACTGACCTCGCTTTCAAGCATGACGCACAATGAGGGTATTTCCAGCTCCACGGGTAGGACTACTTCCACCTCCCAGAGCGCGTATAAGATCCGGTCAGCCCAATCCCAATAGCTTTCGGTCATCTTGTTGATGATGTATTTGAGGTTCTTGTGAGCGCCTTTAACTTCACCATTGGTCTAAGGTCGGTAGGGAGAATATTTATGTCTTTGAATCCCATATTCATTGACCACCTCTGCGACTTCTGCCTCGAAATGTAACCCTTTATTTGATATTAGCTCATGCGGGACCCTATATCGACATATGATGTTTTTCCTGATGAATTTTTCCATTTTCTTGGCGTTCGGCACTGCGTATGACTCAGCTTCGACTCATTTAATGAAGTAATTAATAGCAACTAGGATGAACTCATGCCCGTTGGAAGACTTCGGTGTAACCTTCCCTTGTCGATGCCCCACATGGAGAACGGCGAGGGAGAGGTCATGTTGTATAATTCGCGATGAGGCAGATGCTAAAGGTTAGAGAATTGTTAGCATTTAGGGTATCTCTGGACATAGGCGGTGCAATCCTGGGTCATGGTGGTCCAGTAGTAGCCCTGTCGGATGATCTTCTTGGCAAGCTTGTGACCGTTCATGTGGGGTCCGCATGCCCCACTGTGGATCTTCTGCATTATCTTTTCAATGTCATCCCTTGCGATGCAGTGTAGATGAGTTCCAACGAAGTTTCTCTTGAGTAGTGCTTTATGAGAGATGATGTACTGGGCAGCTAGTCTTCGGAGGGTTGCTCGATCTTTCTTATTGGGACCCTCAGGATACCTACCATGCTTAAGGAGGGGCCAGATATCATAGTACCAATAATTTTCTAGTTCAGGATCTTCTGTGGGGACGAGCCCAACGTGGTGGCAGTGGGTTAATTTGTCTTGCTTTTGAACTAGGAAGGGGATCATTGTGATTCCTTCGGGCATGTCGACCATGGAGGCTAAGGTAGCGAGAGCATTTTCTAGGTTATTCTTTGCTCGGGGTAGGTAATGGAAGGTGATATCTTGGACTTGGGAGTCTAGCTCTTCTAAGTGGGCATGGAAGGATTGGAGTTTCTCATTATTGAATTTCCATTTTCTGAGCACTTGACCAATGATGAGGGCAAAATCCCCGTAGACATCTAGGCATTGAATATCTTTCTCGAAAGAAACCTTGAGGCCTACTATGCATTCCTCATATTTAGTCATGTTATTGGTGGAGGGAAAATCCAACTTGATGGCGATGGGAGTGTGGGAGTCATCTGGGGCGATCAAAAGTATCCCAATGCCATATCCCTTCTTGTTGGCAGTGCCGTCGAAGATCATTTTCCATCGAAGGTTGTCTTGAGCAGTTTAAAGGATTTTTTTCATCTGGGAATTCAGAGATCCAGACATCAACTTCTTCTATGGGGTAATTAGCGAGGTAGTTAGAGATGGTTCTTCCTTTCATGGCTTTCTGCGTGACGTACACAATATCAAACTCGACTAGGAGCATCAACCATCAGGCCATTCAACTGGACAACACGGGTTTCTCAAGTAGGTATTTGATGGGGTCCATTCGGGATACAAGTTTAATGAGGAAGGCGTACATGTAGTGCCGCAGCTTTTGGGTGACCCAGAGTAGTGTGACACACACCTTTTCCAAAGAGGTGTAGTTAACCTCATACCCGGTTAATTTACGACAAGCATAATAGATGGTTCTTTCTTTATGGTAATATTCAAGGTATTGGTCTAGCAAAGCCCCAGCTGAAGTGTCGGTTATGGTTAGGTATAGGAACAAGGGGAGACCAGGCTATAGTGGTATGAGTACCGGGGGTTGGGTCAGATATTGTTTGATTCAGTAAAAAGCTTCTTAGCAGGCCTCGTTCTAAATCTTGGTTGAATCCTTTTAGAGGAGTTTGAAGATAGGTTCACAGATGGAGGTTAGCTAGCTGATGAACCGGCTAATGTATTATAATTTCCCAAGGAAACCTCAAACTTCTTTATCTATTCGAGGAGGTGGAATCTCAAGTATGGCTTTTAGCTTAGCAGGATCTTCTTCTATCCCCTTCTCACTGACCATGAATCCCCATAGTTTTCCCTTTGTAATGCCGAAGATGCATTTTTACGGATTGAGTCTCATCTGATACTGTCACAGTCATTCAAAGAACTTTCGGAGAGAGGTAACATGACCCTCTCAAGTCTTGGACTTGATAATCATATCATCCATATAGACCTCAACTTCTTTGTGAATCAGATCATGCAGGATGGTTGTGGCAACCCTCTGGTAGGTAGCCCCAGCGTTCTTGAGACCAAATGGAATAACGGTGTAAAAAAAGGTTCCCTATGGGGTGATGAATGTGGTTTTGTCTGGGTGCATTTTGATTTGGTTGTACCCGATAAACCCGTAGATGAATGACTTGAGAGCATGACTGGCTATGTTGTCCACGATCATGTCGATATTAGGTTGCGAAAAATCATCCTTTGGAGAGGCTTTGTTTAAATCCAGATAGTCTACACATAACCAAACTTTTCCTCCTGATTTCGGCACGAGCACTATGTTGGATAGCCATGTGGGATATTCGATCACACAAATGAAACCTACATTCAACCATTTGACCACCTCTTCTTTGACCTTGAGCAACATTCGGTGCGAAGATTTCTTAACTTTTGTTTTATCGGCTTGTAATCTGGGAGAGTGGTAATCTCATGCTAAGCTATTTCAGGACCAATGTCGGGCATATCATCGTAGGACCATGCGAAGACATCCACGAATTCTTTTAGCAATTCTTCGAGTTATGCACGCTCATGCTCGTTAAGGGTAGCCCATATCCTAATCTCGCGCAGTTGGCTAATTGAACCGAGGTTAATAACAACAGTTTCTTCTTCATTAACTTGAATACGGTTATGTTATTTATTATTAACCTTATTTAGATCAGTTAAGAATTGTTCATTTGCAAAATCATCGTCATAAAAAGTTTGATTAGAATCCAAACAGTTAATGTAAGGCACAACAAGATACTCAAAATTGTCGTTTATTTCATTAATAGGAAAAACAAGATTGGGAACCTTGTTAAAAGAGGACTCGATTACATTTGAACATGGATAGACAATAGAAGAAGAAAAGGGGTAAACATTAGGATTAAGGGAGATTTCAGCAGGTAGAACTGGTGCAGCATGCCAGTTAAGGAGAGGTGTATCAGCAGCTTTAATCAGTTGGGACGGATCTGATAATGTAGTGCCTAAATGAACCATGCAGAGTGTTAGCCTCAGTGTCTGTAAGTTGAAGGAATCTTCAGAGTCACTTTTCTCAGTCTCTTCGGTATCTTTGATGAGTGGTTGTACATGGTGTTAGGAATTCTCGGCCCATGGATAGCTGTCTTCAAAGAAGATCTCCATTCTAGGCTTCATCTTCTTATTTGTATGGTCATACCATGGTTCACGAAAGCCGCAAAAGGGGAAATCTTCGCCCTCTTTGATGAATCGTCCATACAAGGAGTTACTAGGGATAGTCTGGATGCGATCTAGTCCTCTCTTTGGTCGAGACTAGCAGATCATTCTGAGATCTTGTTCTGACGGTTAATACCCCAAACCATAAGGAGGGAAGGACTTATTTAGTTTCAATCGGCTCGAGTATCCCTTACTGTCTTTGACCCATCCCTAGTTCGGGTATGAAGTGCATGTTTCTGAAGATCTGAATCACATTGACGTTTCCATGAGGTTCATATTCTGGACAAACTCTTTCTTTGAAGTCGTTCCCTGTCGAGAGTAGAAGTGGTTCAACCCAAAATCCTGATAGGAGCATATCATTTGACCCGTGTTGTATCTCAAGGATTGGACTGCTAGTACTTGCACCCTCGGCATCATCGTCGTCGCCCAATATGGTAATGACCCATCCGTCGATGAAGAACTTTAATTTTTGATGGAGTGAGGAGAACACACCCTTGATACTGTGGATCCAAGGTCATCCGAGTAACAGGTTGAAACAAGCTGGGATGTCAATAACTTGGAATTCAACGGCAGGGTTTATAGGGCCAGTCGCTATTACAAGCTTTATGGATCCCATCACCTCCTGAAGGGTATTATCATAGGCACGCACAGCAGCGAAGGTTGGAATGAGGTCTCTTTCCTTCAGTCCTAAGCATTTTAAGGTTCTCAGTGGGCAGACATTCAAGGCAGATCCATTGTCGATAAGAAAGAGTGGTACAACCCTACCCATAACTTCGACGGATATGTAGAGTTCATGATTATGGTTTGTCCCAATCTTGGGGATTTCTTCTTAGGAAAAGGATAGCATTCGGGTAAAGGTCAGGGATCCGACAAAATTTATCGCTTCTTTTGGTGTGGTAGAAGAATGAACTGTGGTTCCAGTGAGAAACTTGATCAAAGCATTTTTATGTAGCTGAGAAGACATGAAAATCCCCCATAGAGTGATTTTAGATTTAGTTTTCTTTAGTTGATTGAGGACCTTGCTCTCCTCGAGGGTCATCTCTGGCATAGGAAGGTTTTCAACGCCCCTCCCTTTGTCATTTGCTGGTAGTGAGCTTGGAATCTGGTAATGTCTCACTGATCTAGTCATGTGATTTACTAAAGAAGGGAAAAACATGAATCCCGTTTCCTCATCGATCTCGAGTTGTTCTTCTACGTTGTTTATTTCTCCAAGGAGTTCTTCAAATGATATCATTCCACACATGTCGGCTACCGGGCCAGTTTTCTCTGAAGCTTACTCTTCATTTGAATCTTCGAATTCTCCCCCCCATCCGGTGGCAATAATTCTATCTTTCCATGCAAAGTCGATACATTCCACAACTTTAACGGCTTCTTCATACAGGTCATCCCCTTCGATGGGGATGTGTAAGGGTGAAGAGACCAGGTGCCCTTGTAGCTTCAAAGCATCGAATAACTTGGTCATACTGCAAATGTTATTGGTTCGCCTGAATAATTCTGCCATGATATGGGCGACATCATCCAGGCTGACTTCATCAGTTAGTACTACCCAACTATATGACTCTCGAGCCCATTTTCATGCTTCCAAGAATAGCGTACTGAACCTTTGGCAATCAATTATCATTTGTGAGGGAAATTTATGCCCGAACTCTAGGAGTTGGTTTAACACTTTTGACAATTCCATGCCTCCATTTTCAAAATGGGTATGGACAGCGATGCATGCTCTAGTAAGGAGTGACAGTGCCTGATCAGTGAGGCTAGTAGGGTGTTGGAGGAAATATGGGAAAATTTGAAGAGGTTTGGGAGAGTATATGGGTGTGATTCGAGTTGAGGGATCAAATTCTGGGTTCTCTTTTAAGAAAATGGCATTGGTATGATTTGGAAGTGGGTTATTAGTAGTGTTTGGCTTAGGATTGGCTGGTGGAGCAATGGTACCCCGATCAATTAGACCTTGGATTACGTTTTGATGGTGAAAGCATTAGTCGGTGGTATGGCTAGCAGTTTGGTGAAAGGCGCAATGGGCATCTGCCTTAAAGTTTCTTGGGAGTAGATTTGGCAATGGATGAGTATCTAAAGGTTTGATAAGGTTTCAGCTCAACAAGGCTTGATAAACTTTGGAGAGGGGAGCATGGAGCTCGACGTATTCCTTTCGTACTGGGACAGGGCTGATTTCTGGTGCCCATGAGGTGGTTGGTTGAGAGATGTTATTGATGGTTGAGCCTGTAGCACTAGCAGGTTTGTCATATTTTTTTAGGGGTGAACTGTCCGGACACCTTCTTCGGTTCAACATTTATTTTAGCAAGACCTTCCTTGATTTCAACTCCTACTTCTCTGAGAGCTCGAAAATGGGGATAGTATTATCCTCCCATCGTTGCTCGAACATGGGGTAAGAAGTTATTCTTCACTATGCTGATTTGCTCTTCCTCAAAAGGTCGATTGGTCATGGTTGCTACTTTTTCCCTCTATCGGGCTATGGAGTTACTGACTGATTCCCCAGAGTTTTATTTAAGCAACTCTAAATCATGGCGAGTGACCTCAAGCTCATTATTGTATTTTTACTGTGACATGAATTCCCAAGCTACATCCTCCCAGCTATGAATCCTGGACTCTTCAAGAGATAAAAACCATCGGAGGGCGCTATCCTTTAGAGTTTGCTAGAACAATTGTTCCATCACTTCTTCAGAAGCCCCTAGTAGAGTCATGGAATGGTGATCACTTCGGAGATGAACAATTGGGGTTCCACTTCCTCCGAATTTCTAGATATTTGGCATCTTGAACTTTTTGGGTAACCTCATTTTAGGATAAGGAGACATGTGGGTGTAGTCCATGTAATTTCCTAATATTTTGACTTGGTCAAACTTATTGGTGAGCATCTTGAGGTCTTTGTTGACTTTGTTCAGTTCCTCCTCCTTTGGATCAATGATCATAGGCAGGTTAGCCCCATGCTGGGCAAGATTCGGCATAGGAAGCTGGGCAGGCGACGACCCATTAGCAGGAGGGACACGTGGAGCGTGTTGATACTCTTTGGGAACCGAGATAGGCTCAAGTGGAACCATAGCATGAGGTAATAGGGCCTCGAGTTCGTGAGGAACGGGAACTTGCTTTCGTTGCATTTTTCGAACCTCAGTTTGAAGGTTGTCAATCTTGGACACGAGCCGAGCTAGAACTACCATCAGATCCGACTGCACAATGGGTACTTGATCTGTGTTCTCCCTGAAAAGCGGATGGATTTCGGACTTGAAAGGATTAATAGGGGAATGGACGGAACTCCGGGGTGACATGACTGAAGACCGAAGTCAATAAGGAGCCAGGCCAAGGGTTTGTAATCGACCTGAGAAGGCGTAAAATGGGATTTATTATTCAGAAAATGGGATGAAATTTTTTTTTCGAGATTGAAAGACAAAATATTTTTGGATTTTTGATAGAGGGAGGAGAAATGTTTTTGGATTTTTGATAAGGAAAAGAAAAAATATTTTTGGATTTTGGATAAGGAAAAAGGAGAATTTTCCCTTTGGATACGGTCTCAGCATGATTATTATAATTATTATGTTTTCACTTGTATTAATTCTCCTAAATGCGAAATGAAATACCGAACGGTACTCGAACCTAAAAAAATTAGGTTTTTAATATATGCAAAGTTATGGCTGGACTTGTGACCAGGCTCACGGACAGGGTCCCGTTTTAAAAATGTGCAAGAATTCGGGCTGCAGGACAACCCAGAATTTAGGCAAAGTTTCGAGTTGAAACCGACAATCTAACATTTGTGTCCTAGGCTTGACACCTATTTGCGGGTATGCAGTTGGTTGACTGAATCGGAAGGGGTTCCCCCCTTTGGTGTGACTTCTATGATATACGTCTTGCTCTTGCGGGCAATCGATACGTGTGGACAAGCCATTTGATATACCTGAGTGTATGTGAATTGCCTCACCATATACCTCGTGGGGATGGTACGTGTGAGAGAGAATTCGATATTCTCGGCGTACGTAAACGAGTTCCCTGCGATATACCTCCCGTCATGACTTCGGTCAAGCGGTACGATGTGGGGGAACCGTTTGATATACGTTGAAGGTAATTGGCCAATGGAATATGAGAGTCATATTGCTTAGGCTAACTGCGCCCTGCCAAACCAGCGCCCATCAAGAAGTGACCCTCCATTTAGTGGGTAAAAATTTGATCAATCACAATGCTCTTTGGTGATGTCGTGTGAATCATGCATGATCCTCTTATTAGTATCTTATGAGAATGTATTTCTTGATTATGCCAACAGGGATCAAAGTACAAGTACTAATGGTACACCAAGCATGGATGGGTGATGCATGCAACATGTGGATATATGTGACCCCAGGTGCACGTGGTGCGAAGTGTACATGGAGAATTTTCTACAAGTGTGTGAATAGAAGCATAATCATGGGGTACACATGAGTAATAAAGGGGAACATGCAAATAGGGCAAAATATAAACAAACATAACACCCATGTAAATAGAGTCTAGCCCTCATGAAAAACGTCCCCAGCAGAGTCGCCACTGTGGCCATCCCCGATCATGATCCTCGCCGCAGGGGGGCAGTGTGAGAGTGAGGATCCTTACGTCCCGCGCGTCCCTCTTGGAAGCGCTTAGACCGGCGTAATTTGAGGTGAGGTGAAAGATGTAGAGAGATTAGAGTTGCCAGTCTATTTTACTCAAAGAAGATAAAAGAAAAGGGGAAGCCATCCCGAAGGACAGCATCCTAAGACATACTGGTGCATACGAAACCAAAATGATTCGAGAAGGGTTCGGAGCCTAAATTACGAAATGGGAAGGTGTTAGGCACCCATTCCGCCCTTTCGGTCTCTCATGGATATTTGTTATTTTTCTTTATTTTCCACGTGATGTGTGTGCATGTGTATATATAGTGGAGATAGGAATCCTCGACTTGTATCATGGAAGAGATAAACCGAGTTATCCGTAGGAAGGTATAAAGTATTAGAAAATAGGATTTACGTGATCATCCTTACATTAATCGTTATAAGGGAACGATAACACATATGGAATAATACGCCACTAAGAACAAATATGTGTATATATATAATATAAGAGAGTGGAGTTTAGAGACAATAGAAAATGAGAGAAAAGGTAAGAATAGGACTCGAGTCTCGAATTTTACCTCGAGACGCCTACGTAGTATGTAAAGGCATCAAAGTCCACGTAGTTCGCATGCAAAACGAGGGGTGGGGTTTATCCCATAAATCCAACCGGGGATTCTCTTATTTGTGTGTGTGGGTAGAAAAAGTGTTTTAGTTGTGAGAAAAGTGTAAGAAAAGTATGAGAATTACCGTTTGGAATTTATGAGCAAACCCTCTTTTTCTTGTTTTTTGGGCTTTTATTTATATGAAAATAAGAGATGTGCAATAATACTAAATAAAAAGTACATTAGGATGTGTGATATGAGATAATAAAAGTTCTAAGTAATAAAACAAGTTATTGCAAATTTATGAGAATTTAATGAGAGAGTTGAGAAAATTGGACCTTCTTGAAGATCTTGAGCTTGATCTTGAATGTTGGAGAGTATCCCTTAGACTTGGATGATGATAGAGGGTAGTGAATTCACCAAGTTTAATTAAAAGGATGATGAAAAGTGAAGGTTGGAAAGGGATTTGATTGTAGAAATCACGCTGACTTCGAGAGAGGTTTTCGGGATCTACTGACAGTGATAAGTTTTTGATTTTTGGCCTTCCTTTGCAATGAGGTCAAGGCCTCCTTTTTATAGGCCCATGGCATTGCCGATCAGCATAGCCCTATTCATGCCATTCAGTAGGTGCGTTTAGGCCAACTGTCGATAGGCAGGGTCTGGGACCTGCCGTTTGGCAGTGTCTTTCAGTCCTTTTTGGAAAATTGGCCGCAGAACACAAACTTTTGATCAGAATTGTGCATGGGGTGGACTGTTGGAAATGTAATTTAGAGACCTTCGAAAGTCCTTTGGACCTCTCCCGGGTTTGAGAGTTGACTTTGGGTCAAATGTGTCCCAGAAGCATTCGTCGGTCCATTGAACGGGAAAACGTGGGATGCAAACGGATCGCTCGTCCGCATGGTAAGTCCAAATTCTGCACGGGATGGACCGTTAGAAAGGGGTTTCAGTGCCCTTCGAAGATTCATTCAATCTCGGTTGAGCTGAAGAGTTTGACTTTTGGTCAAATAGAGCCTGGGAGTGCTCGACGGCTTCTAGGTCAGTACTCGAGGTATGACCTGGGTTTGTAGTGATGATGGGAGGTGCTAGGGACCTAAGGAGAGTTTGGGGAGTAACAAAATGGGGTGTATACATGATGGATGTATGATGGATGAGCGAGAAGAGTGTACTATGAAGAACAAATGTCTTTATTTCAAAACTAACTACTAACTACAAACTCTCTTTCTTTTCTTTTCTCTCTTTTTTTTCGATTTTTCTTTTCTTTTTCTCTATTTTTTCTTCTATTTTTGCTATTTTTATGTTTTTCTCATTTTTCATTTTTTTTTCTCTCACTTCTCAACCAACAATGAAGACATTTAACATTTAGAATAAACACTCATTTTTTCAAAAATGATAATGGATGATATATGAATGGAGTGGAGAATGTGTATGGATGATGAGGGGAATAAATGGGAATATGGGTGAAGTGAATGAGAATGTGATATAAGGGGAAAGTCGTAGGTGTATGGATGAAAATCCTAATGATCCGGACAAATTTCAAGACACGTGTTTCTTACAACTCTAAAATGATGTCGTTCTCAGTGATCAAGCCAAAATTTAATGAAGAATAATGAGATCATGCAACAATTTAAAGTGCAGACCCAAAGGAAGTTGAATCAACTTGTGACTCGGAGTTTGCGTAAAACACTCTAAAAGGGTGAAAGGCATGAATCTCACAAGCTAAAGTCTCTACTAGTGATCCTTAAGGTTTTCTTGAGAATTATAGCACTCCTCAACTCTAAACCGCAGTGACGTGAAAAGTGCGCAAATTTTGTTGACTCTAGAAATTCATGGTGATACATGTCTTGTTACGTATTACATAAGGTATTTAGAAAAAAATAATGTATTCTAGCTTGATTCTCAGACTTTGAAAGATGGATGGTTGAAAATTCACATCAATGATTGAGATGGAAGAAACTACATGAAATTTTAAAAATCGGGTTTAAAAATCAAAAAAATTCAAAAGAGGTACGATTTTGATAAAATTTCCCACCCTCAAACAAAAAGGAACATCATCCTCGATGTTAGGTAAAATGATTTTTAAAATTGAGAGCATAAGGTAGGAAAGAGTTTACCAGAATCAACCGCTAATAAAGTGGACAAATGTAGCCAAGAATAACCTGAATAAATGATAATAGAAAAAATGTGTACAAGTCTATAAGCATGATAAAGTATTGGGTGAGGTGAAACACCACCCCCTAAAAGGATGAGACTAGTAAAAGAAATGCGGGTTGCCTCCCGATAGTGCTAAGTTTAATGTCTTCAGCTAGACCGAAGGAATCTCACCCTAAGGATAAGAACTATGAAAGCGCGGGGCGGCAGAAAAATTGGGGTGATGAGAATCACCCCCAAACTAGACTGAAGCGTCAGTCGTGTTGGATAGAGGCTAAAACGGGTCAATGCACTTGTATGGCAAAGTGCATCACACGATGCAAAGCATCGTTGGACCATGGGTGGGTGGGTATTAGGGTAATGGTGAAAAATTCATGGGTGATTAAACATCGATCACGGGCCTTATTGAGCGTAAAAGTGAGGGCAACTAGGGCCCTATAAGCATGGTGCTCAAATTGGTGAGGGAGTAAATATGGTGGGGAAAGTGGAATGGGGTGGGGCTCATAGAAAGAACACGGCCTTTCTATGAATGGGCGATGATAATGGTCGCGCCGTGACACGCCTGGGAGTTGTAGATGGGAAAAGTCAACACCACAAGATAGTGGCGGGCATGGAGGAACAAGCTCGCTGTCACGAAAGTAGAGAGTAGCATCGGGGAATGTGGTGCATGGGTAAGACGAGACACTAAGATCATAGATAGAGGAATCACTAGAAAGATCAGGATCAATGGGATCCATGCATGGTGGGACATCATCCATATCTGGATAGTTAGGAACTATCACGGATTCTATCGCGAGAAAATGGTGAACACTCGCAGCCGGAGCTAACCTAGGATAAATTGGTTCCTCGGGAACATAAGGGTGAAGCTCAATAGGTGTAGACTCGGGCATTGATTTTGATTTAGTGGGAAAGGGAATAGTAACCACAAGTGTGGGTTCATATGAACTTGGTGGTATTGGGTCAGGCTCACTGTCGAAAGGTAAGTCAACACAATTGTCGACTTGGGTCCCGAACCATGGAATGGTCTCAACTTCAAGATTTTTGAGGTGGTAGGGTTGGTCACACTCAAAATCTGTGTCACAAGAGGACACATCATCATCACACTCGGTTGCAATGATGGGTCGTTCCATGGGAATGTCTGACTCTCTCCCACACTCCAAATCATTTAACCTTTGTTCAAGACTTTGGAAGGATTCATTTTAGATTTGAGTAGCTTGCTCTTTCTCGAGTATGAGATTTTGCAAGAGGCTTTCGAGAGAGGATGTGGGTGGTGTTGGTGGGGTGACGAGTGGTGGCGGTGGCGGTGGGTGAGGTGGTCACAACACGCTACTATCGTGAGTGTATGGAGAATACAAAAATGAAGTGTGTGGAGTGGGTCCAAGTTCAGCATACACGAAAGGATCGATTTCATAATGAATAATTGGTTGATACTCATGGGGTGCATAGAGAGGAAACTGATCATGAATGGGTGCACAAGATTTCCATGACAACTGTTGGAATGTGTGAGGATCCATAACATCGGGTTAGGATTCGTATTGTGTGGAAGGGTGATCAGGCCTCCACGAATAACTAGGGTACTCACACAATTTGGGATGAGATACATCAGGATAATAGGCCGATGTGGGTTACGGAACAGTGTCATATGGATACACATGGTACATGGTGGTTTTGGATGGATATGGAATGTAAGGGCACTCATGGGACATGTGATCGCCATAAGAACAATGGGTGCACGATAATATTTGCGACACGTCGACACGTGACACCGAGGGTGAGGGAAAATGAGGTGCGTGCATAAATGGGTCAAGAGTATCAAGGGAACTCGTGAGAGAGGTGAAACCACTACAAATATCATACAGAGACAGCTCGGGATCACTCTCACACGTGTCACGTGTCAATGGAAAATGACTAAAGTAGTCCCGTAAATGACGTTCTTCGGCCATGAGAAGAGAAATATTTTTTTGGAGTTTTTTAAATTTTTTCAAAAGGAAAGATAATATTTTTGGATTTTCTAAAAATAATGGAAGAAAATATTTTTGGATTTTTTCCTAAAATGAAAGAAAGAAATATTTTTGACTTTTTCTAAAATGAAAGAAAGAAAATATTTTTGAATTTTTCTAAAATGAAAGAAAGAAGATATTTTTGGATTTTGTTTTTTATAAAAATGAAAGAAAATATGTTTGGATTTTTTGGAAGAAAAGGTGGGGAAAAATATGGACTCTCTGAATTAGACGAACCAACTAAAACTGGCTACCAAAAAGTGGAATTGTACATACACAAGTCAAGGAGAATTCCTAACGAGCACATAGCCAATTTCTATCTTTAGATTTAGTGAAAGGGTAGCCAAATTTTAATTAAGTCTGCGGGCGATAAAAAATCACGGAAATATCTAAGTGATCGCCTTTGCAAACTTTTCTCCTATTGGGCTACCTAGTTAATATATTTTAAATTTAGTGATGGCTAGGGTAGCACACAATTGGTAAGCGAGTGAATCGGGTGATGAAATCCCTTCTCGTGAGTGAACGGGTGTAGGTCTTAGTAATTTAATTCATCACACCATTCAAAAAATAAATGCGAGAATAAAATCACACAAGAGCACACAAGCACATAAAAGAAATGACTCGCTAACTGGAGAGGCACGAGGGTTTGAGATATGTACCTCCCACGATTTTTAGGCCATGGAGTGCTGAAAAATTTGAGTCGACTGGGGGGAGATCACGCCGATCTCAGTCGTCCCCGGGAGTCCTACCGACCCAAGGTAGAGAAGCTTCTAAATCCTCACCTTGGATGCCCTCTCTCTACCTTGTCCGGTTTTCCTATCACGCTTGTCTTCTATTTTTACAATTGTTTAAAATGAAAAATAAAATAAAGGTGTCTCTATTCACCGCAATACAAGCAATGATAAAATCAACCTAATACAAGCCTTCTAAAATAAAGAAAAATGGTACAAAAAAAAGTGCAAAAAATAAATGAACTACAAGTTGAAATCCGCTCCGAGTGCTTCACAATCCCAAGAATGGCAACGACGCCATTCGATAGAAAAAAATTGAGTTTCTTGTGTAATTTTTTTATTTGTCGTTGTGCAATTGCTCTATCCATAAAAAATCTTCACAAACCTATAAAAGTATAATAAAACTAGAATATAGCGGTAATTGAGGTATCAATCCACATCTAAGGGTGAAACACAAAATTGGAGAGGATATATATAGATTCATTTTCTTTTTATTATTAGTTTTCTATTTTTTTCTATTTATATTTTTTTATGAATTTTTCAAGAGATTTTTTTAACTAACTATACTAATTTTTATAACTGTTAATTAAGAAGTAAAAGCTAATTTAAGAAAAGTGAGATAAACAAAATTGTCCTAATAAGTAAACTAACAAAATTGGACTCATGAGGGCTTCAAAATTTCATCCCATGAATGGGAGATTAGCCCTCAATAATCATTATCCAAAAAACTATAAGATAAACAATTGAAAGCATGTGAGGATTAAACTAAAAGTAATCAAGAAGAGGAGATCAAACCAATTTAAGCCTTGAATTGGAATGGAATCTTCAATTACATCAACAATCTCTCAATTATACATCAAAAATCACACAATAATAATTCCACACTCATGTATTTATTGAATCTAAACTAAAAATTGTAAAATAAAAATAAAAAGGATAGTGGATGAATTCATAATGGACTATTAAATAATAAAAGATATTTTCTAAAAATGCAAATCCTAACATTATAAAATCGTACATTAGAACTCATCCAAAGAAATAAATTCTAGATCTGCTAAAAATGCAAAAAATTAACATAAAGGAATGGGTTAGAATTTACCTCCCATAAGGAATAAATTCAACTACATCAATCTATTTTGAAATAATTGCTAAAAATGCAAAAATCCATAATAGATGGGTGGGGTGAAATTTATCCAATAGATAAATTTTACTACACACCTCTATATTGAGATATTTACTAAAAATGCAAATACTCTCTAAAGAGGGGTGTAGAGAAATTTAACACACAAGGCTTAAAAACTAATTTGGAGATCTTTCTCAAAATGGTCTTCATCTTCCATAAATAGTAGGTATGGAGCATGGGGGTAATTTGGGTTGGTTTAATGTGTAAGAGGTGTGCAAGGTGTTGAGGTGAGGGTGTTTAGGGAATTATTCACTCATGTGCATGGGTTAGGTATGAGGTCATGTGGGAAGTGAGGTGAGGTAACAAATCTGATTTCGTATAAGGGTGTTTTTGAGTATATGGGCTAAATGAGTTAGTTGGGGGTAGTTTGGGAAAATGGGTTTAAATGGTTTATTAGACATGTGGCCATTTAGACTTATTTGGCTTTGGTTTGTTTGGCAAGTGGAGTCATGGCTTTGAAAATGAAATGGGTCTTTGAATTGAGGTGAGAAGTGCCCGCGGGTTGGATCGAAATCGGGTATGGGTATTGGATGGGGGTTTGGTCCGGGATCGGGTTTGTAGCAAAGGGGGTTAAGGGTTGGAGGCTACCGACGGGTTATCAGCGGGTTCAGGCACCAGAGATAGGTGGTTGAGTTGGAGAAGGCTCATGTCGGGTTTGGTCACCGGTTAAGAGGATATTGGAGGTCACGGGTTCGCAGGTGGGACAACGCCAGGGTAGCTGCGGTTTTGGGATCTCAGGTTGGGGCAGCGCCGAAGTTGGCCGGTGGTAGGGGTGAGTGATCGACAGGATATCGGCGGGTTTGGTAGGGGTAAGACGGGTATTAAGGGTTCGGTGTAGGCTGAAACAGGTCTATGATTTCGGGTTAGTAGGATTTGTGTCCAGGTTTGGAAGGTCTTGGGTTATTGTGTTTTGGTTTTAGAGTATGAGTGGTGAAAAGTGTGGAGAGAGAGTGCGGTTGGTTGGTGATGGGGTTTTGGTTATGGTGAGGTATGAGAGAGAGTGTGGTGAGAGGAACAAGATGGGGAAAAGAGTTTGTGTGTGGTGTAGTGTATGGAAAGTGTGTGAGGGTGAGGGTGTGAGTGGGTTTAGGTGTAGGGGAGTTTATGTGTGTGTTTTATTAGGGCACCTAAAAAAATAATATAAAAAACTAAAACTAATAAAAATAAAAATCTAAAAGATAAAAAATAAAAATCCTACTTCTAATAATAAAATAAAGACTCAATTAAAAATGAAACTAAAAATAAATTAAAAAAAATAAGAATAAAATCTAATAAAACTAAAACTAAAATCCTAAGTAAATGTAAAATCAAATAAAACTAAAAAATAAATGAAATCCTAAAAAATCTAATCCTAATAAAAATTAAAATAAAATAAAATTATACTCATAAAGATAAAATTGAAAAATTGAAAACAAAATCTAGAAAATACTAAATAAATAGTAAAAATAAAATGACTCAAACTAAAATCTAAAAAGTATCAAAAAGGGACAAACTAAACACACTCAGTTCGGGACAGGTTTAGGGTAGGCTGGAGAAAAGGACAAGGTTACGGGATTGGTAATTAGCTCCATTCAACGCGCATTTGCCTTGATATATAGATTTTGACACCGCAAACGGATATTTGACCTACAAAATAAACATTTAAGCACATAAGACCCATATTGTCAAGAATTAGCAACTAAAATACATCTATTCGGGGTATAAATTGTACATTTTTGGGTGCTTATCAGTATTACTGATGGAACAATATGAAACATGAGATTGCAGAGTTCATAACTAAATGTTTAGTATGCCAGCAAGTAAAGGCGGAGCATCAGAAGACGGCGGGATTATTTCAGTCATTGCTTATTCCGGAATGGAACTGGGAACATATAATGATGGACTTCATTACAAGATTACCTCGGTCACCAAAGGGGCAGGATTCTGTTTGGGTGATTGTAGATCGATTAACGAAGTGAGCCCATTTTCTTCCAATTAATACCACCTACACTGTTGACAAGTATGTAAGTATGTACATTGATGAGATTATCCATTTACATGGGGCACCAGTGTTAATTGTATCAGATAGAGATCCAACTCTCACTTCTAAGTTTTGGGATCATCTACAGAATGCCATGGGCACAAGTTTAAAGTTCAGCACTGCATTTCATCCACAAATCGATGGGCAATCAGAAAAGACGATTCAAATATTAGAAAACATGTTACGAGCTTGTGTATTTGACTTCAAAGGTAGTTGGGATTATCATTTTCCATTGATGGAATTCTCGTATAATAATAGTTATTAGTCCACCTTTGGTATGGCTCTATATGAAGCTTTATATGGGAGGAGATGTAGAACGCCATTGTGTTGGGATGAAGTAGGTGAAAGGAAACTTTTGGGTCCTGAATTGATAGATATGACAACAGAAAAGGTTAAAATGATTATGGAATGGATAAAGATAGCGCAAAGCAGGCAGAAATTTTATGCAAATAAAAAGGAAGTATCCATTGGAATTTCAAAAGGGAGATTTTGTATTCCTACGAATTTCACCATGTAAAGGCGTCATGAGATTTGGGAAAAAGGGGAAACTAAGTCCAAGATACATTGGACCATATGACGTGATGGAAAGAATTGGGAGCCTGGCATATAGATTAGCTTTACCTTCAGATTTATCCCGTTTACATGATGTGTTTCATGTATCGATGCTTCGTAAGTATTTGGAAGATCCATCTCATCAATTGAAAACACAACGTATTGAACTAAAGGAAGACTTGTCGTACATCGAAGAACCGGTGAAAATTATTAATCGTAAGGAGCAAGTATTAAGGAATAAAGTTATTCCCTAAGTTAAACTTATGTGGATGAACCATTGAGTTAAAGAAGCAACTTGAAAAATGAAGGATAGTATGAAGAAGCAGTATCCCCAATTTTTTGGTAAGTGACCTTTATATTAAATTTCGGGAACGAAATTTTCTAAGGGGGGTGAGTTGTGACAACCCGAATATAATTATGACAAATTATATTTAAATCATGATTAGATTATGTGATATGGATAATATGTTATTAGTATATACAATGTTAAGTCATCGTGTTAATTCTAATCCTACGTTTATAAAGAATGAAATATTGAATTAGTTACAAAGATAAAATTTTAATGTTTCGGTAGGAATGTTCATGTTTAAGACTAGTTTTGACCTTTATGAAATCTTAATTGACTTGAGGTGAAAACTATATAGTTGTATAAATGTGAGTTAGGGTTATAAAACAATTAATGGTGTATGAAATAGAGGTCCGAGTAAGAAGTTATACCGAAATTACTAACCAGGGGAAAATCTATCCATCCGTTTAAGTGGTAATTTGTCCTTTATACCCAACAAGTGTCTTAAAGTGATTCGTTGGAGGTGTAGGCTGGTTTGGACGACCTTATAACTTTGAAATAACCTTATACTTCAGCAAAAGCATCCATGAAAGAGTTTTACCTTGAGGAAAGAGAATTAGGTAGCTTAGGAAGAAAAAGTGAGGAGAAAAAGTGTAGAAAAATCCGTAGAAATTATGTAAAAGTCTCGAAGGTAATCCTAATTGCAAATCTTGTTATTTTTCTTATATTACTTATTTAGATGATAGAAATCATATTTTTTTTACTAAAATTTCAGCCCTTTATATGTATGTATGGTTAGATGCAAGTTTAAGTTAAATTTAATGCACAAACCCTTAAAATTAATTTATATTGAAACCCCTTGCATTTAAACTTGAATTTATTTTTTTGTGCTTACTTTAATTGAGAAATTACATTTGGATATGAAACTATACTCATATATTCATATCATATCCTAAAATTATAATTTATCTCCTTGTGGTTAGGCCTTAATGACGATTTCAATTCGGTATATAATTGTTGTTTATATATTTCATTTCGGTATGACTTGAGTTTGGTCAAGCTTTTGAGATAGAAAATTAAGTCAAAAAATTATGAAACTTTAATTCTGTACTATTAAGTTGGTGTACTAAAAATGGGTTGAAAATCATGGAAAGTTATGATGTAGAAAAATTATTAAAATTCTTGGAAGTTAGAGGAACAATAGAGGAGCTTGTAGGCCAAATTTCTTGTGTCGTAAAAAAATAATCATAACTTGCTCTAGAAAGCTTGAAAAATTACATCGTCACCAATAATGGAAAGGATACTCAGATATATTTCATATTGATAAGCTTGTATACCTGTAGTTGTGAAATTTATGAATATAGGATGGTTAAGTATGTAGGACAATCATTTGCGGTCATACTGGATACTCCATGAAAGAATATTGTTATCTCCTCTTTTCAAAGAGTATTTTGAGTACATGTTTCATGTGTATATACATTGAGAAGTATGTTTTCATATTTACTTTGGTTTAGTTATAAATCCCTTATGAGGTATTTCCTACGGTTGAATGCCCGTAACTTTATCAGCATGTGTACCATTGTTTTGTCTTTACTCATGTTTCATGGAATGTGACTTAAGTGGAATTATATTGTTATTGTATAGTCATGGAAAGTTACATAATTATGTTATGATAATACTTATGATTGAGATTTAGTACTAATTTAGTTGTATTGACAGGTGTAAGGTCTAATCAACCCAGTTCAGCTCCACCCGAAGGAAACGTGAATACATAGTTGTCAACCAAGATGAGTGTACTCACTGGAATGATGTATTTATATACTGTTATGAATATGATCATAATGTTATGAATATAAAGTTGTTCATTTTAGTTTACTGAAATGGGAGGTTACTCCCCTACCCGTAATGGGGGATATTTGTCTATTAACGACAAGGGGTTACTCCTCGACTAGGAATGGGGGAGAATTGTCTATTTAGACAGGATATGTGAATCATGATTAAAAAAATTTGGTCATTGATTATGAATGAGCCGGATAAGTTAATACATAAGTATTGTGACACCCCGACTAATTAAATACCGGGTAGCTACTCCTTTACTAAATTAATACAAAATTCCAAGTTGGTTCAGTTAATAGCATCACTGTCGAAAACATTTTAATGATTTCTAACCACCTAGTATTTAAAAAGCAAGTTGTCAAATTTTAAACTAAATCTGATTAACATGCGATAAATGAAATGTAAACGAATGACATCACCAAACACCATAAGGTCTCAATAAAGTAACCAACAAATAATAATAAGTCTGGAGGAAATACTCCTCGCAACAATCTCAATATGGAAATAGATGAAAGAAGTCTGCATCCTGAATTAATTACAAACCAAAGTCTGAATAACTGAAATATAAAAAGTCTCTAATAGAAATGGGTGACATGCCCTACAAATGATGAAACTGAATATGGAGTCAAGACTGGAAAATGAGGCGTCTAATATCAAAGCCCTGTAACTTCCACAACAGCTACAGCTCGTCACCTTAATAGAGATCCTATGCATGGTGTCCTTGTGGCTGGGCACCTAAAAAGGTTTTTACAAAAATAGATTTGAAAGCAAACCGGTCAGAGCCCGAAAGTGGAGAGTATTTTAAAAACAGCAAGTGCTTTAATAACATTTAAAACAATGAATGAAAAATACATGTTAGGACGTGCTCTCACATGAAATACTCACCTCTCGTCTAACTGTGCACTCCTAACGTTCCTGTACCCATTCATGTGTTATTTATCTCTAACTAGACCGTCATAAGTTCTAACCCAACTACTCGATTCACAATATGAATTCCCGATGTTATCACTTAAATTGATAGCTTTACTTAAACTCGGATTCTCAATTATTAGCATTTCCATTTACAGGAGGTTATCCCCTTATATATCTTCTCAAGGAGTTACTATAAATTATTCTCATAATTAGACATAACAATTCCTTTTTATTCAACCGTATATTATTCACATCATAAATATACAATATAAGCACCCCGAGGCTAAGCTGCGGTGCACACATACTCTGCTATCCATCCCGGTACATCACGTACATAAGGATTACAAATTTCGAATCTCTCAGGAATTGTTAGAATAAACACCACACACAAAAATAGAGGCGAACATAATTCAACATATCCATGGTCACGTACATACCTACGCTCCATAGTCAGCTGGCTTAATAACTCACAATTAAGTCATTCCCTTGAACTATGTCCTCTAGGTACCAAACTAAATCCGGGCACACAAGGATTAGATGGACCTAAGCGAACGTAAACCTCCCGTGATAGCAAGTATGGTAGGTATGTCATACACAAAAATCATATACAAAGCATTCATACATCTTAGATGTCTCATTATTAATAAAGGTACGTTCTACATCCTTATACCATTATTCCAATTTTATACATTTTAAGTCTTCCGATAATATAAAATGTAGACTGTCGACACATCTCACGTCATAGTTTCTTGTACTTAAAACTTATCTCAAAGGGACTATTAAGTTTCCTATTATTACCACATATAACATCATTATTCTTACGGTCCTTACTTCTGCCCCAAACCTCATTTCATAAATTTATTCAAATTTACTCTTTTAACCCTAATATTATCTCACTCATCGAGTTTCATTAGCTTTTAGAATAATTCCTCAAATTGAATTCTAATTAAGGTCCAAATTTTATAACCATACCTACTGGTCTTCCTTAAGTCTAAGGATATTCATAAAGTCTCCAATAATATTTTCTAAGGGTTAACATCATTAAAATTTAACTAGGGGAAATTTTACTCATTCTGGGAAGGTCGATCGATCGACCTTGACCCTCGATCGATCGATGGTGGTTGATCGATCGACTGATGAATGTCGATCGATCGATCGCACCAGGTAGGCTACGGACTGCTTCGTTTTGCAGTCCTCAACTCGTCCCAAAACTCCATTATAATGCATGAAACTCTAATTTAACGTTATAATATCATCATGCAACCATCCTACAACATTGTTAACATTCTAAAACCAATAATTCATCAACTAAGGGCTTTATTTGAATCAAAACTTCATCAAGAACTCTAGTTTTCTATTTCTTTCAAGAACATTAATAAATCTCTTCTTAAATCCGTTTTTAGATCATAAAGGGTTATATTTTGAATTCATAATTCGTCCAGAATATGTCTACATGCAATTCCTAACATGGTTCATAGTTTTAATCCTCAAATTCATGGGTCTATATCAATCTTCCAAGACAAAATTTGATAATTACCTAAACATGGAAGAACACATTCATGGAATTAATTGTAACTAAATCACTTGCCTTATGTTCCAGATTTGTTGTTGGTTGAAGATGGTTGAATTCCTCTCTCTCTCTCTGCAGAATTCTCCTCTCTCTTTCTCTTTCTACGAGTTCTTCTCCAAGATGACAATGGTGGTTTAGAGGTTGCCTTAGGAACTTCTTAAAATTTCTTCCAATAACTCCCGTAGCCCATTAAGTCATTTAGTGTTGTTAGTGGGTTTAGTGGATAAATAATAAGTCAGATTTTACTTCTAATTTTCGTGGGTTTTAATTCCCAAAATTCTGAAATTACCAAACTACCCTTTTGGGTTGCCGGTATGGCCTAAAAATGCCCCGGGACCCAAACTAAACCCCTGGCTAGTGTTTTCTGACTATCTCGACCCTTCCGGACACGTTGGCGCACTCAAAATAACTATTTGGTCAAAAGAAAAATAATTTATTTTTAAATCTCATAAATTCATTCTCGACGCGACTGACACGCGCGTTCCAATTAAATTTTCCAAATTGCCGTATTTCAACCTTGCGACAATTTCAATATTTTCAATATTCATATATTTTCATGTATACACATTATAATCAAATACCAACTCACATCTCGTTAGTATTTTATCCGGATTAATTCTCAATTAATTCACATTTAATTTAATTAATCCCATAAATAAATATCGATAAAAGTATGGGGTATTACATACTTCCCCCCTAATAACAGAATTTCGTCCCGAAATTCGGAACTAGAAAGTACCTGGTAAAAAGAACTCTGGATAATGTTCGGGCATCTCATCCTCGCGCTCCCATGTGGACTCCTCGACATTATGATGTCGCCACTGAACACGCACTAACGGAACTATCTTTGACCGCAGTTTCCGCTCACTTCGGTACAAAATAGCAATCGGCCCCTCCTCGTAGGAGCTATCGGGCTGGAGATCGATGTCCTCCAAAGCAATGTGAGAATGAGCCAAATCATCTCTAAGATATTTTCTTAGCGAGGAAATATGAAACACATCATGAATCCTGTGCAAATGCTCGGGTAACCCAAGTCTATATGCAACAGACCCAATCCGCTCGATGATAGGAAATGGTCCCACATATCTTGGTGCCAACTTCCCCTTCTTCCCAAATCGCATAATCCCCTTCATAGGAGATACTCTGAGTAAAACTTGATCCCCCACTTGAAACTCCCTGAAGAATCTTTTCGCATCGGCGTAGCTCTTCTGCCGATCTTGAGCTACCCGAATGCGGCTCCGTATCAATTCTATCCTCACCGAAGTATCCTGAATTACTTCCGACCCAAGTAGTTTGTTGTCCCCCACCTCCAACCAACATGTTGGGGAACGACAAGGTCTACCGTACAATGCCTCAAATGGAGCCATGGTAATAGTGAACTGGTAGGAGTTTTTGTAAGCAAACTCCACCAGTGGAAGATACTGCTCCCATCCACCCCCGAAATCGATGATGCACATACGCAACATGTCTTTCAACATCTGATTTGTACGTTCGGTTTGCCCATCGGTCTGCGGATGATAAGCCGTACTCAACCGCAATTCCGTGCCCATGGCCTCCTGAAAACTCTCCCAAAATAGTGAAACAAATATCTTGTCTCTGTCGGACACGATATTTAGGGGCAGACCGTGAAGTCTCACTATTTCTGCAATAAAAAGTTGGGCATACTGTCCTGTAGTGTAGTCGGTCCTTACGGGTAGAAAATGTGCTACTTTGATCAACCTGTCTACAATTACCCAAATGGAGTCGTGACCTCTCTGTGACGTAGGCAATCCCGTGATAAAGTCCATGGAGATGCTCTCCCACATCCACATCGAGACCTCTAATGGCTGTAGAAGTCATGCCGGTCTCTGATGGTCCACTTTTACCAGCTGACAAGTGGCGCATTTAGAAACAAACACGGTAGTATCTCTCTTCATCCCGCTCCACCAATACTGACGTCTCATATCTTGGTACATTTTGTCCCCACCGGGATGTACCGCGAACCTTGAGCCCTGCGACTCTGCCATCACCTCGTGTCGCAATTCCTCCCCTTCCGGAACTACCAGTCTCCCATTGAAGCGTAATCCCCCGTCTGAGCTAATGGTATAGGACTCGGCTCCTTCTGTTAATAATCGAACTATCTGCTCCTGACAGAACGAGTCATCTGCTTGTGCCTTTACCACTCTCGTGACAATCTGCGGTGTAACAGTCATCACCGACATGAATGATTGGGCCACTGCATCCTGGTGTCCCAACTCCTTCCACTTTGCCTTCCATACCCCTTCCACTTCATCTACTGGCTTACGGCTCAACGCGTATGCTACCACGTTAGCTTTCCCCGGGTGATATTGGATATCAAACTGATAGTCCTTCACAAACTCAAGCCACCTCTGTTGCCGCATATTCAACTCCTTCTGCGTGAATAGGTACTGTAGGGACTTGTGGTCCATGAACAATCGAAACTTCTCCCCTAAAAGGTAATGTCTCCAAATCCGAAGGGCAAATACCACTGCCGCTAACTCCAAGTCATGGGTGGGGTAATTCTTCTCGTGAGGCTTAAGCTTACGGGAAGCATAATCTATGGCCTGACTCTCTTGCTGCAATACACCTCTAAGTCCTTGTAAGGATGCATCGGTGTAAACCAGATACTCAACTCTCGGTCTCGGCAATGCTAACACAGGTGCTGAGGTCAACTTGTCCTTCAATTCATCGAATGCCAACTCACAGGCATCACTCCAAATGAACGGCACACCTTTACGAGTCATATGTGTCAAAGGACCCGCTATCTTTGAGAAACCCAGAATAAACCTCATGTAGTATCCTGCTAGGCCCAAGAAACTACGAATCTCAGTCGGTGTCGTGGGCTGTCCCCACTCCCTCACCTCGGATACCTTCCCCAGATCAACAGATATCCCCTGGTCAAAAATAATATGCCCCAAAAACTGAACCTCCTTCAGCCAAAACCCACACTTCTCATACTTTGCATACAGCTCGTTCTGACGTAGCGTCTGCAAAACCTGCCTCAAATTCTCGGCGTGCTCCTCCTCTATCTGGGAGTAAACCAGAATGTCATCAATGAAGAAAATGACGAATTGGTCCAGGAAATCTCTGAACACCCTATTCATCAAGTCCATAAACACGGTTGGAGCGTTGGTTAAGCCAAAAGGCATAACCCGAAACTCGTAGGAACCATATCTCGTTAAGAATGCAGTCTTCGAGACGTCCTCTTCCCTGATACGCAACTGATGGTTTCCTGATCGCAAATCAATCTTTGAGAAGAAAGAAGCTCCTCTCAGCTGGTCGAATAAGTCATCGATTCGGGGCAACGGATACTTATTCCGTATCGTGACCTTATTCAACTCCCGGTAATCCACACACAACCTCAACGATCCATCCCTCTTCTTAACGAACAATACAGGGGTACCCCACGGTGAAGTACTCCTACGTATAAACCCCTGACCCAATAACTGTTCAATCTAATCCCGTAACTCTCTCATCTCGGATGGAGCCATACGGTAAGGTGCGCGGGCAATAGGCCGAGTGCCCGGCGTCAAATCAATCACAAAATCTATCTCCCTACTCGGAGGTAATCCAGGTATATCCTGAAATACATCGGCGAACTCACTAACAACGGGTATCGAATCAAGTGGTATCACCACTTCCTTAGAGGTCTCCTCCTCTATGTAGTACAAATGAGTGGACGATCCTCCCTCAGGGCGAGGCATCGCCACTAAAAACATCTCCTGCCCGGGAATGGCAAAGATAATACTCCTACTAAAACAGTCAATCATGGCTCGGTACGCAACTAGCCAATCCATACCAATAATGGCGTCATACTCGGTCATCTCTAACACTAACATATCAGCGAGTAAAGTAAACCTCCCGATCTCTATACCCACACCTCTACACATAAGCGAAATTATGGAACCCCTACTCAACGGTGAGTCTACACAAGTAGCGGTGCTCTCTGCGGTGTCTAATAACCCAATAGTGCGTGCAAATCTCATAGAAATAAAACAGTGTGTAGCCCCCGTGTCAAATGAGATGCGCCCCAGAGTCCCCTGAATAGAGAACATACCCTCAATAGCTGGCGGATTCTGTGGGGCTACAGCCTGCTGAAGCTGATACACTCTCCCATACTCCACCTAATAAAGCCCTATCCCAAAAGCCACTGAATCTGATTCCTTAACTCTCACATTTCTAATGGGGCCATATGGTACGGTGAACAAGCGATTGGCCTCATCCCAGGTGCTAAATCAAGCACAAAATCAATCTCCCAACTAGGTGGCAACCCGGGTATCTCTTAGAAAACGTTAGCAAACTCCCTCACAATCATAATAGAATCCAAGGAGATAACCACCTCCTAGGAGGCCAAGTCCTCGATATAATAAAGGCGCATGGCCGATCCTCCCACGAGAAGAGGCATCGCCATGAGGAACATCTCCTCCCCTGGAATGGATAATATAATGGTCCTCCTATAATAATCCACCATCGTCCTATACCCTGCTAACCAATACATGCCAAAAATGACATCAAACCCCTCCATATCTAATACTAGTAGGACCAATGCCAGACATAATCTCCCGGCGTCTATATCTACACATACATATCGAGTGTATAAGGGACTCGCTGCCCAAAGGTGACTCTACACACATAAGAAGATTGTCGATTGTCTCTAATATATGGATTATGTGTGCAAATATTATATACATAAATGAATATGAAGATATTGTATTAAACAACACCCTAACCATGTGTCCATGAATAGGAAACGTACCCTCTACTGCTGGCGGCGCTTGCGGTGCCTGAGGTATGACTTCATCCCAGACGTGATAGACATGTACATACTGCAACTGCCCCTATTGTTATGGGGTTAGTGGGGTTGGTGCTACCGATGGTAACTGTGCCTATAGCCCTTGTTGGTCACCCTGTGATGGTCCTCTGACTAGATATGGGAAATCCCTCTTCTGATAGCCCATCTATCCACAATTATAACAACAACCAGAAAAATCTCTCTACTGATGGCCCTGGTAGCCCTGTTAGGGCTGTCCCTATCATTGTCCCTGATGACCCTAGCCCTGCTGGCCACCCCCATTCTTCCTTTAGCCATGGATACCCTGGGGAACCTGCTGTGGCTAAGGATGAGGAGGGACCTAAAAACCTTACTAAGTTGTTTAACATAAGTTAAAACGGTTAAGTAAGTTCCGAATTACTGTTTGAGGAAACTCTTTTAGAAAAATCTCAACAATAACACAAGATGCATTTAAAATATAAAATATGAACAAGTTATTTCAGTTTCTTGGAAATAGGTTTAAGAATAAACCTAAGCCTGTGTAGTAGCAGCATTAATGAAGAAATAAAAAACACACACAAGAGATAGTATTTTTCATGTGGCAAAACCCCAAAACGAGGGGAAACATCCAAGGTGACCTCTACGCCACAAAATAAAAAGTCCACTATAATTAAACAATACTGACAAGATTACAAGCACTAAGCATGCATTCAAGATCCTATGTCTAAGATGAGAAATATACCTACACGAGTTCCCCTCTCAAAGGTATATTTAATCTAGTTCTGACTTTCCTAGTAGCTTCGTTGCCTTCCTCCTTGTCCTTTGTTTACAGTGGCTCAAATAACTCAAAATCTCTCAAATGAACCACACTCACTAGGGGTACGTGTGAGAGTGTAGTGAAAGTGAAGTGATTGTAACTACATACAAAAATGCAGCTCACACCTCTTAAGATTTATACAATTAAATCCTAACAAATTACAGAACTTCTATATGACATTCAAAGATTTCTAGTCCCTTTGAAAATCATGTTTCAAAAATATTTTTCATATCTAAAAATAAATCTTTCTGAACAAAATATGTCTATCGTTTCAAAATTTATTTATGTACGAAATAATTTCACAAACTGTGAAACTTTATCTTTTGAAAAAAAGTTTTTAAAACTGAGATTTTTTCGTAGTTGGAAGTCTATTTTTCAAAGTATTTGAAATAGATATTGGATATTACCAAAATATAAATGTACAAGAAAAGATCCAACGGAGAAGAGATAATATAAACCCTAAGATACAAAGTGAGATGTATCGCCAAATAAATCTCATGATTTCTATAAAGAAATATAAGATCTATAATGAGAAAAGTTTCCTAAGAGAAATTTCGATTGAAGAGGTTTGAACCGCTTCTACCCAAAAATATCAAGGAAGTCTTTTAGCGTGTACCATAACCCTATCCATAGCTTGTAAAGTTCTATTCTTACGATCAACGATGCCATTTTGCTGAGCTATTTTGGGAGACCTAAACTCGTGTTTATAGCCATTGGCTACATAGTATCCAGTAATACTAGAGTATTTGAACTCTCCACCACTGTCACACTTAATACGTCACACTAGGGCATCATTCTCATTCTCATTCTCTATTTTCAAAAGGATTTTTAAGAATTCACCGAAAGTAGATGATTTTTGTTAAATAAATGCAACCCAGGTATATCACGTATAGTCGTCTACTATATCTAGGATATAACTATTTCCACAGGTACTAACAGTCCTTAAGGGACCCATGAGGTCCATATTGATAAGTTCTAAAGGTTAAGCTGTCAAGATATCCTTAACTTTCTTATGAGGGGATTTACTTATTTTCCCTTCCTGACATGGTCCACATACCGAATTGAATTTTTTTTTTTTTTTTGGGTAAACCACTAACTATTTCTTGGGAGCTTAATCTTCTAAGATTATCATAATTCGTATATACAAATCTATTGTGCCAAAGGTCAGAATCCTCTAATCTGGAAACATGTCAAGATGCAAACATAGGAATTACAGTGTAACTGTTTTCCTGAGTTATGTTTTCTGTCAATATATAGTTTCCTTTTTCATCAATAATTTTGCAATTAATTTTTGAAAAAGTAACCGTATAATTGGAATCACATAATTGAGATATACTTAAGAGATTAGCTTTAAGGCCTTTAACTAGGAGAACATCATTTAGATCAGGAAGCCCATTATCACTCAATGTTCTCTACCTATGATCTGAGATGAAACACCATCTTTAAATATGACACTACCTCCTAGGAAGTATGTCTTATTTTTCAATTTGGTTTCATCCCCGGTCATATGTTTAGAAAATCCAGAGTCTAAATACCATTCAGTTGAAGTGTGTTGTGCCTTTAAACCAGAAATGAAAAGTTTGCACTTGATCTGGGGTAATCGATCATCTTTTATAATCCAAATAGGACGAGTTTTAATCATTTTGTGGCCTTTTGATTTAGAAAAGGTTTGTTGGGTCAATCTAAAGGGATTTTTCTTAGTCTTGGACCCTCCCTTTTTCTTTTTATAGCTAGAGTAGTTTGTGGCCTATCTAGGGAGAACATAAGAATTTCTTCCTTTTCTAGAATAGTTAAAGTTAAGGTAGGTGGGTGGGTGTGTATATCCTTTTTTGAAAACATTATTCAAGAGTGTGGCCAAAAACATTGCAGTAAGAACAATATTGATGGGTTTTGGTCTTGACTTTATTATTAAAGTCTTTAAAGATGGGTTTAGCTTTATTTGTTATAGTCGTCCAATTATCATTGGTCTTGAGTTTTTGTCTTTGGTCTCTAACGGGTGGATATACATATTTGGCACGACCATTTGAATTAGACTATTAATTGTACTGATCATGTTTCGCTTGAGAGACATTAAGATTAGATTCCCCTTTTTGAACAGTTTGACAAGTTTGTCCCTATTTGATAAAAGTAACATTTTCAGGAGAAACTTCAATGTTACTGGTGTGCACTATTTCTCCAAAACCTAGGCCACACTTATCTTCAGAGTCAAATTTGCTTCCAATAACAATTTCCTCATAAGATTTATCTTGGGTTTCAAAGTGTTAACATTTTTTTAACACATTTTAGACCTTTTTCTTAGACTCTTCTATTTCAATATGGGTTGCCTTATATTTTTGTTCAAACTCATGACTTTTCTTAGACAAATCTTTTGTTTTTAAGGAAAATTCTTGAATCTCAGTCCTATGGGCAATACACTGGGCAGTATAATCCTCAGTATTCTTCCTAATGGTCTGGTTAAGTAAATTGATATACTCAGTTAATGATTTTATCATTTTTTCAAGACGAGCACACTTCTTAATCGTTTTCGTGTATAACTCCTATAAATCACACAGATCATCCTCAGACTCGCTAAGTGTGTCGTGTGAAGTGTCCCTTAAAACATTACTTGGTTATTTTGGACTAAAGCACATGTTCATTTTGTCGCCAATATTAACACTTTGACTCTCACTTAGAGTGCTTTCAATAATAATAGGAGCATTATTAACATCAACATCAAAAGACAACATAGATTTGTGAGTAGGTAAGCATGCATCATCATCATTATATACAATCTTGTCAAAGAAAGACATGCAATACTCATCACTCTGGGTTGACTCTGTTTCATCTTCTTCAGAATCACCAGAGTTGTCCCACGTTTTATACACATTAGCCTTGTTATTGTTGCTAAAATTAGTTGGGCATTTACTGGAATAATGTCCCATTTTACCACATCTATGACATTTAACATCTTTAAGGTCTGTCTTAGGTCAGTTATTATTATAGGTCCTTTTATTGTCACATTTGTGTTTGGCATTGTCTCTGTCATGAGGTTTGCGATTTTGATTTCCTTAATAATTTAACTTGCCTTATTTAGAGGCCACGGCATTTCTGAATTTCAAAATCATTTTGAAATGCTTGCTCATAAGAGCTATTTGATTGTCAAGGTCATCCAAATCACAGTCATCAGCACAGTCAGGGTCAAAGTTCAAAGAACTTATTTTAGGAACATGCATTTTAGATGCAAACACAGCACTAGAAGTAGTGGGTTTTTAGTTCTATCTATTCAATTGCTTCTTGAAATCTAACTCCAACTCTATAATCCTTATTTTACTACTAAGCAATTCAGGAGTCATATTAGGGTCGTACATTTCTTCAATGGCATATCTCTTGTTATCAAATTTGGAAGGCAGTGACCTAAGAATCTTTTGAACAATTTCCTTTCTACTATAGGTTATACCATTTGCATGAAGTTTTGTAAAGATATGAGTTAACCTAATGTAGAAATCGTCAATGGATTCATTGTCATCCATTATTAGGTTGTTGTATTGCTAGACAAGCATTTGAGTTTTTCTTACCTTAACTCTTTCATCACCTTCGTGAGCAGTGACAAGAGTGTCCCATGCCTCTTTAGAAGTCGAACATATGGATATTATTTTAAATACTTTTTCATTAATGGACATAAAGAAGGCATTCTTGCCTTTGTTATTATCTAGGGATGCTTTTTCTCTTACTTAGTACATTCACTAAGAAGTTTCTTAATCCTTGTTAGATTAGTTTCAGATATAGCCTTAGTAGGATGTTCATACCCTCTTTCACTCATTTCCCAGACATCATTACCAAGGGTAACTTGAATGAAAGCAACTGTTCGTACTTTCCAATAAGAAAAGTTATTTCCATCAAAGAGTGGTGGTTTGGAGAGGTTACCAAACTTCTCAATCCTTCTTCCATATTCAGAATTTTTGAAAGAAGTTTCGAAAATAATTTCTAAAGTTTTAGGATCACAAAAGATGATCCTGCACTGATACCACTTGAAAAAATTGTGCACTAGATTAATAAAAAAAATGTTATAAGTTGAGTAAACTCCGAATAAAGTTTTTGAACAAAACTCTTTTTGAATAATAACACAAGTTGTGTTCAAATTTTTTTTGGAATATGTAGTCTAGATTTGGTAGTTGACTACCTTAGGTTTTCGAACTTAAAAATCATCTACTAAGTCTAACATGTAGTACCAATGACAACAAAAATTAAGAACATTCAAAGAAATGAACATAGGAATGTGACTAAGTGTTCGTGGGTGAGAATGTGTTTGTGATGTGCAACTCACCCTCTTAAATTATTTATACAGACAAATTCCTATAAATTAAGAGGTTTCTTATGACATGCAGATACCGATTCAAATTATTTTGATAAATAACTTCTTTTTCAAGATCATATCTGAAAAACAACCTTGATTTTAAAACTAGCCAAGCTCCTATATATTTCTATTTATTTTTGTACACATTTATTTCACTAATCGTGAAACATAAATTAAGAAACACAAACGTTCAAGAGATCTGATATAACCTTGAAATACAGAAGTTTCTTTTTCAAAATCTCTTAAAACAGAAAGGATCTACAACAAAAGATCCAAAAGAGAATAAATATATAAACGTGTGATTTTCTTTTTTTAGAAAAACTCAAGTTTCAACAATGAAACTCAAGATTCTCTTAGAGATGAGTTATGAGAGAAACTAAGACTTGAAGAGGTCTTCAAACGTCTAACAAATCCAACACCAAACTCACAGAAACCCTAAATGGATCTGACTCTCAAGGTTTAGGTTTTCTGGTGTATGAAACTATGAAGGTTTTAGTGTTTGGATTAAAGGAAAACACTCAGAGGTTGAGCTTCAAAGATTAGGGTTTCTTCTCTCTCTCTCTTCTTCTCTATTTCTTTCCTCTGTCTTCTCCTTCCTCTCTCTTCTCTCTACTCTCTCTTTTTCTCTCTATTTGGACAAAGTCCAAAAGTCTCAAATGGATGAGACTGCATGAGTTTATATAGTATCTAAGGAAGGATCTCAAACTTCTGAGGCAATCCAGCAACTGAGATTAACTTTGACCAGTTGACTGTCAATCTAACAGTTCAACATAAGCGGTGGGAATAACTAATGTTGATTGGTTAAAACTAGTTGCACATGGATTGACTGTAAAAACATGCAGATCGTTGATAAGGTTTTACCAAGGGCTGAGATTGAATATAAAGTATGTGTCTTAGAGAAAACACAAAACCATCCGTTAAGGTGGCAACACGTGTTCGAATGATACAAGCTATAAAATGCGTGTTAAACATATTCTAAATTTTGCCCCTGATTTCTCTAGTTCTTTGAGGTCCTACCTAACATAACTTTTAACGAATAAAAACATTTTGTCAATTCCAACTTTTAACCCCAACACTTTTTAAAATCAAATTTTAATAATTCCAAAAATTATTTAAAATGTTTCAAAAATGTTATAAGGGAATTAAATTGATTTAAAAACATTGTTAACATGATTTAAATAATATATGCAGTGTAAGTGTCCTAAAGTGGTTAGGTAAGATTAACTTCCCTTTTGATGACTTTGATGATCCTTGGACTGGATTTCTTCATTCTTGCTTGAACCTTTGAGAGTTAGAGCAACTCATAAAAACTAACTTAATTTGTCACAATATACAAACTAGTTGGAACTCCTATATATAGACTCGAGTAAGTCATATATATAGTGTTCTCAATCACCCCCTTTGGATATTAGAGACAACATTTCCTTGAGTATTCTGAACTCGTGGGTGAAAAATTAAAAATCCTTCTTGTCCTAAACAAAAGATCTAACTACCCATTCCCATTCTAGAACCGAAACTAATGTGAAAAAATACATCACTAAACTACAATACAAACCAATACCCTAAATAAATAGAACAAGCTATACAATGGGTTTGAAGAATGCCTGTAAAAGATTAAACACTTGAATGACATATTAGTTGGGTTAGAATGGGAATAGATATAAATGTCAGCAAAAATACTCAAGTTCTTCTCCCCCATTTTTTCTCAAATATACAATGGGATAAAAAATAATAGAGAAAAACTGGAATATGTAAAGAGAGTTTCAATCACACAGCATATAATAAGAAATGGCATAATCAAGAGTCTCGTACATAAACTAGCGTTAGGAGGCGTCTTTTGTCATTTGAGAGACGTCCATAGCCTAAAACTTCATAAACCAATTATTAGCGTGGGACTACCGAAGTTATGATAAATGTGATAAAAATTATGTGAGAACTATCATACCTATAGTTGTTCACAAATACTCAAATCGTATGTTATCCAATGGTTTGGTAACGAGATCAGCTAGCTGTTTTTCACTATTCAGATATTCAATATTGAATTCTTTAGATTCTATAAACATCACGAATAAAGTGATGTCGAATTTGTATATGTTTAGTTCTAGAGTGTTGTGCCGTATTTTTCAAAATATTTATTGAACTCTAGTTATCAAAAAACATAGCTAATTGATTTTCGGCGATACCATAATCTCTAAGCATTTGTCTAATCCATAATAGTTGTGAACAACAACTTCATGTGACAATGTACTCGGATTCTAAGATAGATATAGAAATACAATTTTGTTTCTTACACGACCAACCTACTAGGTTATTTCCTACGTAGTAACACGCCCAAGACATGCTCTTTCTATCGTCTGAACACCCTGCCCAATCAGCATCAGTGTATCCTACAATAGAACTATTTGTGTCCTTAGTGTACCAAATACCAAATTTTAGAGTACCCTTGACATATTTAATAATTCTTTTCACACACAATACGTGGGATTCCTTAGGGCTACTTTGATATCTAGCATAGACATAGACTGCAAAGGAAATGTTGGGTCTAGAAACTGTAAGATATAAGAGACTCCCTATCATACTTAGATATAGAGTAGGATCAACATTTTCCCGTTATCATCCTTAGATAGTTTTGTTACAGTACTCATGGGGGTTCTAGAAGGTTTAGCATTTTCTAATTCGAATTTTTTGACAAGTTCTGTAGCATATTTGGATTGAGTAATAAATAGTCCATCACTACGTTGTTTTACTTGTAGACCTATAAAATGCATGATGTCGAAAAAGTTCTTAACTTGTTTAGAACAAGTGGATCCAAATATTATATCATCAATGTACACTTATGCTATTAAAACATTTTTGTCTTCGTTCCTAATGAATAAATTTTAATCGTTTCCACCTCGAACAAATCCATGGGAGAAAAGAAATGTAGATAGTCTCTCATACCAAGCTCTAAGAGCTTGTTTCAAACCGTACAAGGCTTTCTTAAGCCTAAAGACATAGTCAGGGTGTGATGGATCTAGAAACCCTTTGGGTTGTTCTAAGTATACCTCCTCAGTCAAAATTCCATTCAAAAATGCGAAGTTAACATTCATTTGGAATAATTTGAATTGCAGGTGACATGATATGGCAAGGAGGAGACGAAATGACTCAAGATGAATAACAATTGCAAAAGTTTCATCAAAGTCAATTCCATCCATATACGAGTAACCTTGTGCTAACAACCTAGCTCTATTTCTAATGACCCCCCATTTTCATCTATTTTGTTTTTAAAAATCCATCGTGTGCCGATAACCTTTGAATCTTTTGGCATGGGAACAAGATACCACACATCGTGACTCTGAAATTGGGCGAGCTCTTCTTGCATAGCATTGATCCAGAATGAGTCAGAAAGGACATCATTTACATTTTTGGGTACCTCAAGGGAAACAAAAGATGCCAATTGTGCCACATTTTGAAGTTAGGATCTTGTTCTAATAGGTTCAGAAGGATTACCAACTACAGTTTCAATAGGATGGTCTTTATAAACAAAAATCGATACTGAAGGATTCTCGGCTTCCAGTAAATCAGTGTCTTGTGAGGGTCTAATTATAAAATTTAGTTCATCCTCATCTTGTGGCATTGATTGACTGGCGCTACTCCCTACACTCGTATCATCTATAATTACATTGAAGGATTCCATAATGGTTTTGGTTCGATAGTTAAAAACACGAAAAACCCTAAGGTTTTGGGAATAACCAAGAAATATTATTTTCTCTCCTCGGGTGTCAAATTTTAAAAGTTGTTCTCTGTCTTTACAGACATAACAAATACTCCCGAAGGTTTTAAAATGTTTTAAGTTTGGATTTTTGTGGAACCACAGTTCATAAGGGGTTTGTTTGAAATATTTTCTAAGGTATACACGACTAATGATATGGCATGCGGTTTGAACGGCTTCTACCAAAAAATATGTAGGAAGACTTATAGCGTGTAGCATAACCCTAGCCATCTCTTGTAAAGTTTTATTCTTACGTTCAGCGAAACCATTTTACGAAGGTGTTTTAGGAGCACTAAACTCGTGTTTATAGCCATTGGCTATGCAATATTCAGTAACACCAGAGTCTTTGAACTCTCCACCTCCGTCACTCTTAATACGACACACTTGGGCATCCTTCTCATTCTCTATTTTCAAAAGGATTTTTAAGAATTCACCGAAGGTAGATGATTTTTGTTAAATAAATGCAACCCAGGTATATCACGTATAGTCGTCTACTATATCTAGGATATAACTATTTCCACAGGTACTAACAGTCCTTAAGGGACCCATGAGGTCCATATGGATAAGTTCTAAAGGTTTAGCTGTCAAGAGATCCTTAACTTTCTTATGAGGGGATTTACTTATTTTCCCTTCCTGACATGGTCCACATACCGAATTGAAATAATTTTTATTTTCGGTAAAACTCTAACTATTTTTTGCGAGCTTAATCTTCTAAGATTATCAAAATTCGTATGTCCCAATCTATTGCGCCAAAGGTCAAAATCCTCTAATCTGTCAATATACAGTTTCCCTTTTTCATCAATAATTTTGCAATCATTTTTTGAAAAAGTAACGGTATGATTGGAATCACAGAACTGAGATATACTTAAGAGATTAGCATTAAGGCCTTTAACGAGGAGAACATCATTTAGATTAGGAAGCCCATTCTCACTCAATGTTCCCTTACCTGTGATCTGAGATGAAATACCAACTCCAAACATGACACTACCTCCTAGGAAGTCTGTCTTATTTTTCAATTTGGTTTCATCCTTGGTCATACGTTTAGAACATCCGTAGTCTAAATACCATCCAGTTCAATTGTGTTGTGCATTTATAGTAGAAATGACAATTTTACAATAGATCATCTTTTTTAATTCAAATAGGCCGAGTTTTAATCTTTTTGTGGCTTTTTGATTTATAAAAGGTTTGTTGGGTCTTTCTAAACGGCTTTTTCTTAGTCTTAGACCCTCCCTTTTTCTTTTTATAGCTATAGTTGTTTGTGGCCTGTCTAGGGAGAACATAAGTATTTCATCCTATTCTAGAATAGTTAAATTTAAGGTAGGTTGGTGAGTATATCCTTTATTGAAAACATTCTTCAAGAGTGTGGCCAAAAATGTCGCAGTAAGAACAGTACAGATGGGTGTTGGTCTTGACTTTATTACTAAAGTCTTTAAAGATGGGCTTGGCGTTATTTGGTATACTCGTCCAATTATCATTGGTCTTGAGTTTTTGTCTTTGGTATCTAACTGGAGGACAAACATATTTGGCATGACCATTTGAATTAGACAATTGATTGTACTAATCATGTTTCGCTTGAAAGACATTAAGACTAAATTCCCCTTTTTGAATAGTTTGATAAGTTTGGCCCTATTTGATCAAAGTAATATTTTCAGGAGAAACTTCGGTCTTACTAGTGTACACTATTTCTCCAAAACCTAGGCCACACTTATCTTCAGAGTCAAATTTGCTTCCAAAAACAACTTCCTCATAAGATTTAGTTTGGGTTTCAAAGTGTTGACATTTTTTAAACACATTTTTGACCTTTTGCTTAGACTCTTCTAGTTCAATAAGTGTTGGCTTATATTTTTGTTCAAACTCATGATTTTTCTTATACAAATCTTTTATTTTTAAGGCAAATTCTTGAATCTCAGTCCCATGGGCAATACACTGGGCAGTATAATCCTCGATATTATTCCTAATGGTCTGGTTAAGTAAATCGATATACTCAGTTAATGATTTTATCATTATTTTTCAAGACGAGCACACCCTAAAACATTACTTAGTTATTTTGGACTAAAGCACACGTTCAGTTTGTCGCCATTATTAACACTTTGACTCACACTTAAATTACTTTCAACAATAATAGGAACAGTATTAACATCAACATCAACAGGCAAATCAGATTTATGAGAAGGTAGGCATGCATCATCATTATATACAATCAAAGAAAGACATGCAATACTCATCATTCTGTGTTGACTCTCTTTCATCTTATTCAGAATCACTAGAGTCGTCCCACGTTTTACACACATTAGCCTTATTATTGTTGCTAAAATTAGTTGGGAATTTGCTAGAATAATGTCCCATTTTACCACATCTATGACATTTCCCATCTTTAAGGTATGTCTTAGGTCGGTTATTATCATATGTCCTTTTATTATCACCTGAGTGTTTATCATTGTCTCTGTTATGAGGTCTGCGATTTTGATTTCCCTTATAATTTAACTTGCCTTGTATAGAGGCCACAACATTTTTGAATTTAAAAATCATTTTGAAATGCTTGCTCATAAGAGCTATTTGATTGTTAAGGTCATCCAAATCACAGTCATCGGCACAGTCAGGGTCAAAGTTAAAAGAACTTATTTTAGGAAAATGCATTTTAGATCCAAACACAACATTGCTTCTTGAAATCTAACTCCAACTCTATAATACTCGGTTTACTACTAAGAAATTCAGGAGTCATGTTAGGGTCGTCCATTTCTTCAATGGCATATCTCTTGTTGTCAACTTTGGAAGGCAGTGACCAAAGAACCTTTTGAACAATTTCCTTTCTACTGTAGGTTATACCATTTGCATGAAGTTTTGTAAATATATCAGTTAACCTAATGTAGAAATCGTCAAAGGATTCATTGTCATACATTATTAGGTTGTTGTATTGCTGGACAAGCATTTGAGTTTTTCCTGCCTTAACTCTTTCATCACCTTCGTGAGCAGTGACAAGAGTGTCCCATGCCTCTTTAGAAGTAGAACATTTGGATATTCTTTTAAATTTATGTTCATTAATAGACATAAAGATGGCATTCTTGCCTTTGTTATTATCTAGGGATGCCTTTTTCTCTTACTTAGTACATTCACTAAGAAGTTTCTTAATCATTATTGGATTAGTTTCAGATATAGCCTTAGTAGGGTGTTCATACCCACTTTCACTCATTTCCCATACATCATCACCAAGGGTTCCTTGAATGAAAGAAACCATTCCTACTTTCTAGTATAAAAAGATGTTTCCATCAAAGAGTGGTGGTTTGGAGAGGGTACCAAACTTCTCAATCCTTCTTCCATATTCAGAATTTTTGAAAGAAGTTTCAAAAACAATTTCTAAAGTTTCAGGATCACAAAAGATGGTCCTGCACTGATACCACTTGAAAAAACTGTTCACTAGATTAATAATAAAATATTATAAGTTGAGTAAACTCCGAATAAACTTTGTGGACAAAAATCTTTTCAAATAATAACACAAGTTGTGTTCAAAATTATTTTTTGAATATGTAGTCTAGATTTGGTAGTTGACTATGTTAGGTTTTCGAACTTAAAAACCATCTACTAAGCCTAACATGCAGTACCAATGAAAACAAAAATTAAGAACATTCAAAGAAATAAATATAATGTGACTAAGTGTTCGTGGGTGAGAATGTGTTTATTATGTGCAATAAATCCATATTTATGCAACTAACCCTCTTAAATTATTTATTCAGACAAATTCCTATAAATGAGGAGTTTCTATATGACATGCAGATACTGATTCAAATTATTTTGACAAATAACTTATTTCTCAAGATCAAATCTGAAATACAACCTTTCTTTTAAAACTAGCCAAGGTCCTATGTGTTTCTATTTATTTTTGTGCATATTTATTTCACAAATCGTGAAATATAAAGCAAGAAACACAAACGTTATAGAGATCTGATATACCCTTGAAATACAGAAGTTTCTTTTTCAAAATCTCTTGAAACAGAAGGAATCTACAACAAAATATCCAAAAGAGAATAAAAATATAAACGTGTGATTTTCTCTTTTAGAAAAACTCAAGTTTCAACAGTGAAACTCAAGATTCTCTTAGAGATGAGCTCTGAGAGAAATTAAGACTTGAAGAGGTCTTCAAATGTCTAACAAATCCAACACCAAACTCACACAAACCCTAAATGGATCTAACTGTCAAGGTTTAGGTTTTTTATGGTGTATGAAACCAAGAAGTTTTTAGTGTTTGGATTAAGGGAAAACACTTAGAGGTTGAGCTTCAAAGATTAGAGTTTCTTCTCTCTATCTCTTCTTCTCTATTTATTTCCTCACTCTTCTTCCTTCTCTCTTTTCTCTCTACTTTCTCTTTTCTCTCTGTTTGGACGAAGGCCAAAAGTCTCAAATGGCTGAGACTATATGGGTTTATATAGTAGCTAAGGAAGTATCTCGAATTTCTGAGGCAATCCAGTGGTTGATATTAACTTTGACCAGTTGACTGCCAATCTAACGATTCAATATAAGCGGTGGGAATAACTAACGTTGATTGGTTAAAATTGGTTGCACATGAATTGACTCTAAAAACATGCAGATCGTTGATAAGGTTTAACCAAGGGTTGAGATTGAATATGAAGTATGTGTCTTAGAGAAAACACAAAACCATTCATTAAGGTGCCAACACGTGTTCGAATGATACAGGCTGTAAAACGCGTGGTAAACATATTCTAAATTTTATCCCTGAATTCTCTAGCGCTTTGAAATCCTACCTAACATAACTTTTAATGATTAAAAACATTTTGTCAATTCCAACTTTTAACCCCGACACTTTTTAAAACCAAATTTTAATAATTCCAAAATTATTTAAAACGTTTCAAAAATGTTATAAGGGAATTAAAATGATTTGAAAACATTGTTAACGTTATTTAAACAATATATGCAGTGTAAGTGTCCTAAAGTAATTAGGTAAGATTAACTTCCCTTTTGATGACTTTGATGATCCTTGGACTGGATTTCTTCATTCTTGCTTGAACCTTTGAGGGATACAACAACTCATAAAAACTAACCTACTTTGTCTTGATATCCAAACTAGCTGGAACTCCTATATATAGACTCAAGTAAGTCATATATATAGTGTGTTCTCAATTATAAATGCACTGCACAAACTAATCCTCTTGATTGTCCATTCTAGCATTACAAGGATCGATAAAGACAACATGAAGATCATTGATGAATGTTAATCTAAGGGATGGAAATGGATCTTAGAAATGTGAGAGGAAACAAACACAAATATAGTTAATAGGAACCAAACACGTGGGTCAATTTTATTCAAAGAAAACACGTGTTTTTGAACTATTTAAAATCCAAATTGTTACCACATAATTCTATGTCGATTTTGTATTCAACCCTGACATATCTCTAAGGAAAAAAGATACTTCAATTTTAACCCCGACACTTTGAAAACAAGATTTTAATTATTTTAAAAATTATTTTAAATGATTTTTAAAAAAGTTTAAAATTATTTTTAAATGTTATAAAGATTCCTAAAAATATGTAAACCCTCGTGCACACACTTTTATACCTATATGCATGATTTGTGTCCTATAGTGTGTTCAGGCATTAAGAATACTTCCCTTTTTGGTAGATGGGAGGTTCTTAGACTAGATGATACTTGTTGATGTATCTTGTATACCTTGGAGGGGATGATCAAAATAATCTAGTCTATTTTTTCACCATATCCAAACTAGTTGGAACTCCTATATGGTACAGACTCAAGTGAGTGAACCATTTATTGTTTTCTCAGTCTACCCCTTTGAATATTGGAGACAAAATTTCCTTGAGTAACCTGTACTCGTGGGTAAAAATAAAAAATCCTAGATTTACTATACAAAAGATCTATCTACCCATTCCCATCCTATAACCGAAAATAAGAGAAAAATAATACATAACTCAACTATCATACGTACCATTACCCTAAAATATGATAAGTTGTATAAGGGTCTGAAATAGGTCCTGAAATAAAAACACTCAATGAGCATATTAGATGAGTTAATGTAAAATCAGTTACTCAAGATATGTTCCCCCATTTTTTCTCAAATGTACAAAGGGTAAAAATATATAACCAGAGTATATCAAGCATGTAAGTATCAACCTAACAACCTTAATTATATCACGAGTCACATCAAAGGTCTTCTACATAAAATAGAGATAGGAGGCGTCTTTTGTCATTTATTAACCGACCATGCCCTATATCCTCAAATTATAATTATAAGCATGAAAGTAACCATAGGATATAATAATAGGTGATAGAGATCTATTCAGGAATTATCATACCTATAAGTTTTCTTAAGTATTCAAATCATAAATTATCCAAAGGGTTAGTGAATAAGTCAGCTAGTTGTTGTTCAGTGGATAAATAGTTTATCTCCAATTCTTTAGATTCAACTAATACTCGTATAAAATGATATCTTATCTTAATATGTTTAGTACGGGAATATTGAAGAGGATTCTTGGAGATATTTATCGCACTTTGATTATCGCAGTATAGATTTAGATATTCTTATTTAATGCCATAATCACTAAGCATTTGCTTTATCCGCATTAATTGAGCGTAGCAGCTTCCTAATGCTATATATTATGATTCTGCTGTGGAAAGTGAAGTGTATTTTTGCTTTGTACTTCTTTATCCTACTAAGTTATTACCTATATAATAAAAAGCACCTGATGGGCTTTTGCTATCATCATAACAGCTTGCCCAATTGGCGTCAGTGTATCCTACAATCGTGCTAGATGTATCTTTTGTGTACCATATACCTAGGTCTATTGTCCCTTTAACATATTTAATTATAGGTTTAACACATAGAAGGTGACTTTCTTTAGGTTCACTTTGGTAATGGTCACACACACACACAGAGCATACATGATATCGGGTCGAGAGGTTGTTAAGTACAACAGGATGCCTATCATTCTTCTATATAGGGTCCGATCTATAGGTTTCCCATGTTCATCTTTGGATAGATTCGTAGAAGTACTTAGATTGCTATATGAATAACCCATCATCTTTTTACTTGACTTGAAGTCCTAAGAAATACTCAAGCTCCCCCATAAGCGACATTTGGAATTCCCCATGCATAATATTTGAAAACTCTTTAACCTCAGACGGCGAAGTATAACCAAAAATAATGTCGTCAACGTAAACCTGAGCTGTTAAGACTTCTTTGTTAAAATGTTTAACAAATAATGTCTGGTCATTTCCACCACATCGTAAACCTTTATTGAAAGAAAGGTCGATGGACGTTCGTACCAGGCCCGAGGGGCTTGCTTTAAATTGTGTAATGTCTTTTTCAATCTATACACGTGGTTTGGGTAATGAAGATCAATAAAGCCTTTATGTTGTTCAACATAGGTCTCCTCAGTCAAAATACCATTTAAAAATAGGATTCACATCCATCTGATAAAGTGTGAATTATAAGTGACAAACTATGGCCAAGAGTAAGAAAACAGACTCAAGGCGAGTGACCGGGGCAAAGGTCTCCTCGAAATATATTCCTACAACTTGAGAGTAGACTTAGTCAACTAATCTGGCTTTATTTCTAACTATCATCCCAGATTCATTTATTTTATATTTTTAAACAACGAGTTCCAATAACCCTTTTATTTTCTAGCCTAAGAACAAGATACCACACGTCATGAATTTTAAATTGAACGAGCTCTTCCTTCATATCACCTATCCAAAGTGAGTCATCAAGTGCCTCATTTACACTCTTTGGTTCTACTAAAGAAACAAATCATGCAAATAAGAAACATTACATAATTAAGATCTTGTACGCACTGGCTCTTCAAGGTTGCCAATAACATTATCTATGGGATGATCTTTGGAAACCCAGTTAGGAAATTCAGGGGTCTTAGTTGGTAAAGGATCAACTAACTCTAGAGAGTCAAAAGTAAAATTTCTTTCAAACTCGTTGATCTTTACTCTCGACATTAATGTCACTCACTATCACATTTATAGATTCAATAATTACTTTGGTATGCAAATTATAAATGCGATAAGCCCGACTATTAGGGGAATAACCCAAAAATATGGCTTTGTCACCAAGGGTTTCAAACTTAGACGGGTATTCTCTATTTTTGCAAAAAAATCAAGTACTCCCAAATGTTCGAATATATTTTAAGTTGGGATTTTTTCTATACCAAAGTTCATAGAAGGTTTGTTTTGTATTTTTTTGAAGGTACACCCGATTGATGATATGACACGCTATTTGAACTTCCTCAACCCAAAAGTATTTTAGCAAGTTCTTAGCATGTATCATTACCCTGGTCATTTCTTGGATTGTACGATTTGTATGCATGATAACACCATTCTGTTAGGGTGTTTTAGGTGCACTAAACTCACGCAGATAACCATTATAATTACAATATTATGTTACACCCAAGTCCTTAAATCCACCTCCTCTAACGTTACGAATTCGATTTACTTGGGTATCTTTTTCATTCTTGATTCTTCAAATGATTTTCAAAAATTCTCAGAATGTATTAGATTTTTGTTTTAAAAATGCTACCGAATTGAATCGAGTAAAATCATCCATAATATCCAAATTGTAACTATTACCACAAAGGCTCATAGTATGTGAAGGACCCATTAGATTCATGTGGATTAGCTCTACAGGTTTAGTAGTTAAAGTATCTTTAACTTTATTGTGAGAAGATTTAACCATTTTTCCTTCCTGGCACGGCCTACAAATAATGGACCAAATCGTAACTATGTCTTGTGAGCTTAATTTGCCAAGATTATCGTAATTAATGTGGCCCAACTTGTTATGCCATATTTTATTATCATCCAGTCTGGCAATATTACAAATATCAGTACCTGGATTTACCGTGTAACAGTTATCTGGGGTCCTATGAACTCTAAGAATACAATCACCATTCTCATTTAAGATTTTGCAATTGAGTTTTGAGAATGTGACAATGTTGTTGGAATCACAAAATTGAGATATGCTTAAAATATTGCCTTTAAGACCTTTACTGATAGGAAATCTTTGAAAATAGGAAGACCCTTTTCTTGGGGTGTTCATTTTCTTGTTAGTTGAGTTGATACTCTGTCTCCAAACAGAACGTTCCCTCCTAAGAAGTTTTTTTTGTCGGATAATTTAGTATCCTCTCCATTCATATGCTTGGAGCAGCCAAAGTCTAAGTACTAACTAGTTGAGGTATTCTTAGGTTTTAAAGCATTAATAACAATGATACATCTCAACTGAGGTATTAGATCATCCTTTATAACCCAGATAGCTCTAATTTTAAAAAATTTATGAGCTTTTGGTTTAGAAATAGGTCTAGGATTCTTTCTCTTAGATTTCTTCTTAATATCATAGTTAGAGTTTTTATTAGGTTGTTTAGGAAGTACATAGTTATTCCCTCTCTGTCTAGAATAATTAAAGTTTTGGTAAACTGGGAATTATAGGCAGGCTTATACAGTCAATTTTTAAAACATTCATTAAGACAGTTGTGGCAATCCCCCGATCCTCACGGCGGGGGGGCGCGTGAGGGAGGATCCTAGGTCCCGCGCGTCCCTCTCTAGAGCACTTTGACCGACATCATTTGGGTGAGGTGTAAAAATATAGAGAGATAGAGTCGCCAGTATATTTTACTTAAAGCAGACAAAAGAAAGGGGAGCCATCTCGAAGGACAGCATCCAAAGAAATATTGATGCATACGAAACCAAAATGATTCGAAAAGGGTCCAGAGGCTAAGTTACGAAATGGGAAGGTGTTAGGCACCCATTCCGCCCTTACGGTCTCTCATGGGTTTTTACTATTTCCTTTATTTTCCCCGTGATATGTGTGCATGTGTATATATAGTGGAGGTAGGAATTATCAACTTGTACCATGGAAGGGGTAAAATGAGTCATCCATAGGAAGGTATAAAAATATTAAAAAATAGAATTTACTTGATTATCCTTACGTTGATCGTTACGATGGAATGACAACGCATGTGGAATAATACGCCACTAAGAACAAATATATGTATATATGTAATCTAGTAAAATTAAACTTAGAAAGAATAGGAGATGAAAGAAAGAGTAAAAATAGGACTCGAATCTCGGATTTTACCCCGAGACGCCTATGTAGCCTATAGAGGCATCAAAGTCCATGTAGTTTGCATGCAAAATGAGGGGTGGGGTTTATCCCATAAATCCAACCGGGGACTTCTCTTATTTGTGTGTGTATGTGTGTGTAGAAAAAGTGTTTTAGTTGTGAGAAAAGTGTAAGAAAAGTGTGAGAATTCCCCTTTTGGAATTTATGAGCAAACCCTCTTTTTCTTATTTTTTTGGTTTTTTATTTGTATGAAAATAAGAGATGTGAAATAATACTAAATAAAAAGTATATTAGGATATGTGAGATGAGAGAATAAAAGTTCTAAGTAATAAAAATAAGTTATTGCAAATTTATGAGAATTTAAGAAGAGAGTTGAGAAAATTAGCCCTTCTTAAAGATCTTGAGCTTGATCTTGAATGTTGGAGGGCATCCCTTAGACTTGGATGATGATGGAGGGTAGTGAATTCGCCAAGTTTGATGAAAAGTGAAGGTTTTAAAGGAATTTGGGTGTGAAAATCACGCTAACTTCGAGAGAGGTTTTCTAGATTTGCTGAGTGATATCTATCAGATCTGGGATCTTTTTCCTGCAAGTGAGGTCAGGCCTCCTTTTTATAGGCCCAGGGCATTGACGATTGGCATAGACCTATTCCTACCAATCGACAGGTGCGTTTAGGCACACTGCCGATAGGCAGGGTCTGGGACCTGCCATTTGGCAGTGTCTTTCAGGCCTTTTTAGAAAATCGGTCGCAGAACGCAAACCGTTGATCAAAATTGTGCACGGGGTAGACCATTGGAAAGGTAATTCAGAGACCTTCGAAAGTCCTTAGACTGATCTCGGGTTTGGGAGTTGACATTGGGTTAAATTTGGCTCGAAATCATTCGTTAGTCCATTGGACAGGGAATAGTCGAACTCAAACAGATCGTTCATCCGCATGGTAAGTCTGAATCATGTATGGAGCGGACCATTGGAAAGGTTAGGAGATTTACTTCAATATTCCAAAGAGTTTAACCCGGTTTGGGGAGTTGACTTCGGTCAACCAAGCCCTGGAAGCATTCGGTGACCTTTTGGAGAAAAACAGATCGTTCGTTCATACCGTAAGTCAGAATCGCACACGGGATGGACCGTTGGAAAGGTGTTTTAGTTCCCTTCAAAGATTCATTCAATTTTGGTCGAGTTAAAGAGTTGACTTAGGTCAAACAGAGCTCGGGAGCACCAAGTGGCCTCCTGATTGAGTTTTGGGGGAAAATAGGTCATTCATCCGCATGGTAAATTATAATCGAGCACGGGACAGACCGTTGGAAAGGGGTTTTAGTGCCCTTTGAAGATTCATTCAGTCTCGATCGAGTTGAAGACTTTGACTTTTGGTCAAATGGAGCCTGGGAGTGCCCGATGGCATCTAGGTCAGTACTCGGGGTATGACCTGGGTTTGTAGTAATGAAGGGAGGTGTTAGGGACCTAAGGAGAGTTTAGGGGGTAACAGAATGGAGTGTCTATAGAGCCCCTCGATGGGTGAGTTTGAAACAAACGATAGTCGTCGAATAGACACCGCATGATACTTTTGAGGGAGGATGACCAATTTAGAGGGTCAAGGCTGATTCTGAGGACCTAAGGGAGCGAGGATGACCAATTCAGAGGGTCGAGGACGATTCTGAGGACTTACGAAGTGTGCCAGGGATAACCAATTCTGTGGGTAGAAGCCAATTATACGGGCTTAAGATGAGATGACCAATTCTGCGTGTTAAAGCCAATTCTGCGGGCTTAAGTAGAGATGGCCAATTTTGCAGGTCGAAGCCAATTCTGCGGGCTTAAGTATCGGATGACCAATTCTGCGGGTCGAAGCCAATTCTGAGGGATTAAGGTGAGATGACCAATTCTGTGGGTCGAAGCCAATTCTGAGGGCTTATGTAGAGATGACCAATTCTGCGGGTTGAAGCCAATTCTGAGGGCTTAAGGTAGGATGACAAATTTTGTGGGTCGAAGCCAATTTTACGGGCTTAAGGTGGGATGACCAATTCTGTGAGTCGAAGCCAATTTTGTGGGCTTAAGTTAAGATGACCAATTCTGTGGGTCGAAGCTAATTCTGCGGGCCTACGTAGAGATGACCAATTCTACAGGTCGAAGCCAATTTTGCGGGCTTATGTAGGGATGACCAATTTTGCGGTCTTAAGGTGGAGGTGACCAATTCTACGAGTCGAAGCCAATTCTGCGAGCTTATGTAGGGATGTCCAATTATGCGGGTCAAAGCCAATTCTATAGGCTTAAGTTGAGATGACCAATTCTGCAGGTCGAAGCTAATTCTGAGGGCTTAAGGTGGGATGACCAATTCTATGGGTCAAATCCAAGTCTGCGGACTAATGTAAGGATGACCAATTCTACGGGTCGAAGCCAATTATGTGGGCTTATATAGGGATGACCAATTCTGTGGGTCGAAGCAAATTCTGCGGGCTTTAAGGTGATATGACCAATTTTACGGATTGAAGCCAATTCTGTGGGCTTATGTAGAGATGTTCTTGGGGAACTCTGTCGGGGATATTTATCTTGTGGTTTTGTTTTGGGCTGGGGAGCCGACTGCTGGGGAAATCTTTTGCATCCTCTGAAGGAATAGCTAAAATTTCACTGGGGAGATTTAGGTGGCCCAGGGTTTGGATGTATTGCTTGGGGAAAATTGAGGCCTTTGGGGCATAGGGGTGATCTTTAGAGATCCTCCGGGGATATTGCAGGAGGAGTTTTACTTGGTTTTTGAGAGTTCCGCTGGGGAAATAGGGGTTCTGCTTGAGGGAATGCAAAATTTTCTTAGTGAAAATGTTTTAAATCCTTCCTGGGATTTTTAGGAATTTTTTGAGAATTTTTTAGGGTTTTTTGGTATTTTCTGGGAATTTTTGTATGGAATTTAAAGGGGGTACCGGTCGACATGGTTCAGAGGGTGCCATTCGGCAGTGGCACAGTCTTTTGGACTGCCTCGAAAAGGTAAGGGATCAGTGTCGATCGGTGGTTGAGGGAGCCTGACTTTGGTGACCTTCTATTTTTCTTTGGACGCATTCAGACGGTGCTGCCGGTAAACTTTTACTGGAGCCACGTATCTCCTCAAGGTATCCTTTAATTTTATGCATTTTCTTTTCATGTATTTGCATTTTCCTTATGCGTCTCTTTTTTATTGTGAATTCCTGTCTTTGGCAGACATGAACTATGAGGTGATTGGGTACAATACCCAGTCGATTTCCTTGAAGGACGAGACTGTTGGGGACTTCTGTCGATTGTACCGATGGCGCAAGGCCAATCGGCAGTCAAAGGGATCTCTCTCTGGAGGCGGTGCGTCAGGTCTTTAATGGCCTGACCAGTGGTAGGGTAATACTCTTTCCTTTTCGGCCTTGGTTTTTTGGAATGTTCTGATTTTGTATTGACTTATGTCTGCTGGCGATTTTTAGGTGAATTTTTACCCTTGGGGGACAGCCATTCAGGATACGGGGGTGACCAGGGTGAATGCGCAGATGAGGTGTTTGCTGGCGCATGAGTTCGGCCATTCTTGGTATCTCGGGAAGCGAGTGATTTGCAGATTGCGGAGGAGGAGGTGGTGGTTCCACCTGTGCAGCCTCCTATGTTTATGAGGCGAGAGCGGCTGTTGCCGGAGGATGCAAGGATCGCGGCTATGATCGGAGAGTCCTACTTTTATACACTAATATGGCTACGCCGTATGACTATATGGATTTTTTGACTAGCTGGTTGATGGTTCCCAGCATATATGATGCCTTGCCTTTCCCTCCGGCGGGTTCGAGTCGGGCGGTGGGGTCTTCCCACTGCGGCGGTGGTCTGTCGGCATCTGTGGAGGCGGTGACTTCAGAGGTTCCCTTTCTTCGATTGCATACCCCTTTATACAACATTCGGCGGGTCGATGGAGGGATGGTACCTATGTTTCACCATCCTCATGCTATGGATCCGGATGAGTTGGGTTTGACAGAGGAGGTTCTTCGTCCTGCGGTATACCTTCTTCCTCTTTTTGTTTCCTTTTTTATTTTGATCCCTCTTTGATACTGATTTTTCCTTTTACTTGCAGCAAATCCATGTGTCGACCACTTGGCTGAGGGACATCAGAGACTGGATATCTTCGGCGACTGCCCATATTCGAGATGCGATCCCAGTTCTTTCTTGCTTGGTGCCGTCTACTTTGTCCGGGGAGGACTCTGGCTCGGGTAGCGTTGGTGCGTCATCTCACCGTAGGGGAAAGATAGCGAGTCACAGAGGTGGAAGCTCCTAGAAAGAGGGGTGAAGGGTAAGTGAGAGAGAGAGAAAATGTGGGTTCGGGCTGAGTCTCATTTGTTTTTTGCTTTTCTTTTATTTCCTGAAAAATTTGATGTAACACAGATAAATATATATATGCAATGCAATGTGATTTTTTATTGTTAATGGTGAGTGAATGCATGCACATGCGCTTTTTACTTTGCTGCTGAGACCGTAAAAAGAGACATTTTTGGGATTTTTTAAAGGAAAATTTAAAAAATGGGAAATTATGTAGGGGTGTAAGAGGATTTTTTTTTTTAAATCTGTTGAGAATATAAATTTTATTTTTATTGATTTTGATTAAAAAAAATAAGGAAAAATGAAAATTTTCAAAAATGGGGGGTTGTCGATCGACAATCCCCTTGCCCTGCCTATCGGCAGTCAAGTCCACTCCCATCAATTCAAAGCTTTGATTAGTCCCCTCTTCAGCATCTTTCACTTTGTGGGGTAGGATTTCCTCCGATTTCTTCAGGGGTTATGTCTTTTGTGAGGGTTCTTAAGTATAAAAAGGGGTGGGGTGGAGTGTTTTGATCACAGCTTCACATTCTTACTTACTTGCCTACTATCTCTTAGTCCTGTAATATGGCTTTCCCTGTAGCATTGAGTTTGATAACTACCTAAAAGCCTTGGAAGTGATGTGCTCTTTTAATGTCGACTACGATTCTTTCAACATGCGTCGAGTCTCTTTGTGGCGCAATCGATCCATTGAGTGGAACATGCTGATGGCGACGGTACAATGTTGGTACCCCGAAGACCATGTATTCCGCTTTGGGTTGGATGAAGTTTGTCCTACCTACGAGGAATTTTTTACCATGCTGGGGATAAATCCCAGTGTTGCTGCGACTTTACTCGAATTTTCCCGTTCTCCCAGGGATTTGCTGGCTGGGCTTCTTTGTATTTTGCCTTCGACGACTAGATCACTAGTTGCTGGAGGAATGATCTCCCTCTCGACGGTGTTTCAGTTCATGCATTTGTGGGAAGTAGGTTATGCTAGCTATGTTGGAGCCGTTGCTCTGGGCCTGGTTTCAAAATTGCTGCTGGTGACTTGGGAAATGCTGGTGGATCCATAACTTGTGGCCATTACTTCATGGATGTCATACCGTCGTAATCCTGCTGCGATGATACTGGCAGAGACACTAAATGGTCTGGATGCCTGGCGAGAAGGTCGTTCTGACTTCCTGTGGGGTAGCCCCGTAATGTTGTTCATGTGGTTGTCTAAAAGACTCCGCGTAGTGACTCTTCCATAATATCCTTTGTCGACTGTACCCAACTTCTTTTCACATCACTTCTTCAGCTTTGGCCTGGATATTGAGAGCTGGAAGAATTGTCTTGTGGAGCATGGGGCTCGAAATTTATACTGGTCAGTGCCTTGGTGGGGACAGTTGTTGCCTGTTCTGGAGCTAGGAGAATACCCGTATGTGCGGCTGGTTGGTCTCATCCAGACCTCTTTTTATTTCCCTTGTTGTCTTTTAAGCTAATTTGGCTGGGCACAGGTCGTGCCACCTTGTACACTAAATTTCTTTCCGGTAGAGGATTTGACCGAGCGTCTGCGCCTGCGGCTTGGCTCTCTGTGGGAGAGTTGGCGTCCGTCGACCCGTCCCTCTCAATCTGTTGGGAGAGTTTGGCATATCCTTGGGGATTATATGAAGTGGTTGTGGAGGAGAGTAGTTAGCAAGATGTTGACAATGGAGACTATAGAAAAGTGGCTTGTCTCTTTTAACACCATGGAAGAAGGTGTTATGGTTTTTTTTATGCTGGTTCGAGCTTATCGGTCCATAGAGTGTCTGCGACACTCTGTTCAGGCAGGGGAAACTTGGGAACCCCAGGATGCAGATGATGATGATGATGATGGAGCGGGCTCCTCTGGTAGCTATGGATAGGACTCCTGGAGAGTTTATTGTTTAATGGGGGATAAATGTGGGGATTTTATTTGGCTTTTTTAGGAGGGGAAGGGGAAGGGAGTTATCCGTTCCTTTTCTTATGTAATCTTTACCGTAATTTCTTATTAGTGAAATAAAAAAAATTTTGATCATCCAGCTGTGCCTTTCGATGAATTTTATATTGTTTGAATTATCTATACCGATCGCTAAGGCATACAAATCCTTTTGTTCAAATATATGTTAGAAAGAACTGTCGTTCTCGGAGGTAAGAAAAGAATAGTATTTTATGAAAAAGAAAGGGTCATGCTCATGTAAGGTGTATGAGGTGCCTACGTACCTCTGGGGTTTTGAGATTTTATACTTTGTTTAAAAATGGTTATTTGCAGAGGATCAGGCCCACGTAGTTCTGGGCAGGGGAAATGAAGAGTTTTTTTTTAGAATAGAAGGGAGACGAGAAGAGTCGTAGAGCGCCGAGATTTCGGACTAGGTGTAGAAATTTTTGAGACGGTCCAGGTTAACTGGACGATCCATCTCTTCCCAATCTAAGTAGGTAAGCATGGAGGCACCGCCGAACAAGATCTTCTTGACAATGTAAGGGCCGCTCCAATTGGGCTTGAACTTCCCTCTGGGTCCCAGATGGGTTCTATAATTTCTTTGAGGGCTAGGTCCCCGCTCGGACACCGTGATCCTTGACTCTCTTGTTAAATGAATGTGTTATTCGGTGATGGTACCCTTGTATGTGGTATAGTGATTTTAATCTCCTTTCGTCTAAGAGGGTCAGCTCGTCAAGACGGCTTTGGCACCAGTTTTCTTCGTTGACCTTGCTTTCAAGCATGACGCACAAGAGGGTATTTCCATCTCCATGGGTAGGAATGCTTCCATACCGTAAACTAGAGAGTAAGGGGTAGCCCCAGTAGAGATTCGAATTGAGGTTCGGTATCCCCAAAGGATGTACGGGATCCGGTAGGCCCAATCTTGATAGCTTTCGGTCATCTTGCTGATGATGGCTTTGAGGTTCTAGTTAGCGGCTTCAGCTGCACCGTTGGTTTGAGGTCGGTAGGGAAAAGATTTATGTCTTTTAATACCCTACTCATTGACCACTGAAACGGAGTGCGCTTACGTTCAAATAAAGAAATTATTTAATTAAACTCATTTTTTGTCAATTAATTCCTAAACACGCATCTAGGTGTGATTGAAGATGATAAAATCAAGCAAGAACATTCAAACACACACATGTGAGGAAAAATCCACCAAAGGGGCAAAAGCTTTTATTTTCTCCATAATTTTGTAAGAAACGATTACACGAATTACAGTAAAAATACACTGTGACATAGAAATACCCGCAGTCATCGGTTCTGTAGTCGGCAGCTGGAATCTCCCTCGGGAACTCCGGATGAGCAACAATGAAGAAGGAAGACGGCTTCTCCACAAAGGTTGAACAAACTCAAGGTTTTTTTCTTGGGTTACAAAAGGATTCACAAAGGTTTGGCAAGGATGTGTGAATAAAAACATGAGTCTTGGGACTCAAAAATATGAAGACTAGATGTATTTGGACTCTCAAAAATGTCTTTCAAAGTCTTATGAAATAACTCCCCCGAAGTTGGTTTTTATAGGAAACCAAAAAGAGTTTTAATTTTTGAAACTCTGCCAGCGTACAGGTACCTTGAATCGGTTTGGGTGTACCATGAACCGGTTCACCCCTCGAACCGGTTTGGCCTTCGGTTCGCAAAAATTCGCTGGAATTTGGGGCTTAAACACTTGGTATTTTTCCAAGGGATTTTCTTGGAATTTTCTCCATTTTCAAAGGGTCATAACTTCTTCACCGTAGCTCGGATTTAGGTGCCGTTTGTTCCAGTATCTTCGTTGCGACGAGATATTAAAATTTCCAGTTAACCGGTCCTCCGGACGATGGCTTTAAAATTACCAAAATTCCCTTGAGCTTCCATATCTTACCTTCTTTCACTGTTTTGACTTCTCTTGCGTACCACTTGCATAAAGTCCCTAAAATCATAGAATGTGAAGACGTTGAGGCAGATGTGGGATACTTGATGGAGATTATGAATGCTTGATTCCCAGAATTCGGATTGAGGTCGTCGTGTGAGATCGTGTTGAGACGTCCTAAATGTAGCAGCATACGACATACACAAATGTAAGATAACGGACATGAGAAATATATCCTTACAAATCTCCCCCTATGTCTATGTCGGTTCATACATAAAAAATCCGAATTATCAAATATCAAATTGCCTATACAAATCTACCCTCCCATGAACCAAAAACTGGAAAGATACAAATGAATAAGTCTTCATCGTTTGTTCTTTAAATCTTCAGGAATCTCAAATCTTTTCTCATCAGGGTGTGTAACATATGATCATCAATGTAGTACCTACACACATGAGATAAAGAAAATACCAAGTGACATATCGAGTTTGAAATGAGATAAACATAGATACCAGCTTAAAACAAATATCAACATCTCAAAAACTCAACTCCCTCATAATATGATAATTCTTCTCCCCCTTTTATTATGTTCCCAAATAGAGAGATATGAGAAGCAGAAATAAATGCAATTGGAGTGTGTTACAATGTAAAATAAACTTCTATTTTTGAATTTTTCAAAATTTTCCATACAACATATATAAACAAAGAATCACACCATGAAAGAACACAAAACAACCAAGTTGATGATAGTGTAAATGTATGGGTGTGATCAAATTCGATAGGAAAATCAATGCATACAAACATGACACATGTGCACGATGAATATCGGATAATCCTAACGAATGAACTCAAAATATTCCTTTGGTGTAAAAGGATGGAAATATGAGACATTGACTCAATGAAATCAACACATCAAAGCTCAAAGTGATTTTCACACCAATAACGTCCAAAACGATTTCATGCTTTTTTAGGACTTTCAAGGAAGTGCAAACCTGTTTAAATTCTCCAACCAAACTCCCTCAGATTTATATTTTTAATAGAGGTAATATAAATTCTCAAACTTTGGAGAATTGATGGTCAAACCTAATGCCCATATTTGGCATGTATTGCTTTTTATTGCCTTTAAAAATTTTCGGGCTCTTTTAACATCTTTGGACCCCGAATAATAAAATTTCTCCATTTTTTAGGTCCAATTTAACGGTGCCTTAGTATTCGCAAAGGCTAAATGAACCTTTCGTAGACCTTCCCCATTTTCAAATAAACATATAGTCTCACCAATCGGTTTTAACATGAATTCCAATTTTGTCAAGTTTTATCGCATATTGTACGTTGTATAAACATAATTAAGATGGAAACACTCAAGCCAATATGTGATAGACATGTACAATAATAAAATAAAGTCGTGAATGTGTGCAATAAAAGAGATAGGAGTCAAACATGTAGAAAGATATCACTAATCACATCTCAAAGACTCCAAACAATGTAAAACACATGGATGCAATGATGTAGTGTCATCACTATCAAACAGTCACATGGATAAATGGAATAAAATTTGTGACTTGGCTATCTTAAATGCTCATCCATAAAAGGTGCAAAAAAATACAAAAATATTTTTGTGCTTTTCTAAAATTTTATAAAAAAGAAAATCTTTTTGGATTTTTTTCAATAAAATATAAAAAAGCAAAAGTAATAATACACATGATACAAACTAGCAATAAGAAGCATATGATATGAACATGAAAAAGCATCCTATCCTAGACAAGAACCAACCCCTCAGTAAACTGTGTAAATCCCAAAAGACTTCCTAAGACTCTCAAATCTAAGGGCATCTAAAGGTTTCGTGAAAATATCGGCTAACTGACGGTCGCGTATCCTGATGTGCTTTGTGCGCGAATGCTGAACTGGATTACGGGATATGTGTATCGCGCTCGTATTATCATAGGAGATGGTCATGGTGTCCAGTGATATTCCATAATCCTCCAGCATCTGCTTCATCCACAAGAGTTGCATGCAACAACTCCCAACGGTGATGTACTCAGCCTCCGCAGTGGCTAGAGAGATGGAGTTTTGCTTCTTGCTCAGCTAGGAGATAAGAGCAAAACCAAAATAGAAACACCCACCATAAGTTCTCCTACAACCATCTATATCCCCATCCCAATCAGCATCCGAATAGGTGGACAAACGGTCATTGGTATCAATGGAATACCAAATACCATATGAGAGAGTCCCACTCATGTATTTGATAATACGTTTTAGAGCGAGTAAGTGTGACTCTTTCGGGGATGCCTGATATCGCGTGATAATACAAATATAGCACCCTACCGCGGACCCCATCAACATAGGGCGTGAACATACTGAACTTGGTGTGTGGCCCTACAGGTACTGGGTGCGGCGCTTACCACTTGCCTTAATATACAGGCCGCGACCCTACCATGTACAAGGTGCGGCACCTATGGCTCTAGCCTCATATGGGGTGCGGCACTTTGTTCTTGCCTTATAGGCTGCATACCTTTCTACTACTGCGACACCGGACTTGATATACGTCATGTGTTAAGGACATGTGACAACTCACATACCTCTTATAAATAGAGGACCACACCTCGAAATAAGGGATCGATTCCAGAGAGGTCTGGGGCAGATTTTGCAGTAATGATTCTCTTAACACCTCAATATACAACTCAGGAATTGCTTGACTACCTGGAAGCTACCTCTCTGGCATACCGGAATCATCGGTCATCAAGTACACTCCTTTTATTCTCATACTTATACACCTCTTTAGGCATCATTATATTGTACAATGTAACGCATATAATGAGGATGGAGCAACACAGTGGATGTAGGCCTATTTTAAAGGCTGAACCACTCTATATATTGTCTTCTCTCTACTTACTTGCTTGTTTTATTCATTACATATTTTACACTCTGACTTGCTGATATGAGAAGTACTTGTGGGCGATTTCTTGTATCATCAATCTGGCGCCGTCTGTGGGAACGAGATATTTTAATCTTGTTTCTCTATAGTTCGAGTTCTTCAACACCTTATTTTATTCATGGGGATCCTTTGGATCATTGTCTCACGAGTAGATTCAGGTTGGTGAGCTCTATTTTATATTCATACCCTTAAATGGGTAATTTGTATATTCAGATCTGTTCTGGTCTCTCTTTTATGACCTTGGATCTAACTTACATTCCCATGTGATATCATTTCATCATATAGTACTGAAAAGCATGATGGGCTTTACTCCGAAAAGAGAATGGTTAGGGAAGAATTACAAAGATTCACCCCCATTTTTTTCGTTATTCTTTGCCTATGATCTAGGGTTTTATCGTTAGAATCGTTCCATTATGTGCACCAAGAGGTTATTCTCTCATGGATAGACCCTAGTAGGCATGCTCTCCCCGTGCTTCGAGAGAAAAACTCAGTTTCTGAGTTTCGATTTGGGATTGCTCTCCCCTCGCCTAGCAAGCGATACGGCAGGTAATTTAAATATCTTCTTGTCGCGGCCTGTACTAGTGCAGTCGCGTTACTGAACCTTCGAAACATCAAGGAAGGGACTTGGGAGGTCTTCAGCTCAACCTTGGTTAATGTCTTATAAAGGCCTCGGCAGTGCACCTAAGTGTTATACTGGTCATGGCACCTTTCAACAGTGCAGATGTACAACGCCGCATCCCTATTTCCTACTTAGTGTCTGTGACTCACTTTTACTAGTTTTGTCCAAGATTATACATATACTTTGTAAAGACTAACAAAAGCAGAAAATGGAAGGAGAGTCCAGCCAGACCATAGAAATCCAAGATGAGATTGTGCAGTTGTAAAATCACCTCAACCACCTCTACGACAGTCCTGCCTCACTCCAGAGCCAGGTCAACTACCTGACTCAAAGGGTGCTAATGCTCGAGGCCGCGGCCTCTCCCAATGGGGGTGCAACACCCAAGATCATAGCTTCAGCAACTTTTGATGCTGTGGAAGTTAAAGAGGATCTAGCCGCGGAAGCAGTCAACAGGTGCTAAAAAAGGAGAGCGGTGAAGGTAGAAAAGAAATTTGGTCCCTACACTCCGTTGTCCTTCCCAATTGAAGAGATCCTTGGGTTCATCAAAGAAGACAAGCTATTGAGGTGGCAAGAAAAGCTAAGATCTCCACCCCATAAGAGGAACAAAGCTACTTGGTGTAAATTCCATCAGGACCATGTCTATGACACTGAGCAATGTTATGCTCTCAAGGATGAAATTGAAAGGCTGATCGGGCAAGGGATGCTGCGAAGGTTCCTCAAAGATGTTTAGGGGATGTAGCCTTATCTCACATGTCGCATGCTTATTTTTCATGCTTGTCTTATATTCCATTTGTCTCTACCTTACACTAGTAACTCCTCTTATGCTGTTTTAAATTAAACTTTGTGTTATCCTTACAAAGTCATATATATGAATAGTTATAAAATCAGGTGCACTATTATAGTGTCATATTTTGATTCTCATTTCCATGAAATGTCATCTTACAAAGATCATTTTTATCTTAAACAGATCCCGATCTGAAACAACATGTTATATCGGGAATGATAATATCTGAAGGGGACACAATGCCCGAGAGGACGCCTGATCGTTCGAAAGTTGATGATAATTGAAAGTGGTGAAAGCAAATATTGGAAGCAGTTATCCAAACCGGACTGCAACATCTCTCATAGGGCTTCTAATGCCTGCTCTTAGCTTTCGGGATTTATCATTAAGTTGAGAGACTTGTAATATCTATCCAGAGATGGATTTAAATATATCTATAGTTGTGGGTGGCTTAACAATATAACCCAGCCTGAGGAGGCTTGAAAATATCCAATAGGATAGTTATGGGTGGCTTAATAACATAACCCATCCGGAGGAGGCTTGAAAATATCCTATATGTTAACCGTGGGTGGCTTAATAACATAACCCAGCCTGAGGAGGCTTGAAAATATCCTATATGTTAGCTGTGGGTGGCTTAATAACATAACCCAGCCTAAGGAGGCTTGAAAATATCCTATATGTTAGCTGTGGGTGGCTTAATAACATAACCCAGCCTGAGGAGGCTTTAAAAATATCCTATATGATAGTTGTGGGTGGCTTAATAATATAACCCAGCCTGAGGAGGCTTGAAAATATCCTATATGTTAGCTGTGGGTGGCTTAATAACATAACCCAGCCTGAGGAGGCTTGAAAATATCCTATATGATAGATTTGGGTGGCTTAATAACATAACCCAACCTGAGGAGGCTTGAAAATATCCTATATCCTGTTAATATAGCTGCAACCGTTATTTGCTGCTCTCGAAAAGCTTCAGACAGTAAAAGAGACTAAAGGGGTAGCCATGGGAAAAGATAGCCTACTCTATATGTTCCATTTTGGTCATGGGATGAAAACAAACAAAGCTACAAGATGGGTTTGAAACTTGAAGGTGCCGCGGCCTTATTCAAGAGGCATCATTTCCACGTTTTGGTGCAAGGGGTAAGGGCAGGTTCCAAAGGTTAACTTGCCGCGGCTATGACCCTTGCAAGGTGCCGCAGCCTCTAACAATTAATCATGAAGGTTCATGGGCATTACTCGAGGCTTCTGGGGCAGTTCAATCAAAGCGGTCATTGAAGAAATATGTTATAGTGCCGCGGACGTATTTCTAAAAGTTCATCAATAAGGCAGTTGTATTCAAGCCATAAGAGGCATATAAAAAATATCCAATTAAGCATGGAAATGAGCAAAAAGAAGAAGCAAGAGATACAAGAGAATGAAGCCAAAATAATTCATTTTTAAAAGGTGGCCACAGCCTTGATATTATCAGTTAAAGATTACAGGCATATGGGTCGCGGCCACTACAAAAGTAAATTAACAGAAGGGACGCAGCCCTATATCAATGATAAAAAATAAATAAATTTAGGAAGCAGCAGCATCATCAGGATCATCAACCTCCTCACCATCCGTGGTTGTTTCAGTCTCTTCCTCCACGACCACTGCCTCTGCTTTCGCTCTCATCCTGGCTTTCTCCTCCTCCGCGGCCTTCAACTCAGCAATGCATTCTTGGTGTTTAGCATCACTGAGTCTCCAGGCAAGAACCTTCTCCTTGGTCTCAGGGATGTTCTTTATAGTCCTATGCCTTAGCTCCTGGTAGCCGCGGAGATCGACTCTATTATTCACAAGGAAGAAGTCCCTAGAGACTTTGAATGACTCTACTGTGTGGTCAGTGGCCAGTTGGATGGCATCACCATGTTTTGCCTCCATCTTATTTATTTTCGCGGCATGGTCTATGGCATATTGGGCGGATTTGGCCTCCAGCTCTTCGTACTTCATTTATAGAAGTACGAGCTTATGATTTGAAATTTCTATGGCCTGTGCAGCTTCCGCGATCTGAGCCTAGGAGGCCTTGAGGGATTCCATGGCCTGTTTGAAGTTTTCCTCTGCCTCTTCCCTCTTATTGTTGGCAGAAGTCAGGTCCATTTAGGCCGCCTTAAGATCCGTGGCAGAAGACTATTTCTCGACCTCAAATGATGTAGTCCGTGCAGCCTCAAGATCCGTGGCAAGTACCCTCTTCTCGGCCTCTTTCAATTTGTAAAGGGCCTCATACTTCCTTTTTTGGGCTACGATGACATCTGCGGCCTGAAATTAAAAAGAGAAAGTTGAAGTATATGGAACAAAAGAGAAAAACGAAGACAAAGAACTTACCCTCGGAAGACTATGGAGGCCGCAGTCCTTTAGGTCATTGTGGTCTTCTCCCACAAGACTGTCGAGGTCCGCAGCATCAAGGGCCCTTTTCATCCTCCACGCATCCTTCGCGGTAGTGTCCCATGAGGACTCGGGGTTAGGGTGTCTCAACTGAGGGTGCGGACGACCATCAGGACCAGAAGAGCCGCGACACTGAGGAGGTGCCAAGTTTGCATTAATTACAACTATAGGTGGTGGCGACGGAGAAGCTGTGTTGAGGGGAGCATTATTTGACCTCAAACCTACCATGGCCAGGTTGGCCCCTATATCGTCATCAAATTCTGGTTGTGGTTGGGCTGCAACGCCAATTTTGTTCGCGATAGGAGTTGAGTTCGCGGCTGGAATGTCCAAATCATTTGACGGAGCCGTGGCAGGTGCCTTAGCTTTGGACCTTTTCCTCTTCCTGCTCCACGCAGTATTATTTAGAACGACTCCTCCTCGTCCATTTCCGCCAATTGCACAGCCAACAATTCCCTGTCAACCTCCTCACCTGAAAAAGTAATAACAAATAATGGAAACGGAATTTAGGAGCATAAGTTACCGCGGAATAAAAATGATGACGGTCAGGGTATTACGTTTCGCGGCCATAACTTGATGAATGGACTTGTTGGGAAAAAATCCTGCTTCAAATATGGTCGTTGATGTAACAAGTGTCCTGAACTTTTTATGTTTAGCAGTAACTGTCGCGGCCTCAGCGACTCTCTTCTCTTGCCGCTTGTTCAAATGCAAATTGTCAAGAACTGCAGAAAAGACAATTTAAAGGTTAGTGGAAGTTAATATACAAAATATGAAGAAAGGACGCGGCTATAGTCTTAATACCTAATTTGGATGGAGACCCCCATTTCCGCGACATTCTATACGACATTTCCCTCTCGTTCTCCTCGGGGTGAATCTCCCAGCCTTCATCGGAGATGTAAAAATACTTCCCCTTCCAATTCTTCACACTGGTCGACCTCCCAGTGTAAAGGGTCTCATCCCTGTCGCGGACAGAGAAGTAGTAGTACCCTGCGAACTTCACTGAGTTCTCCTTTGGATGGTAGAAATGAAAGAACTACGCGGGAGAGATGTCCCTTTTTAATAGATTCTCCCAAAGGACAACCGCAATAAGAATGGCTCTCCAACCATTAGGATCTAACTGGGCTGGGGCCAGTTTCATTGTCTGAAAAAGGCGATGGATGGGAACAGGAATAGGCAGCTGCAGCCCATAAATAAAGGCATAAAGTGGGAGCAAACTCCATCATCCAGAGCTGTGCAAGGCCTTTGGTACGTGTCAGGTGCCGAGCACATTAAATTTTCTAGAAATTCGAAGGCCTCAGCCACCTGTTCAACCCAGTCTTGGGTCATGGCGCTGCGGATATCAAGTACAGCTAAGGGTCTCTCAACCCTCCCAGATGTACTAGCTGGGTTATCTCTGACTTTCGCGACATCGTATCCTATACCTAATGGATGATTACTTGAATTGGCTTCTTCTTCCATTGGCGTGGATGAAAAATCCTTCTTGCAGGAAGAGTACGCAGAGTTTGAGTCTAGTATCACGCAGTTGGGGTATTCCCTCAGTTGGCAAGGCCCTATTGATCTCAGAGGGGGAACGGAAGTGAGTTCAGGATGAGAGGTTCCAAAGTGCTTTACCCAAAAGCCTCTTAGAAACTCATCGGGGTCAAAGCTCATATGGTTGCAGCAGTACCTGAAAAGCAGAGTTCGCAGTTAGGCGCCACAGCCAGTATGGTTTGCAAAAGACTTTAAGAAGCCCTGGGAAGATTATATATGAATAGTCAATATTTGCTTGTTATGAATTATTTCCCTAGTGTAGTTATTAATGGGTCAACTCTATTACTTGAATCTAAGGGATCGCCCTCTGGTCCTACTGGCCGCAGCCACCTCCTATATTAGCCAGAGAACATACACTTCCACGGCAACAGGCTCAAATGGATTTAGAGATCTGTGACCACGGCCATTTCTAAAATTACTAAAGGTTGAGCCCTAGAAACCCCTTGATGCGGAGGTTTAAGTAGATATGCATCAAAGTGTCGCGGAGGATCTCAGAACTTAAAGGATCGCAGCCATAGCCCACGGTATGCTGCAGTTAAGGACCAAAATAGTTCAAGGGAATAGATTATTGAAATTCTATCATACCGCAGCCTCTTTCATAAACACTTGAGTATCTAACGTTTAATCATTTTAAGATCAAATTCACAGAATACAAAGAGTTTGACTGTGAACAACAAGAACAACTATATGATTTTCATGGCGTTTGGAAGATCAGGGGTCAAGTACAGCATATGAAGATGGATCCTAATAATTATTGATGTGCTCAGCGTTCATGTGTGTTCAATTATGTGGAGATAGCAGATTATTCAATTTAAACCCTAGTTTTCTATCAAGCAATGAAGAAACTCGTTTGTTTGTGTGTTCAAAGAGGAAGTACGAGCTACAAAACAATTTACAAAGGTTGGCTAAAAAGTTACCTAGAAATGAAGAAGTCAGTAATGCTCAGCCTCACACCACCTCGGAACCACCACACACAACTTTGAAGGGTAGCCGGAAAATGAAAAAAGATGAACACACAGAAATTTGCTCTCGATTTGCTCTCAAGGTTTTGGAAACATAATGAAGTCCACGGACAGAAACAATTTATATAAGAGAGCGCGGAAGACGAATCGTCGCTTTAAAAAATACTGCGGCACGTAAAGTAACTAAACCGCAGCCCCAATAAAATTATCTTGGCACTACGGCTTGGGGTCTTATTGATAATACAAATATAGCACCATGTCGCAGACCCCATCAACATAGGGAGCGGGCATACTGAACTTGGTGTGCGGCCCTACAAGTACTGGGCGCGGCGCTTACCACTTGCCTTAATATACAGTCGCGGCCCTACCATGTACAGGGCGCGGCACCTGCGGCTCTAGCCTCATGTGGGGTGCGGCACTTTGTGCTTGCCTTATAGGCTGCATCCCTTTCTACTACTGTGAAGCCGGACTTGATATATGTCACATGCTCAGTACACGTGATAACTCACATACCTCTTATAAATAGAGGACCACACCTCGAAATATGGGATCGATTCTAGAGAGGTCCGGGGCAAATTTCACGGTATTGATTCTCTCTACACCTCAATATACAACTCGGGAATTGCTTAACTACCTGGTAGCTACCTCTCCGGCATACCGAAATCATCAGTCATCATGTACTCTCCTTTTATTCTCATACTTGTACGCCTCTTTAGGCATCATTATATTGTATAATGTAACGCATATAATGAGGATGGAGAAACACAGTGGATGTAGGCCTATTTTAAAGGTTGAATCGCTCTATATCTTGTCTTCCCTCTACTTACTTGCTTAGTTTATTCATTACATACTTTACACTATGACTTGCTGATATAAGAACGACTTGTGGGCGATTTCTCGTATCATCATCGCGCACAGACTCCAACACTAAAGGCTATGTCGAGATGACTGGCAGTCAAGTAGAGAAGACTACCTATCATACTCCGATATAAGGTTTGCTCTACGTCCTTTCCTTAAGTGTCCTTACTAAGCTTGATAGAAGTACTCATAGGTGTACGTGCATGCTTAGCGGAGTCTAAATCAAATTTCTTCACTAGGTTTCTAGCATACTTGGATTAGGAGATGAACATCCCATCCTCTAGGTGACAAACCTGGAGACCAAGGATGAAAGTAAGATCACCTACCAATGTCATCTCAAACTCACTTTTCATCTCCTCCTCAAAGTGGTGAGCAAGCTGGGAGCATATGGATCCAAAGACTATGTCGTCCACATAGACCTGGGTAACCAAAATAGCACCATCATCTCTCCTGATGAACGACGTCATATAAACTCCCCCTCTCTTGAAGCCATGGGCTAAGAGATAGGAAGTAAGCCTCTCTTACAAAGCACGGGGTTCTTGCTTCAAACCATACAAGGCTTTCCTTAAATAGTAAACATGCTCCGGGTTCTTAGGGTCTTCAAACCCTTTTGGTTGTTCCACATAAACCTCCTCCTGTAGAATGCCATTTATAAAGGAACTCTTAACATCCATTTGATATAACTTGAAGTGCAGATGACATGCGATGGCGAGTAGTAAGCGGACGGACTCAAGCCTCGCAACAGGAGAAAATGTCTCCCCAAAGTATACACCCTCCATTTTCATTCATTTTATTCTTGAAAATCCATCTGGTACCTATCATATTAGTCTCACTAGGTCGGGGGACAAGTTCTCAGACATTATTCTTTTTAAACTGAAGCAACTGATCCTGCATGGAAGATATCCAGTGTTCATCCTTGAGTGCTTCTTTGTGATTCTTAGGCTCGACTTTGGATGTGTAGCAAAGATGGATAACAACGTTCTCCAGCTGAGCACGAGTCTTGACCCCAAGAGTGGGATCGCCTACAATGGAGGTCGGGTCATGACTCTTGTAAACCCAAGTAGGTGTGTCCCCTAACACAGGAGTAGGGTCCACAGAGTGTGGGTGAGGGACAAGTAAATCAACCATCGAAGGTTTGTCATCATGCACAGTGACATTTATTGACTCCATAACCTTAGAGCTCTTCAGATTAAAGACCCAGTACGCTCTACTATTCGATGACTATCCTAGAAATATTTCCTCGTATCTTCGGGAGTCACCTTAGGATGTAGCATTTACTCCCAAAAATACGGAAATATGCAAGGTTGGGTTTCTTAGGAGTCCACAATTCATAAGGCGTCTTAAGTGTGTGTGGATGCAGGTAAACCCTATTCACCGTGTGGCATGCAGTAGACACTGACTCTGCCCAAAATATCCTAGAAACATTACGACCTAGAAGAATAGACCGAGCAATTCCTGGATCTTCCTATTCTTTCTCTCAACAATCCCATTTTGCTGAGGAGTCTTCATAGCAGAAAACTCATGTTTGATCACAAGGCTATCATAGTAAAGCTCTACCTTTGATTCCTTAAATTATGTGTCGTTGTCACTACGTATCATGTTAATAGTGACTCCGTGTTGATTTTGTAGGGCGCGACACTTGGTCGTTAAAAACTCTACAGCATCGAATTTCTCTCTCAGAGAACCTACAATCGAATATCTGGAGAAATCGTCTACCATCATGAGGATATACCTCTTACCACCCAGACTCTAAGTACGAGTAAGATCCATAAGATCCATGTGAATCAGCTTACGTACACGGGAGGTGGTAATGGAAGGCAACTGCCTATGTGGGCTACGGATTTGCTTTCCCAACTGACAGGGTCCACAAATCGTGGAAGTTGTCTTTCCAAGTGATGGTAAGCCACGTACTAGCTCCTTTTTAACTAAACGGGTCAAATCTCTAACGTTCACGTGACCTAGACGTTGGTGCCATAGATCCATAGGAGTGATCGTGACGCTGTTGCAGATAAGTGAGGACATGGGCTCAGTCCCATATCAATTATCGTCGGTCCTCACCCCTCGCACTAAAAGTTTACCGGCTTGATTATAGACATTACACGCATCCCGGTCAAACTATACGGTAAAGTCAGCGTCGCACGACTGGCTAATGCTGAGAAGGTTTTCCTTCAAACCTTTGATGTACAAAACATTCTCTAGATTAGGAAATCCTGGCAACTCTACTGTACCTTGTCCTACAATGCTAGACTTGCTCCCATCTCCAAAGGTGACTCTACGATCATTATAATCCTCAAGGTAGGTAAAAAAATGAGGCATCACCTGTTATATGTCTGGAGCACCCACTATCAAAACACCATTGTGAGGTATTATGTGCTTTGAGAGCGACATGAACAACAAGGGCTTTCTTATCTTTCTTAGGTGCCCAAGAAGTGGTAACCTTTTCTTTACCCTTATTGTTGTCGATTTTAGCCGAGAAGTGAGAAGTATTCACTGACGACAAAGACATCCATCGAAATTCCTCCATCAAACTCTGTGGTGTAGCAGCTAAAAACTCAACACGCTCTCTCAGACTGTCAAAATCATCAGTATAATGTGGTGGAGTAGTAGTACGTCGTGTCCGACCCAAACTATAGTAAAACTCCTGAGGTGGCCTTTTCTTTTGTAATATGTACAAAAGAACACAGTCTTAGCCGAACCTTGGTTTTCTTTTCTTAGTCGAACTCTCCTACGTGGTTTTTGACGATGGCCATATGGAGTCATAGTAAACTCAGGAACTGGTCCAGATGCAATTTAGGACGTGGTGGCACTGTCATAACCTATTCCCTGCCTATCACCAAAACCTAAAGCGAGGCCGAGGATAATCTTTCCCATCTTCCCAAATTTGTCCTCAATTTGAACCTTGACTTCCCGTGCTCTCTCAAGATCATGAGTAAGCAGGGCAACAAGGGCTTTAAGTTTCTTCCGAGTCTCCAGGGAGGAATCAATCTCACACGTAAGACTAGCCACTTGTTTAGTCAAGTCCCCTTTCCTTTTCTCAAAACAACTATCGCTCTCTCCAAACAATCTTTCTTTCTCAACACAGGCAGACTCTCTCTCTCTCAAGGTGGTGCAGGTGGAGGACTTGCTCTCTCTCGATTTTTCTAAATCTTCCTCTAGAGCATTGATCCTAAGAACTAACGCTTTGTTACGCTTTTTAGTTTTAAATGACTCATTATATAACTCGGCATAGGCGCGTTGAAGGTCACTCTCGCTCTCATTTTCATCATCCTCCCCCTCACTTACATCGCTCTCACTGTAGAGGTGTCCTTGTGAAGTAGAATCCTCATCGTTGTGAGGAGTACTAGAAATGCTCACATGACTAGCCATAAATGCGATGAAGTTACACTCATGCGATGACTCGTCTTCAGAGTCCACCGACTCGACCTCACTGTCGTCACTAAGGGTAGTATTAAGGACAACTTTTCCCTTTTTTCTGTTCAACCTAGTAGCATACTCAAAAGCTCTATGACCCTTATCGTCGCACTTATAGCATCTCTCACTGTCTTTCTTAGGAGGGTCTTTAAAATTCTTTTCATTTTTCTTATCAAACTTATTTTTCTCAAACATCTTTTTATCTTTGAAGTTACCATTTTTCTTGAATTTGAGAATTTTCTTGAAATTTTTAGAAAATGGTCATTTCATCTAAATCAAACTCATATTCAGAATCTGACATTTCTATCTCTCTATTTTTAGATGACTCAACTCTCTTTCTTGTCGATCCCTCACTTTTTCTCTCCTAGCATTAAGTGCAATTCCCTTATCTTTAGGCTTAGCAGATTTAGGAAACATATCAATTTCATATGTTTGTAAGTCTCCTACAAGTTCCTCCAATTTAAGCGTATTTAAATTACTCATAGAATTTAACACATTGACTTTAGGGATAAAACGCTTAGGCAGTGATCTAAGAATATTTTTAACAAGTCTAGCATTAGAAATGTGTTCACCAAGATTAAAGCTAGTGTTTACAACATCAAAAAGTCTAGCATAAAATTCATCAAAACATTCAGTTTCAAGCATGGTGATGGTTTCAAATTGAGTTGTCAAATTTTGCAATTTAGACTCTTTCACATCATTACTTCCTTCATGGGTAAGTTGTTAAACATCCCATGCCTCTTTTGATGTGGTGCACGTCATTATCTGTTTGAACTCATCAGGTGTGACAGATCTAGAAATAGAACTTAAACCCTTAAAATTAAAAGATGACCATTTAAATTCTTCTTCAGTCCATTTAGTGTCGGGTTTTAAACTAGTCACATTATTAACAGTGAAGGAGGAAGGTGTCCACCCTCTTTCAACCAAAATCTAGACACATTCATCAATGGCTTTTAAAGAAAATTTCATGCGGCCTTTCCAGTATGCATAGTTTGTATCGTCAAAAACTGGCATTTTATTATATAACTTCTCCATTATGAACACGCACTTTTTCAAAAATCAATTTTTCAGAAAATTGATATATTAGAAAAAATTGCGAAAAATTACACGGTATAATTGTGTAATTGGCCCTAATACCAATTCAAAACGGAGTGTGCTTGCGTTCAAACAAAGAAATTATTTAATTAAACTCAGTTTTTGTCAATTAATTCCTAAACATGCATCTAGGTGTGATTGAAGATGATAAAATCAAGCACGAACATTCAAACACGCACATGTGATAAAAAATCCCCCAAAGGGGCAAAACCTTTTATTTTCACTATAATTTTGTAAGAAATGGTTACACGAATTACAGTAAAAATAAAGTGTGACACAAAAATACCCGCAGGCATCGATTCTGTAGTCGGCGGCTGGAATCTCCCTCAGGAACTCCAGATGAGCAGCAATGAAGAAGGAAGACGACTTCTCCACAAAGGTTGAACAAACTCAAGGTTGTGTTCTTGGGTTAAAAAATGATTCACAAAGGTTTGACAAGGATGTGTGAATCAAAATATGAGTTTTGGGACTCAAAAATATGAAGACTAGATATATTTGGACTCTCAAAAATGTCTCTCAAAGTCTTATGAAATAACTCCCCCGAAGTTGGTTTTTATAGAAAACCAAAAAGAGTTTTAATTTTTTGAAACTCTACCAGCGTACAGGTACCTCGAACCGGTTCGGGTGTACCGCAAACCGGTTCGCCCCCCGAACCGGTTTGGCCTTCAGTTCGCAAAAATTTGCTGGAACTTGGGGCTGAAACACTTGGCATTTTTTCGAGGGGTTTTCTCGAAATTTTCTCTATTTTCAAAGGGTCATAACTTCTTCACCGTAGCTCGGATTGAGTGATGAGATCTTCATACAAGTATCGAAAAATCGCTCTAATGCCTTCATATTCAAAAAATTGAAAGAGCAACCCATGTGAAATGGTGGCCTCACTAATTAATTCACGAAATTTTTCAGCATTAAATTTAGTGTTACGCATTGCCAAAGACCCTTGTTTAGGGTTCATAACTAATTGCCCTATATCACCCCTATCTCTCTTTGGGCACTTTTTCAAATGATTTCTCAAACTTCCGATTTCGATTTTAGTTTCACATATATAATGTCTTCCACATTTTTTACATTTAGCCCTATCCTTACTGTCATATCCTATTGGAAGCATATCAAAGTATAGCCATACCTCAGACCAACGCTCTATTATAGGATTAACTTTAAGATTGTCTCCCATTGATTCAACTTTAATTGGAACATCGACAGTACGACCATCATCATCTTCGCAAGAACTGTCGTCTCCAATCCACTCCTTCTCCATCTAAAACATCAAAAATGAAAAGACAGTTACTAATCATAACATAAATGAAACAAAGATGAAAATCAATCACAGTAGCAAACCCAATCACATAAATAAAACCAATCACAGTAACAAGCCTTTGTTTATTTAAAAAAAAAACTCTCAAGAAAATAATGGTTTACTTTCACATGTTTTTTAAAAAAAAAATGCTAAAAAAATAGCAGCCAATCACGTTTTTTTTAAAACTCTTAAGAAAAAAAAAACAATCACAATTCTTTTTTATTACAGCAACATAAATGAAATAAAGATTTTGTTAATGGTTTCTTCGAACGAATCAAAACCTGGTTTAAATTGAATCAAGAAAAAACATATCAAAATACTTTGAATAAAAAAAAAAAGCAGTAAAAATAATTTCTTCAAAATAAAGAACGAATAAATTTTTTTCAACTAACCTCATCATTTTCATCAAGATCTGGTTCAATCTCAACTGGTTTCTTTAAGGTATCAAAAGTAAGCTTTAATTTCTACTTTGCATGCTTTTTAGAGTAGGAAAAAGATTGTGAGATGTTTTTTTAGGGAAAATACGTCCAAAAATCGTGATTGGGTTTTTGAAATTTGGGGTTGTGGGGCGGGGCGCTAAATGATGGTGGGGTGGGGCGATAGATGATGGTGGGGTGGGGTGGGTGGGCGGGTAGATGATGGTGGCGTGGGGCTGAGAGAGTTAGAGAAGTGTGACATTAGGGGTGAGAAGAGAGTGAAATGAAATGCATGTGGCCGTGTGAATGAATCGTGATATTAGTTAGGGTTTTGTTTTAAAATGTGGGATTGGTTAATCTTTTGACAAGTGTAGGTCTAAGATGCATTTAATTTTAAATAGGTCTAATTGGGCTTAATTTGGTGTAATTAGGTCGTGCCAATTAGGTTCAAATCTTGTTAAATGGGTCGTGTCAATTAGGTTTAAGTCGTGTTAAATGGGTATTGTTAATTGGGTCAATTCGTGTTAATTTCGTGCCAATTCGTTTGACACGAACACGACATGACATGACATGACTTAGTGTAAAAAAACACAAACACGAACATGACACGAAACACGACAAGTCGTGTTTTTCATGCCAAATTCATGTCGTGTTGTCATGTCGTGTCAAAATTTGCCTCCCCTACGTTCAAGCATCTTCATACTTTGACGGTATAATGCTTTAGCGTTTGAATTTATTCCTTAAATTTATTTTGGGATGTTTATTTTTATTAAACCTAGAAACAAGATCGTTTCTTTAAAAATCTAGGCAGTTTTTCTGAATTTAAAATAATCTTTTAAACGTGTATCTCGTTCAAACATGATGTTAATCTCGTTCAAACGAGATTGGTATCTCGTTAGAAAGGTTTCTTAAATCAAACTTCTCATGAGGGCTTACTGTTTTGATTTTTTAGATGTTGTTAGAAGTGTCACATATCTCGTTCGAATGAGATGAAAATCTCTTTAGAACGATAGTGCAGTTCCGTTCGAACGATGCCACCACCTCGAAATTTGTGAACGTCCTATAAATACCTGTTTCGTGTTTGATTTCATTAAGAATTTTGTTGATACTGATTCTGCATATCCTTTGCAAAAGTTTTCAACCTTTTGTTTTAAGAAAACCTTTTTAATTCACAAATTATCATCCCCCAAAATTTATTTGAATGAATTAAGTTTCAACCATATAGCTTGTATCTAGAATACCACTCTTGTGGAGACTGATATACCTGTGTGTACCCTCTTCCAGGCCGAGGGCGTCCTGCAACTGGACGAGGCCCAGACGACCCTCCACGAGGCCGACCCCTCATCAGGCCCAGAAGACCCTTCAAGGGGCCGACCCCTCATCAGGCTTAGACGACCCTTCAAGGGGCCGACCCCACATCAGGTCCAGACGACCCTTCAAGGGGCCGACCCCTCATCAGGCCCAGACGAACCTTCAAGGGGCCGACCCCTCATCAGGCCCAGACGACGCTTCAAGGGGCCGACCCCTCATCAGGCCCAGACGACCCTTCAAGGGGCCGACCCCTCATTAGGCCCAAACGAACCTTCAAGGGGCTGAACCCTCATTAGGCCCAGACGACCCTCCGAGGGTACGACAGTACGAGGCCTAAATTAGGCCAGACTCATTACCGGAGGGAACTTTGCCCTCGGCCTCATGTCACAGGACGAGGGTAACGTCATCATAGCGCGTGGCTTGGGAGATGAGTGGAACAGTGCGCGTGAGGCTCACATGGCACGTGGAAGACCGTTATAACAAGATCACCCCCTCACGTGAGGGAATATTATGTCATCATTTGGCATCTACAGGTGTCAACAGGAGATTGGCTAAATCATCATTCACATGCACCATGTGTACTTGGGGGGTACACTACACCCCCCCAAGACCTATATATACTTGTCACCTAAAACCCCACAAAGGGATCGATCGATAATTGTAACCCTAGCTAAAACTCTGCTTGTACACACAGTAGAGAGAGAAAGTGAACTTATGTGCATTGTATCCAAGGCCATTAGTGCCCATACTTAGTGGATCATACACTCACAGTGGATGTAGGCCTAATTGGCTGAACCACTATACATCATTATCTAGTTCCTCTTATACTCATCTCCTTCTATACACTTACACACTTATACATATACATCTCTATGGCTGCCATGGTTACTATTGTTTGAGCTCATCATCACTTATCTGGTGGTGCTAGATTTCAGCATCATCAGTTTGGCGCCGTCTATGGGAACGAGAAGACATCTCTTCCTTTGTACAGCTTGACCTCACTGGGCACTCTGATGGTGAACCAGTTCTCCCCCTGAAAGGAGATGTTTCACCATTGAAAGAGACCCACTAAGGTTCTCAAGCTCACCAGTTTTTTTTTCAGTTCAGCTTTTCATAGCTCAAGCGTATGGCACCGGAGATGCCACCACCACCACTTCCTCCACTAGATAGTGAAGTAGAACCCAGTTCCAGTCAGCCACCACCTCAGTCTGAGATGGCTGATGTGGCGGCAGCCTTGAAGTCTCTGCCAGCAAGCTAGCGGATCATGCAGGAGCAGTTCATAGCCCTAAGCCAAAACATACTATGACCACCAGGGGTCTCACCTGAGATGATTACTCCGGCAGCGGCTCCAGGGCAGAATGAGGCCAGGGAACCACCCCAGGCACCACGCAAAGACTTGCCACCCCCCAATACGGCGGAGGGATGTTTCTGACCCCCGGCGTCTACACCTGGGGAGGCAAGGAAACCCTTGCCCTGAGCATAGGTATGATGATATGGATGGGGAGGAGGCCCCCATAGAGTGCTGGGATCCGTATGAGGTCTCCAATAATATTGTACGACCTCTCTAGGAGGGCAGAGGGAAGAGTAGAAGGCAAAATCCTGACGATCGCCCGAGAGGCTCTGCTTTTGACCGCTTGAGCAGGGGGTCGGCCTTTGAGAGGCTGGGCCCAGTAAATGACCTGCGAGAAAAATTATCCAGAACAAGGAGTGCTGCGAGGTCCAGAAGGGAGGCAGCAGATGGCCGTCCCCATGGGGGCCGACCCAAAGGACGGGACGATGTCCAGGGGGAAGTAAATAGCTGACACAGGCCTGCCGCAGCAGAACCCTCCATCCACCTCAAAGAGGCGGTCGGGGATAACATCGGCCAAGCCGACCCTACGAGGCCATGGAATGACTCGATCCAGCGATTAGAGGATAAGATCGGTGATATACTAAAGAGCCGGGACCCTCTTCAGAGAGGATACTCCATAGGCTCACCCTTTGTGGAGAAGATAGTCAACTTCCCTACGCCATCAAAGTTCAAGCCACCTACGGTCACCCCAAGATATGACGGGATTACCAACCCATTCTCCATATTGAGATGTATCAATCAGCGACCGACATATACTCTATCTCAGACGAGATGAGGTGTCGTGCCTTCTCTAGTACTCTGACCAGGGCTACACATGTCTGGTATATGTCTCTTCCAAAAAATTCCATTAAAAACTTTAAACAGTTGGCAGACCGGTTCATCCATAATTTTTCTTTGGGGTGAGGACACAGAAGAAGACCACACACCTGCTCTATGTTAAGCAGGGGAAGAATGAGAGTCTAACAGACTACATAGCCAGATTCAACAAAGAAAAGTTAGAAGTTGAAGACTATGAGGAGAGCATAGCCAGAAGGGGAAGCTGCTATGGAAACTTGCTGAGGACCCTCCGAGGATGATGGCTAAATTGTCATTGATAACAAGGAGGGTGATGAACACCGAAGAGGCGATGGCCGCAAAATACGAAGATGAAAAAGGAGGCACCAGTGGGGGTAAGTACCCTAAGAAGAACAAAGAGGGGAAGAAGTGGTCTACGAATGATAAGTTCGCTGATTACACCCCTCTAACGGTCAACTATGAACATATTCTCAATGAGATAAAGAGTGATCGATCCCTGAAGTGGCCTGAGAAGTTGAGGGCAACCCCCAACAAGAGGAATAAAAACCTGTGGTGCGAATTTCACCAAGACCATGGCCACGTGACAGACAAATGTTTTGATCTAAAATATGAGATTGAAAAAATGTTAAAATAAGGGAAGCTGAGGAAGTATGTTGATAAGAGTGCCTTCAAGAGGGGCCGAGTGGACGGCCCCAGAAAAAAGCGAGGCGATGCATGCCGAGAAGATCCTCCAAAAGATGAGACAATCCCTCTGAGGATGAGGACGACCCCGACCTCCCTCTGAGAGATGACAACGGCCCCATCAAGAGACTTAATATGATCTCTTTCGGTGTGGGCATGATCTCCGGAGGACTGGCAGGAGGAGGGTCAGAGGTCACAGATAGGAAGGCCCACGTGGATGAAGCCAAGGTAGTGATGAAGACAGTACACTCAACCTCTCTGGAGGCAAAGTCAGAAAAGAGGAAGAAGGTCGATATGGATACTCTGATAGTGTGGTTTTCAATAATGGACTTCAAAGGCCTCTTAGCCCCATATGATGACCCTCTCGTCATCACTACCAGGGTACATGGATGTGAGGTGCCTAGGATCTTGGTAGATGGGGGTAGCTCTGCAGACGTGATTTTTGGCCATGCTTCAAAGCCTTAGGTCTCAGCCATGCTAGACTCATCCCGTACCATTACCCATTAATTGGATTCAGTGGGGAAAAGGTTCATCCCCTCGAAGTGTATGAGGCTGATGTCAAGATGGGGGACGAGTGGCGGAGATGGCTTACCAAGAAGGTCAACTTCTTTGTGATGGATGAACATGTCTTTTCGGCCTACAATATTATACTGGGGTGGGTATCCCTCAAGGGGTTCGAAGTTGTGCCGTCTACGGTCCATCAGATGATTAAATTTCCAACCCCTTACGGGGTGGGAGAAGTTCAGGGAGACCAGACGACAGCACGTGAATGTTATTACAACTTTGCTGAAGAAAGAGAGGCACACAAGAAGGCTACAACCACTTATAATATTGATACCCTAGACCCAGAGACGAGGCGAAGCTGAAGAAAGGAGAGGTCATGGAAGAGTTAAAATCCATCATCCTCAATGAGGATGACCCGAAAAAAACCGTCCAAGTCGGTAAGTCTCTTAAGAAAAATATCAAGGAAGACCTCATTAAACTGTTGAGGAGAAGACAGAGCGTCTTTGCATGGAGTCATGCAGATATACCGGGGATCGACCCTGAAATCATGCGCCACAAGCTCAACGTGGTAGAGGGTACAAAGCCGGTAAAGCAGAAGAGGAGAATTTACTCTAGAGAGAAGTATGAGGTCATAAGGTATGAGGTCAAAAAATTAGAAGATGCTGAGTTTATCAGAGAAGTCATCTAGCCTGAATGGATGTCCAATGCAGTCATTATCCCAAAGGCCAACAGGAAGTGGAGAATGTGTGTGGACTTCACTGACCTCAACAAGCATTGTCCTAAAGACAACTTCCCTCTCCCCCGTATTGACCAGATGGTAGACGCTATCGTAGGCCATGAGCTCATGAGCTTCATGGATGCCTATTCAGGGTACAACCATATCTTCATAGACCCTGAAGACTCGAAGAAAATAGCCTTCATTACCGACAAGGGGACATACTGTTATAAGGTCATGCCCTTTGGCCTGAAGAATGAAGGGGCAACATATCAGCGCCTATAAATAAAATATTTGAAGACCAAATTGGGAAGTCTATGGAGGTCTATGTAGATGACATGATGACTAAGAGTTTGAAGGCAGAGGATTATGTGACCAACCTTGAGAGGACCTTTAACACGATGGACAAGTACCGGATGAAGCTCAACCCGGCCAAGTGCGTCTTTGGGGTTAGAGCAGGGAAATTTTTGGGGTTAATCATGAATCAAAGAGGCATTGAGGCCAACCCTGAGAAAATAAAGGCCCTCCTAGAAATGAAGACCCCCAAGACCATCAAAGATGTTCAAAGGCTCATAAGGAGAGTGGCTGCTTTGAATAGGTTCGTATCCAGAGCCACAGACAAGTGTTTGCCATTCTTCAAAATTCTCAGGAAGACCTTCAAATGGAGTGAAGAGTGTGATGAGGCTTTCAAGGAGTTAAATCCATACTTAGGGTCTCCCTTGCTATTGTCCCGACCAGTGTATGGTGAACAACTACATGTGTACTTAGCTGTCTCAGAATCAGCTATCAGCGCAGCCATTGTGAGAGATGATGATGGGGTACAGAAGCCTGTGTACTTCAACAGTAAGGCACTACAGGGGGTAGAGAAAAGATACCCAAGGATGGAAAAGTTAGCCTATGCCTTGATCCATGCATCGAGAAAGATGAAATAATACTTTCATTCCCATACAATGGTCATCCTCACTGACTCTCCTCTTAGGCAGGTCTTGCACAAGCCAGAAAAATTAGGGAGGCTAATAGCCTAGGCCATAGAGTTAGGGGAGTTTGACATTGTGTATCCACCTAGGAAGGCCATTAAGGGGCAAGCATTGGCATATTTCATGGCTGAATTCACTTGGGAAGATGATGAAACTAAAGATGAGAGCCTCGAGGAGACAGATACCCTACAAGGCAGACTCACCGACGCATATGCAGATAGGGCTGAGACCAACAACGCTAGAGGAAAAGTGGCCAAAAATGAAGAGGGAAGATATCTCTTTAGATAGGGGACCGTCATCGAGGGAAGTTTCTCAGAAGAATAGACTATGTGGAGCCTCTTCGTTGATGGGTCCTCTTACGATAGCGGAAGTGGGGCTGGACTGATAGTATCAGCATCCGATGGTACAGACGTTGAGTACGCCCTGAGATTCAACTTCAAAGCCTCGAACAATGAGTACGAATATGAGGCCTTGATAGCAGGACTCTCCTTGGCCAAGTGTCTTAGTGTCGGACAAATTTTGGTCCATAGTGATTCAAGGCTAGTAGTGAATCAGATGATAGGAGCCTGCGAGGCCAAGGATGAGTGGATTTCCAAGTACCTCGAGAAGGTGAGATCATTGCTGAAGAGCTTCAGAGAAGTGAAATTGAAGAGGATACCTAGGCTCGATAATGGTCGAGCTAATGCCCTTGCTAGGTTGGCCTCGGCGACTAGGACAGATATCAGGAGGACAGTCCCAGTGGAAATTTTACTTCGACCAACTATTAAAGATGCAGAGGGAACACTTAGAAATTGCCTGAATGTTTCTAAGGAATCTTCATTGATGGACCCTCTGATCAGATACATTAAAGAGGGGGAGATTCCAGAAGCAAGGCAAGAAAGGAAGAAGATGAGATACAGAGCTGCAAAATTCACTGTCATCGGAGACACCTTGTACAAAAAGGGGTTTTTGCTCCCCTTACTTAGGTGTGTACACCCATCTGAAGTCCCACGCATTTTGCAAGACGTGCATGAGGGTCCTAGGCAAGGGGCCTACTAGGTCAAAGATTTTAGCGAAGAGGGTGATCACCCAAGGGTGCTAGTGGCCAACCTTGGGGAAAGATGCCACGGCATATGTAAAAAAGTGTGACAAATGTCAAAGATTTGCCACCATCCCACACCAGCCCCATCAGCCTCTTACCTCCATTACATCCCCATGGCCATTTGTAGTATGGGGGATCGGCCTAGTAGTCCCCTTACCTAGGACCATCAATAACTATCGGTTCCTCATCGTGGCCATTGACTATTTTTCAAAATGGGTGGAGGCAGAGCCGATGGTCACGGTTACCGAGCAGAAGACCTTCCAGTTCATCTGGAAAAATATTATATGCAGATATGGCCTCCCCAACACCCTCATCTCGGATAATGGGACTCAATTCAAGAATACATCTCTCGAGAAGTACTGTGAAAGGGTGAGTATCAAACACTTCTTCTCTACCCCAGGTCGACCTCAGGATAATGGGCAAACGGAAGTCACAAATAGGACGATCCTAGACGGGATCAAGAAGAGACTTGAGGAGGCAAAAGGAAGATGGGTTGAGGAGTTTTATGCCGTACCGTGGGCCTACAGGACGACGACAAAGACCTCTACTAGAGAAACCCCGTTCATGCTAGCTTATGGCTCAAAAGTCATCGTCCCCACCGAGATTGTGTTTCCTACTCATAGGGTCCAAATGTATGACCCCCAGAGAAATACGAAAGAGAGGAGACTTGACTTAGACCTGATTGAGGAAAGGAGGGAAGACGCCGAGATAAGGCAAGCCGCCTACTAGCAGAGGACTGCAAGGTTTTACAATCAGAGGGTGACGCATAGACCAATTTCAGTGGGGGACTTAGTCCTCAAAAAGACTTGGCAAAAGCCCAACAAGCTCCACCCGAATTGGCATGGCCCATATAGGGTCATCGATGAAGTTGTCCCTGGGACCTATAGACTAGAAAACCTAGAAGGGGAACCCTTTTCCAACCCCTGGAATGCAGATCATTTGAAGAAATACTATCAGTAGTGTTGTAATGTCCCGACGGACCATAATTGTAATTGGTGTTGCTCCAACAGAACACCTGGAATGTTAATGAGAAATATTAGTGTTTCCTCTCATTTTGTGTTTGTCAGTTCTACTATGTCTGGAATCATCTTTGGGGAACCACCCTCGGCTATAATGAAGGTCAATGGTGGGGACGACCCCACCTTTGCCCTCAAGAAAGACGAGGGAGGACTTAAAAATCATTAATTTGGTAAAAGAAATCCTCGGCTATAATGAGGGTCAATGGTGGGGACGACCCCACCTTTGCCCTCAAGAAAGACGAGGGAGGACTTAAAAACCATTAATTTGGTAAAAGCAACCCTCGGTTATAATCAGGGTCAATCATGGGGACGACCCCACATTTGCCCTCAAGAAAGACGAGGGAGGACTTGATTAAAAACCATTAACTTGGTAAAAGCAACCCTCGACTATAATGAGGGTCAATGGTGGAGACAACCCCACCTTTGCCCTCAAGAAAGACGAGGGAGGACTTAAAAACCATTAATTTGGTAAAAGCAACCCTCGGCTATAATAAGGGTCAATGGTGGGGACGACCCCACCTTTGCCCTCAAGAAAGACGAGGGAGGACTTGATTAAAAACCATTAATTTGGTAAAAGCAACCCTCGGTTATAATGAGGGTCAATGGTGGGGACGACCCCACCTTTTCCCTCAAGAAAGACGAGGGAGGACTTAAAAACCATTAATTTGGTAAAAGCAACCCTCGGCTATAATGAGGGTCAATGGTGGGGACGACCCCACCTTTTCCCTCAAGAAAGACGAGGGAGGACTTGATTAAAAACCATTAATTTGGTAAAAGAAACCCTCGGCTATAATGAGGGTCAATGGTGGGGACGACCCCATCTTTGCCCTCAAGAAAGACGAGGGAGGACTTAAAAACCATTAATTTGGTAAACGCAACCCTCGGCTATAATAAGGTTCAATGGTGGGGACGACCCCACATTTGCCCTTAAGAAAGACGAGGGAGGACTTGATTAAAAACCATTAATTTAGTAAAAGCAACCCTCGGCTATAATGAGGGTCAATGGTGGGGACGACCCCACCTTTGCCCTCAAGAAAGACAAGGGAGGACTTAAAAACCATTAATTTGGTAAAAGCAACCCTCAGCTATAATGAGGGTCAATGGTGGGGACGACCCCACCTTTGCCCTCAAGAAAGATGAGGGAGGACTTGATTAAAAACCATTAATTTGGTAAAAGCAACCCTCGGCTATAATGAGGGTCAACGGAGGGGATGACCCCTCCTTTACCCTCAAGAAAGACGAGAAGGGACTTTATCAACCTCATCAATCAAAATTGGTGGAAATCATCCTCGGCTATAATGAGGGTGAATGTTGGGGATGACCCCTCATTCACCCTCAAGAAAGGCGAGGGCGGGGTTAGTGATATTGTTAATATAAAAAATTCACAATACAAATCAGACAAGAGACGAGTATGGAAGACAACAAGAGAGATGATATTATAAATGAAATATTACAAAAGGATGTTGTTCTACAAAAATAAGGTACATTCATGGGGCACATAAAGAGGGTATTGGCTACAAACAACCACGCTATTGAGAAACATCAGAAGGCAGGGCCTCAACGTCGATAAGAGAATTCTCCTCAATGACTATGATAGGCTGATCCTCAGACGTGTTTATACCCTCGACGTGCACTTGAGACTCCACCTATGCCAAAGCCTCAGCAATCAGGGGGTCGTCCAGTTGGACTGCTTCGATACAGGGGCGGACATAAGATACTGCATAAGCAAACTTAAGGACGACCAACTGGCAGGCCGTCCTAATCCCCCTCTCTAAGTATTCAAGACCGAAGCCTTGAAACTCATCCGAGAGTTTATAGGCCTCCACAACATCGACCTAGTCTTTCTTCACAGCCACCTCAAGATCGGTCTTGAACTGAACTCCCAAGTTGATCAAGGCCTCGTCTTCTCTTTTATAAGCGCATCCTTGGCCTGCAAGTCTGCATCGTGTTGCCTTGTCAGCTCATCCAAGATCCTGGCATGTTTGGTTCTGGCACTCTCCAGTTCAGCCTTTGCAGTCTCCAGCTCCGTCTGCAGATCAACCTCGTGTTGAATGGCCCTCTCGGCCTCATGAAATTTTTATTGATTTTTAGATAAACAGTTGTTAAGAGGTCGAGGAAACAGTTGGTGAAAAATTCAATTAAGAAAAAGTATGAACAAGTACTTAAGCCAGAGTGTGCAGACCATAGTCATACACCTTCGTCGGGGGCATCTTGGACAAGAACTCATAGTCGACAGTTGAGGGGGCAGAAAACATAGACGCCTTGACTTCCCTCAGGTTGGCAATCGAAGAAGACGGCTCGAGCTTCAAAAATGCCAAGTTTTGGGACCAGAAGGCCCCCATGCTGGAAGAAGAGGCGATCCCCTCGGATGCCTCCACCCTTGCCCTCGTCCTAGAATCTGGACGAGGGTCAACGGGGACTTCTGGCTCTTTCCTCTTTTGCCTGTCGGAGGACGGATCAATATGCGTCGGCCCCACGGTCTTTGTCTTACTCGGAGCTTGCTGAGGATCCTTGCCTTTCTTCTTGCCCAAACCAGATAGTAAGCTCGGGGCAGTCATTTCCCAAAGATGGTCGGATATACCTGCAGGACGACCTAAAAAGAAGACAACACGTCAGAAAAATGCAGAGGCAAAGATGAAACACTTAAAAAAAGGCAAAGATTGTGCAAAAAATAATATAACTCACATAGCTCTATCAGGGGGTCGACCCTCAAACCAACTTCCTGGAGAAATCGAGGAGTCATCAGATCTTCAAACTTTGCAAGTTCACCCTCTTTCCCTCGTTCCCTCAGATACTCAACTATGTCCTTCTCGTCCAGACTAAGTCCGGGATCTGACCTGGCCTTCATCGAGGGGTTAGACCATCTTCTTGGAACCCTCAGACCATCGTCCAACTGTTGAGCCTCGACGGTAAATTCCCATTCTCCATAAACAAAGAAAAATCTCTTATTCCAATCGTGGTTGGAGGTTTGTGCCACGTGGAGAAGTTTTTTATCAGACCTCCTCGCCCCCAGGTGATAGTACCCAGGATGTTTGGACGAGGAAGTGATATTATAACATGCCAAAAACACGTCGGAGGAAGGCTCGTCAGTGAAGGCATTCTTCCACAAGGAGATGTAGTCGAGGATCATCCTCCAGGAATTGGGAGGAACCTGAGAGAGGGAAACGCCGAGGGCTGACAGTATATTAACAATGGCAGGGTGCAGAGGAAACCTAACACCGACCTTAAACATATGTTCGTACATTGTTATCTCTCCCTCTTCATCCTCAAAGACCCTCTCAGACTCAGAGGGAACCCTCATACTTATTTTGGAGGGCACACCAAATGCGTGCCTCCACAGCAAGAGGTCACGATCCTTGACTGAGGAAATATAGGACGAGGCATGAGAGGTGTCAACTGGGTCAGCATCTGAGTCCTCACCATCATCCTCAGTCCCCTATCCCTCGGCCTCATCACCTGTCAGAGGCCTATGAGGAAAAGCCATCTGGAAAGCATGGGGGGATAAAGTTGTCACAGGGACAGCCTCGAAAGGGACCACACCCTCGACCTGTCGGCTTGGGATTAGATCAAGCGTCTCTCTCCTCCCAAAAGGCCCAGCGCCAGTTGGTGATGATGCTCTCTCATCCATCTCTCCTGAATGACTCTCGGTTGGACGACCGGACGACCCACAAGACTCATATGGTTTTATTGTGGCTAAAGGAATGGGAAAAATGGGTCGTACCCAATTAGGGTCATCCCCTCGTCTTCTCTCATCCTCTTCCTCTATTCGCCTAATCTCTACGAGAAACTTCTCTCTCCGGGATGGAAACTCCTCGGCTAAACTGTAAAGCCTCCTAAGCATTAAGGGGAAGACCTTACACTTAGAAGAATTTGGCTAAGCCAACTACAAACAATCTCACAGTTGACCAGGTTGGACTTTTTGATCAAAACCAAAGAATTAAAGGGTTTTTATAAAGAACATTCAAGAACAGACCACCGGAGGATACACCGGAAAAGTTATGAAATAGCCTAGGGAGAATCCAACCCTACGAGACCAAAACAAGAAAGCAAACAGAAATGAAGATAAAGAGGGCACTAGGGCAGAGGGATTAGTTGAGAAGAAATATTGGTACTGCCAAACTCGAAACGTCGAAATTGCAGAAATGTCTAGAAAGCTAGTGAGAAGCTAGAGAGAGAGAGAGTTCAGGTGCGAAGAAGAAGAATAAGAAGAAGAAGAAGAAGAAGAAGAAGAAGAAGAAAAGAAATAATTTCAAAATTGCTTAAATACCTTGCTAATGAATGGGCCCATTAACCAATGCAGAGCACAGCCCACGAGGAGGGCATCATTAGGGCATGAAGTCCCAGGCAGTGTGCAGCCGCCACACCTAGAAAACTGGAACGACGTTGGATAAAAACTTGACAGGTGTCATGCATCTAACTGGACATACACTCATTTCAAGGGAAACACTATCCCTTAGCCATCTCAACAACATCGATGGCTAAGGGCTGGGGGTGATTGATATACCTGTATGTACCTTCGGCCAGGCCGAGGGCTCCCTACAACTGGATGAGGCCCAGACGACCCTCCAGGGGGCCGACCCCTCATCAGGCCCAGACGACCCTTCAAGGGGCCGACCCCACATCAGGCCCAGACGACCCTTCAAGGGGCCGACCCTTCATCAGGCCCAGGCAACCCTTCAGGGGGCCGACCCCTTATCAGGCCCAGACGACCCTCCGAGGGTACGACCCCACATCAGGCCCAGACGACCCTTCAAGGGGACGATCTCTCATCAGTCCCAGACGACCCTTCAAGCGGCCGACCCCTCATCAGGCCCAGACGACCCTCCGAGGGTACGATAGTACGAGGCCTAAATTAGGCCAGATTCATTACCGGAGGGAACTTTGCCCTCGGCCTCATGTCACAGGCCGAGGGTGACGTCATCACAGCGAGTGGCTTGGGAGACGCGTGGAACAGTGCGTGTGAGGCTCACATGGAACGTAAAAGACCGTTATAACAAGATCACCTCCTCACGTGAGGGAATATTATGTCATCATTTGGCATCTACATGTGTCAACAGGAGATTGGCTAAATCATCATTCACATGAACCATGCATACTTGGGGGGTACACTACACCCCTCAAGACCTATATATACTTGTCACCTACAACCCCACAAAGGGATCGATCGATAATTGTAACCCTAGCTAAAACTCTGCTTGTACACACAGTAGAGAGAGAAAGTGAGCTTATGTGCATTGTATCCAAGGCCATTAGTGCCCATACTTAGTGGATCACACACTCACAGTGGATGTATTCCTAATTGGTTGAACCACTATACATCATTATCTAGTTCCTCTTATACTCATCTCCTTCTACACACTTACACACTTATACATATACATCTCTATGGCTGCCATGGTTACTATTGTTTGAGCTCATCATCACTTGTCTGGTGGTACTGATGGCAGCATCATCAGAGACAATTTCTTCACGACCAATCTTGTGATACCCGAGGGAATTCACTGTTAATGACGAAGGTTAATCGGTGGATACCGAGCGTGAAAGGTCGCTTGTGGACTGCTCTCGATTGAGCAGTTTTCTTTAGAGCTTTGCTAGGCACTGCGCATTATACCTGTGGCAGTTATCAAGTAGTCTGCAAGTCGATAGTCTTGTAAACTCTCTAAAGTGTTGAAAAAAGGTTTTACCTGATAGGTGTTTTTTCTTTAATTTGCCTCTATCGAATGCACGATTTATTTTATCAGCATTATCACCTAGTTGATTGCTTAGGTTAATAAGATAAAATTTGGACTTATGTGTGTTGGACACTTGATTATAGAAATTTTCCATTAATATCGAGATAGAGCACTCTCAGATGATCCATTATGGAAACACCAAAGAAACTATGAAAATGATGCCGATCAAATAAAAATTCTTGATTTTAGAGACAAATAATTCAATTGATAAAAATAATTAATTAATTAATATATATATATATATATATATATATATATATATATATATATATATATATATATATATGATCATACATGTAATACATATACGACAATATCAAAAAATTTAATAGCACTAGTTAATTATTAACATAAGTTGTCAAATTTTCGTGAACACGACCACACTGGTGAAGTTGGTTTGGAGGTTGATGTTATGAAAATTGTTGCTTGCTTGACCAAAATCTTGTGTGTTGATATTTCTCCGGCCTGTTGATGAATCACAACGATGATGCCATTGTTGGAAAATATTGTGCTTTAACACAAATTAATATTTGGCCAAATATGTATTTTGGTCAACTTTCAGCCATCATAAAAGCAGGACCCGCACTTCAAATGAGGTGGGACCAGGTACGTACGTTCCTTGTAGAAATAAGAGTCATGTGGTATATTCATCTGTTAAAAATGGAAAAGTGATTAATGAAAAGTTTGGTTTCAAATTACCTCGTTAATTTATGAAATTGTTGGGAATTTTATATAATATCCTGTAATGATTTTTCTAAGTTGTCGCCAAAGGGTAGGACTATTTGCTCTATAGTGACTATTTTTTAGAATCATCACTAAAAGTAGTGATTGTTCACCATTAGTTATGGTTTTTCATGAAAAACGTCAATAGGGTAACGATTAAGAAAAATACACATCTTTTTATGAAAGAACACTTTTCTTTTTATAAGTACAAGACTAGTCTTCATTTTGGAAAAAAGCGAATAAATGTCTTTCAATACTTTTCATTACTAATCGAGTCAGAGTGATTATCAAACATAATTGGTTCATGGGACATGTACATTGAAGTGCTTCTTGCGTTTGTCGAGACCATTTTATCTAAGGAAGCATACGTTTATTATTCATTTCTGTAAACACCGTAGCGGGAGCACATTTTGTCTCAAGGAGAGAGTGTTCAACACTCGACTCGGTCATCTTCTTTGTTTGTAAGTTCTCTATTGAATTAATTTTTTTAGTGATCAAATATGATTTACTTCTTGTTTTAATTTGATAAAACACAAAAGAAAATATGATTATAAATAATAATCTTAAGACAAAATTACCTTGTAATACTTTAGTGCTTTTATTCAAATGAAAGGGTAGACTAAAATGAAATTTTAATGCACATATAATTTGGATATTGTAGAACCGATTTTGTGATTTGTGCGTATTTCCAGTTAGAATTCACCGCGTATTGTCAATGTCTAATTATGTAAATAATACACAAATATGTTTATAATTGGTGATTGTGCTAAAAGGCAACATAAATTTTGCATAAGATATATATGTGATATTTTACATTAAACATCTTAAAGAGTTATCAATATAATTATCTACATGTGTCGATGCACATGTGCTTATATATATTGATTTCCAAGTGTGTGTGTAGATATTTGTATGATGTGGACATCAACCTACGAGGTATTAGTAGTATATATAAAAATGTGCGAGAGTTGTGTCGTACAATTGTTGGAATATTATTATTATTATTATAAGGTATATATGTATTGCCATCTGGCTAGCATAAGGTTCACACTTTCATGGACCTTGGTTTTATCTGTGTGTAAAAAGTGATGTTGATCCAATTATGGCCGAAAATTGGTGTTGAGAATCTCAAGGCCGAAATAATTGATAGAGTATGATCTTGGACCGGTGCAACATTACCATCCTACCGTTTATTATTAAAGAAATGGTTGTTTGTATAATTAGACATACGCAATAAATAGATTCATGGATGAACGGTAGAGATAAATTGATCACCAACGGACACAACTGTTCAAATAAAATAAGTATTTGAAAACAGTTGGTTTAATTTCTTATGGCCACTCTAGAGATGGGTAACAAATAATTTTATTGTGTAAATGTTTAAAGAAAAATATTGAATTTTGATTTTGTGTATGAGAAGTTTCTGGTCTAAATAATAAATAAATGTAGATATATATGATGATTGTCTTTTGTAATCTGTAATACATGAATTTTTGCATAGGTGGATTTAAAATCAAGTGCCTTATAAAACATGCACCAATTTGTTTGTCATTTTATTGGTTGTAAGTATCTTTATAAGAGGTAAAGGCCTTAGTTTCTTGGTTAATTAAATTTGATAAGATGCCACTGTGGAAAGGCATATGTTTTTGAATAATAGTGTCATGAATGTTTTGCGACCATTTACAAACTGACATTGGGTACTTATTTCACACGGAAAATTTATGTAAACTACTTTTAAGAGATTTGGTTTTACGAATTATATATAAATACATGTCACACAACATTCAAAAGACGTGTAATAATTTTTTTTTTATTTTTTCATTATTTTTTTGAGCAAGGCAACATTGTTTTTATGATATGCCTATAAGGAATTATTTTGCATATGTGGTATCACTTGTATAATTCCCTCTTAGTGATGAGATTTTTCATGAGATAGTCAAATGCATGAGTTATTTAGTGCAGTTAACATATTGAAATTATTATCACATCCTTTCATGTGTCTCGACAATTTTTATAGACCTCAAATGGACTATAATGACAAAATTATTACAATTATGCATTTAATCTCTTATTTTGTGTATTAAATAAAAAACATTATCACTTGGATACTAACTTAATATAGTTAGTAAATAAAATGTGATGTGATACTATTTGTGATTTAAAATCAAAGCATCATCACTTAAAAGTATTATGTTATTAAGATAATGTTCAATTTATTTGAGCAATGATGAAAAACAATGCATTGTAGAATATTTTATTATTTAACATTGACATGTATGCACTAATATATATTTGATCTAATGGTTATTTATCACATGTTGAATTTATATTAACATTGCAGTTTAAGTTATAATTTTATGCGTAAATTGAAGATGAAAAAAAGATACAATTTGTGTTAATATTGTGGTTCCCATATGTCATAAAGAAATGCTTGTAAAATTCGATACGATTAGTTTCAAGAGGGAAGTTATGCATATTGATCGACCTCACTATATTGAATTTGAAAAAAATTCTACATGAAAAAAAGAAAAATATTCACATTTGATAAAAGGAGAATTGAACGAAATATGATAAACACTATGGATGGGTGAATATATGCATAGTTCTCACTAAGTTTTACATTGTCAATGAATGAAAACTACATCGACTAATATAAAGTTCGATGAACACGGTCAACGATATGAGTGTCTTTAATAGACATAAGGTGAAATATGCCATAAATCCATTTTGGAAGAGTTTTATGCTTCCAATTAATATGTTTATCTATGTGATTTCCATTTGTACTATTCAACAATGACAAACTAGTGTGGTGTGATTACATGTCTATTCATCAGATTTATGATTTACAATTTTAACGACTGATTTAAAAATGGTAGAATTAAATCGTAAATTCATAAAAATGATCAAGGGATTCAGAATCGAGTGGTTCCCGTTGTTTTTAAAGAAGATAGAATCAAATTATGATCTCATTGAAGACTTAGGTAATATTAAGACTCTACAACTAGTAAACTCAAAAAATGACAAGTAACCTAATTATATATATATATATATATGCTCCTTTGCGGACTAGTCCGCATTTTAAGAATGCGGACCGGACATGTGTCACCTAACGGTGCACCGAGAAATGATCGCCTAAATTATAGGCACACTCTCTCTCTCTCTTTTCTGGGCTCACCGCCAGGTGACACATGTCCGGTCCGCATAAGAGCAAGACTGTATATATATATATATATATATATATATATTTTTCATCGAATAACCTAATCACATATTTTATTTTTCGATTCTTTTAAAGTCCATAATCATGTAATTATGTTCTAACGGTTCTGAGGCATATATAATACGTGCGCTACAACTTGAGTTTAATGCTGATAATTGTCACACGTGAATTGTTAGGCCTATGGAATGATAAGGAATGTGCCATTTAATGTCGAAAAAGTAGAGAGACTTATTTCAGTTAACGTTTCTTTAGAATGAAAAGAATGGTTTACCTTTTAAATGGACACATGTTAGTCCAAAGAAATATTAATGTGGTAGCACACTATTTTATATGTCAAAGTCATTGTACTTTAAAGGAAAAATAACACATTTGGAGGTTGAGAATTGTTGATGTAAAAAATTAGATCATATCTAATCATTCAATCACAGATAAATAAATGAGATAAAGAATTTTTAAAGTGGTTTAGCATTATAATAATGGCCTACGTCCACTGTTATGTTATTGCTGATTGTTTGGGAATTCTCGATTACAAGTTATATCAAGAAATTCCGGTCCCTTTACAATGAGGATTGTACAATGTATTTATAGCTCTGGGGCTGTAATGTGAAAGGGTAATACATTAAATGATGTACATATGAAAGGGTGATACATTCAATGCTCCTTAAGCGTATGCGTCTGAATGATAAGCATTTAATGAACAGTCAAACTGTTGGTTATCCCGCTATTAATGCTTTGTTCGAGGTGCAGCTCGGACCGCCTGAGTTGCTCGGACCGCTTAAGCTTCTCGGTACTCAAGAGTTCCTCCGAGAGTTCTTGTTCCTCGGAGCGTATGAGTTCCTCGGGGAATCAGTGCTCCTCGTTGTAGTATGGTTCCTCGGAGCATGTGAGTTCCTCGAAAATGCTTGTTGTTGCCACGTAGATTGCCACGTGTCTTCACTTTATTGAGCCATGTCAGCAGACTAAATTTGGTATCAACAGAAGCCCCCAATGTTTCATTGTTCAAACTTTGAGGAGTGTGGAATATTCTTTCTTGGAATATGGCAGTTTTAAATGGTCATCCTGAAATTTAAGAGTCTTTTGTATTTATTTCTCCTTCCAAATTCGTAGAATCAGGCTTTTTTGAATTTTTATAATCGCCTCGATCTCCGCGTATTTTTTGTCCTTCTAGCCGCCGGTAGCGTAATCGTTTCTTTTTGTAATCGTTACTTTTTCCTTTTCCCAAGGCACGGTATTTAAGCATCACAGACAATCCCATCGTCTTTTACTTTTTCAAATGTGTATCTTCAAAATTTCCATTGTCTTACTCTCTTGTGCGTTCATCCTTTTCATCGTTCGTTGTCAACAGATCCGCTCTTTTTCTGTAAGATCTTCTTCCTTCTTCTTCATTTCCTTTATTCATCATGGTTTACCCTGTTGAATCTCTTGATAAATTTCGCTCTGATTTTTCTATTCCCTCATGGTTTGTTCTAGAAGAGCTTTCTGAGCCTTCTGACTATTTTCGTTTGGCTGAGGGGCATTGGTTCCCCAGTCTCTTTGTCGCTGAGTGTGGATTTTCTTTTCCGCCCAATCCTCTATGTCTGGAATTTTGTCAATATTTTGACGTTGTTCCTGCAATAATAGCCCCCAATATATGGAGAATAGTTAATGGGGTGCATAGGTTAAATCAAATTCATGGAACTCGCATAGGAGTTCCAAAAATCATGTTTTATTATAGATGGCCAGTGGGTGATAACACTTTTTATTTAAAAACTAGATTTTTAAATAGGGCTTTAGTGGTCAATCTCCCGGATGCCAATAGGGACTATTTTGAGCATGGAGTTGTTATAAAAAAATGGTAACATGCTCCTTTATCAGGAGATGAAGTGTATCAGGGTCCCAGATGCCCTCCTTGTGGAAATGGGATAGGTTATTTTTATTTTATGTTATTTATTTTGAAATTATGCTTCTTATATGTTTCATAAAATGTGCCACTGATATTTTAACATTTATTTATTTGCAGTTGATAGCAAAAGAAAGTGTCCAAAATAAGCAGACGTGAATATAAGGCACTTAAAACTTATCTGGAGTTTGCATCAAAGTGTTGCCGACGAGCACATTAGGTCAGCCTCGTATCTGCTGCAGTACAAGAGCTACACCACTTCTTTCACTGCTCGTCCGGTGATAAGTGAAGTAGAACCATTACCACCTTCTACCAGTTCCTCGCCTGAGTCACACATTCCTTTAAGTGAAAGGATGAAGAAGAGAAGACCTCCTACCCTTTTTGAGAAACCTGCCTCTGGTGCTGGAGAGGCAAAAAGAAGTAAGATTGACGTCCCAGGGGAGGGGACAAAGAAAACTGATGCACCTTCCTCGGCTGCCCCTGTTGTGAAGGTTGTCGAGAAGCCCCAAGCTGCTCCAGGAGAAGTGATTGTAATATCACCGACCAAGAGTTCCTCCTTGGTTGAATCTATTCCTGCTCCCTCGAGGGGGATGAAGAAGAGCTCCTCGATCAATTTGGCTGACACCATCTCTCAGCCTCCGACTAGTGGAGTTCCCACTTTCGTTCCCCCTAGCTCTGCCATGAGCTCGGTGAAGACATGGATCATTCCCGAGATCCAAGGTATCGAGGAAAACCTTTCTCGGGATATGGTTACCTCTTTGGCAGCTCGCCACATTGCTTCTGTAAGTCCTTTTACTTTGAACTTTTCATCTTTTCCTTGTTATATCTGTCTCTGACTTGCTTTCATTTTCTTTTCACAGTTGGTGAGCTGCTTCAATACAATTTTGAAGAAGGATGAAGCTATTAAAGCTTCAAGCTCCTCGTCTGGTGTAGAGGAAGCTTTGATGGGCTTGGGGCAGTCTCTGAAAGAGTCTCGCCAAAAATATGTTGATAATAAGGCAACTTGGGAGAAGAAGCTTGCCTCCACCGAGTAGGAGAAGGCTCGAGTTATTGAAGTCTCCAAGGGGTTGGAGAAGAAAATAAAGAACTTGTAGGAGAAAAATAAAGAGCTTGAAGTGAAGCTCAAGAATGCTGAGGAGTTTGAAGATAAACTCAAGGTTGTTGAGGAAGAATGAATCCAACTTCGGGAAGTAAGTCGACAGAAGGAGGAGGTTGAGAATAAATTGAAGACTGCTGAAAACCTTCTGTCCGAGAAGCTTTCCTCAGAAAAATTAAAGAGAAAACTGGTTGTGAAGAAATCTTTCAGCGTTGGATGGGACAAGGGGTGGAACAAGGGCTTGGCTTCCATGATGTCACAAGTAGAATATGGCAGCCTCAAGTACTTCAGAGATGGATGGGTCGCTGCTCTACAGGAGATGAAAGTGGATGAAAATTCCGAAATCTTTCAGCGACACATCCCTGGTCCCCCTCCAACTCCTGAAGACGAAGAAGAGGACGAAACTGCCTCCGCAGAGTCTTCCATGGTGATGGGAGATCAGGTTTCTCTTCCCCCGACTATCCAGCCCGCTGGCGAGGAACTTCAATTACCTGCAACTTCCTCCGAGCAACTTCCAGCACTTCCCCAACCACTATCTGCTCCATCCGAGCAACCTACTTCCTCGTCCCATCCTCCCTATAAAGTTTTGGGAGACAAGGAAAAGGTGTATAGTTGTTCGGATTTCTCTATTTTATTTTTCTTTAATAAATGTAATCCTGAACATGTAACTATGAACCTTGTACTTCTGACCTTTATGATATAATAAAACTTGAACTTGTGTTTATTCATACTGTTGTCTCTTCTTCATGCTCTGTTTTGATTATTGATTACTGCTTTTTCTTCCTCTACTAGTTTTTGGCCAGGATGGAATTATTATCTGCTCATGATACAAAGCTGTTGAGGCAATGCAATGAATACTTTAAGGCTGGTCACACGGATCTGAGTGCATCACAAATCATCGACATCCTTGGTAAAGATGCTTCAGAACAGGAAATTGAGGCCTACCAATACTTGAAGTGTCTGCTTGATCGTGCAGTGGCCAATAATGTGGCTTATTATGATATGATCGAGGATCTCCAAGGCACTGTTGAAGACCTTCAGCATCAATACAAATAATCCACTGCCCTTTTGCACGAGGGGTATGATAAGAAGTATTATCAACTCAATGCTGATAAGGGATACAAGAAGCGTTTTGCTGGCTATGATGTGAGGGAGAGAATTCTGAGGGCTGAAGTCGAGGAGTGCAGATAAATAGATGAATTATTAGAGCAAAAGAATAATAATCTGCAAAGAGAGTTATCGCAGTTGAAGTCTGCAGCTTCCTCTTCAAAAGCCTTGATCCCAGTGACTGATGAGGGATTCTCGTTCTTGGAGGTCGTGAACGCCAACTTGAGGGACGAATTGGAGACCTTGAAAAGAGCTGGCCCCTCTACATCTTCTTGTGGACGAGCAAGATCTCCTCGTGGACGAGCAAGAGCAGCTCGAATTCCTATCTAGGAACAGAGGACTGAATCCACTTTGGAGAACTAAGCTTTCCAATTAATGGCAAAGAACCAGGCATTGGCCGAAATGTGAAAGAAGAACAGGGACCTGGAAGAGAAGCTTTCAGCGCAGAAATCAGTCTTGGAGAATAAGGAACTCTTCATCAAAAATCTCCACGAACAGCTGGAAAGACTAACATATCAATTCCTTAAACAGCCCAGGGAGTTCTGGATGGCTGGGTACAATGAGGCTCTCTACCACTTGGACGATCGTATCTAGAATGCCAATAATGAGGCCTACAAGCAAGGCTGGTTAAATGCCTTAGGTGTGCTGCAACTCGAACAGGGTCATTACCTGTGGGACTACCATGATCCTGGGTTGCTCGACCTACCCGTGCCACCATTCAAACTTGATATGAGTTGGATCCCTGCTCGGGCCATTCCTCGATGCTTAATTTCCAAGTATCTCGGCGACTACAATCTCCATTCAAGTGTTGAGATATCTCATCCTGAGCACCTTCTAGATCGACCATCCGTGATGAATATCAGGATGTTAAAAGATTTGAACTTCATAAACTCTCCTCTTGCTTTAAATGATCCGCCTGCTGGTGAGAAACCTGTTTCAAAAGCAGAGGGGAAGAAACCAATAGAGTAGGAATTTTGATGTAATAGTTAGTATACATATCATTCTCAATGTAATTTGTTTTTGATTTAATGAAAGATTTTTATTTTTGTTCGCAATATTAATTGCTATTGTCTTGTAAAATACTTTACATTTGTGCATGTATGTTTGTTAAAAAGATAACAATATTGTGTTGTTTCGTGTTGTTTGTCGATCAACTTATTGTCGACTAGCTTGAATTTGCGGTAGTCATTAAAAAATTACCAAGTTATTCCTCGACCAACTTACAAAGTTGTTTCTCGACCAACTCACTAAGTTGTTTCTCGACCAACTTACTAATAATTTAAAAAAATCACGAGTATCAATAATTTTTCTTAATCATTTTCTCATATTCATAAAATGTTTCTGACCAGCCAATGTAGGTAAATTTCCTTCTCGACCAACTACAGTTAGTGGGTTTTTATCCCTGACCAACCATAGTTAGTGGATTTTTCCTCTACGAGGAGCTTTGGCCCTTTTTGGAATAGTCTTACCTCCCGACCAACTTTAGTTGGCGTTTTAAAGAATATATATACTTCCTAACCAACATAAGTTGGCATTTTTAGGAATACTTTTACTTCTTGAGGAACACATAGTTTCACTTCCGGTAGGAATACAAGTTTTACTTCCCGAAGGAATACAGGTAGCTTTACTTTCCAGAGGAATACAGGTAGCTTTACTTTCCAGAGGAATACAGGTAGCTTTACTTCCTAGAGGAATACAGGTAGCTTTACTTACCAGAGGAATACAGGTAGCTTTACTTCCCGGAGGAATACAGGTAGCTTTACTTCCCGGAGGAATACAGGTACCTTTACTTCCCGGAGGAATATATTTATTTCTCGACCAACCTTAGCTGGCGTTTTCGAGAAAAAATTTGAGTAGCCCGAGTTTTGCCGAGTTTCGCCGAGTAGTGTGTAGCACTAGTATTCCCCGAAAAACTTTTAATAAAAGGAGAAAATACACATCACTGATAATACTTGCGCAGGTGCTCTGCGTTCCATGCATTCTTAAACTCCTCCCCTTCTAAAGTTTCTATTCGATAAGTTCCTAGTCGAATAACTTCTATAACTCGGTATGGTCCATGCCAGTTTGCCTCCAGTTTGTTGTGCTTTTGAACCACTTTCTTCAGCACATAGTCTCCTTCTTTCAGTTCGTACTTCTTCACCCTCTTATTGTAGAATAGAGTTGTTCGTTGCTGGTATGCAGCATTTCTGATGGATGCTTCTTCTCTAACTTCCTCGAGCATGTCTAAATCCAATCTTCTCATTAAGTCGCTGACAGGGGAATTGAAATTCAGTAACCTGTGTGTTGGGAGGCCCAACTCGGCAGGTATAACAGTTTCACTTCCACATGCTAGCATATATGGAGATTCTCCAGTTGCTACTCGGGGAGTAGTTCGGTAAGCCCACAGTACTGACTGTAACTTATTTATCCAATTTTCTTTCGTATTGTCCAGTCTTTTCTTCAAGCCATTCAGTAGTGTTCTGTTTGTCACTTCAGTTTGTCCATTGCTTTGAGGATGGCCTGGTGCTGAGTGGATCTTCAAAACATTTTATTGATGACAATAGGCAGCGAACTCCTCGTTATCATATTGTGTTCCATGGTGTGTGATGAAAGCATGAGGAAGACCATATCGACAAATGATGTTCTTCCAAATAAATTGGTACACCTTCTCGTACGTCATATCAATGAGAGGCTCAGCTTCCACCCACTTAGTAAAATAATCCACTGCGACGACGAGGTATTTGAACCTTCCTCTGGTCATTGGCAGTGGTCCGACCAAATCTATTCCCCACATGGAAAACGGCTAAGGGGAAGTGATGGATGTCAACAATGCTTGTGGAGTTCTTCGGATGGAGGAAAAGCGCTGTCACTTGTCACATTTCTTGGCATAGGCTACACAATCAGCCCTCATCGTCGGCTAGTAATATCCCTGCATCATCATCCTTTGCAAAAGCGTCCGACCTGCTACATGGGCTCCACAGGACCCTTCATGGATCTCTTCAATCAATTCTTTTACCTCGGAGGGATGTACACATCTTTCCAAACCTGCCATAATTCCTCGTCTATATAAAATACCGTTAGTTAATACATACCGAGCAGCTTTAAACTTTAATTTCTTGGCTGCGAGCTTGTCAATTGGTAATTCTCCCTCCTCAATATATGCCCTGATGGGATCCATCCAAGATAGTCCTAAATCAAGGGTGATAAAGTTCATCGCCAAATCTTCATCTATACTCCGACCAGCTAAAACTTCAATTGGGATTGTTCTTTGTAGCTCGGTACGAGTTGCTGATGCTAATCGAGTAGGTCATCTGCTCTTGCATTCTCCATTCTTGGTATTCTGACCAGCTGAATAGAAGCAAATTCTGATACCAACTCTATCACCTTTGGTATTTGATCATTAGTTCTCCTTTGGTTGCATATATTCCCAACATTTAATTTACAATTAATTGAGAATCATTAAAGACAATAATTTGCTTCGCCTCCATAATTTTTGCCAAATTAAGACCTGCAATCATGGCCTCATACTCAGCCTCATTATTGGAAGCTTTGAATTGGAAACTTAGGGCATATTCCATGTCGACCTTGTCCGAAGTGCTCAAAACTATCCCTTCCCCACTGCCTATTGTGCAAGATGAGCCATCTACATATAGCCTCCATATAGGTAACTCGTCTTCAAACTTCTGATCTGACACAGTTCCTCGATGAAATATTTGTTACTTCCTTTCATCTTCCCCTGATATTTCTCTCTCTTCGTCGATTATCTTTTCTTTCCCTTTTACCAACCGGAGTTGGTCTGAGCTCGAATTTGATGATCCTGTAACATCCACTTGCCCTTTTACCAACCGGAGTTGGTCTGAGCTTGTGTTTGTTGATCCTGTAACATCCACAGGTTGATCAGCGAGCAACTTATGCTCCTCGGGGGTATCACGATAGGTAAACTCTGCTATAAAATCCGCTACAGCTTGCCCTTTAAGCGATGATCTGGGTTCATAGACTATATCGTATTCACCGAGCTCTATTGCCCAGTACATCAATCTCCCTAATTTTTTCGGTTTATGAAGGGCTTGCCTCAACGGCATATCAGTATATATGACTATAGTATGAGCCTGGAAGTATGGCCTCATTCTCCTACTCGCCTCAATCAGTGCCAGTGTTAACTTTTCCAGCCTTGGATATCTTATCTCTGCTCCTCAGAAGGCCTTACTTGTGTAATAGATTGGTTTTTGTACTCCATTCTCCACTCTTATCAACGCCGAGCTAACTGCATTCTCCGATACTGCTAGATATAAGTACAATTTTTCTCCCATCACTGGCCTGGATAACAGTGGAGGTGCTCCCAAGAATTTCTTCAAGTCTTGAAAAGCCTTCTCACTTTCATCATTCCACTCAAAAGTCTTTCGGAGTGTCTTGAAGAATGAGAGACATCGATCAATTGCTCGCGATACAAATATGTTGAGTGCTGCTACTCGTCCTGTAAGACTTTGCACCTCTTTCTTCGTCATTGGAGATCGCAGCCCTAATAGAGCTTTGATATTTTAGGATTTGCCTCAATGCCTCGTTGATTGACAATGTACCCGAGAAACATGCCTTCTTGTACTCCAAATATGCACTTCGTCGGGTTCAGCTTCATTTGATATTTATCTAGTTGATCAAAAGTCTGACATAAGTCAACTAGATGATCGACAGCTTTCTCTTTGTCAGCATATTGTCAACATAGACTTCCATATTGCAACTGATTTGTTCAGCAAAGACTTTGTTCATCAGCCTCTGATATGTCGCACCTGCATTTTTCAAACTAAAAGGCATAACATTATAACAATAAGTTCCCCTAGGGGTAATGAAAGAAGTACTCTCCCTATCTTCAGGTTTCATTTTAATCTAATTGTAGCCAGAATAAGCATCCATGAAGCTCAGCAGCTCGTGTCCTGAGGTAGAATCCACCAGTTGATCAATTCGGGGCAATGGAAAGTGATCCTTTGGACATGTTTTGTTGAGGTCAGTGAAGTCTACACACATCCTCCATTTATCATTCTTCTTTTTCACCATCACCACATTTGCTAACCAGTCTGGATATTTAACATCTTCAATAAAGTAGGCTTTCTGGAGCTTCTCGACTTCCTCCTGTATAGCTTGATTCTTCTCGGGGCTGAATACTCTTCTTTTTTGCTTCACAGGCTTGATCTCCTTATTCACATTGAGTTCGTGACATAAGAAAGTTGGGTCTATCCCGGGCATATCCTCATGACTCCATGCAAAAGTTTGCTTTCTGCTTCTAAGGAAAGTAATTAATTCCTATTTTAGTGAGGTTTCCAACGACAAACCTACTTGAGTAGTTCGCTCAGGATGCTCGTCGTCCAGAATGATGTTTTCAGTAGCTTCCACCACTTGACCCTTCATGAGTTGAGACTCATATCTAGGATCCAATGTTTCAATTTCTGCACCTTCATCCACTTGATAGGTAGTAGTCTTTTTCCTTGATTCCTCCAGTTCCTCTTGCTCGGCGGATGAATAATAGCATTCCCGAGTTACTTTCTGGTCACCTTTCACAACTCCTACTCCAAAATTTGTTGGAAACTTTAGGCATTGATGCATTGTAGATGGTACAACCTCAAATTTCTTCAATCATACTCTTCCCATGATGATATTATATGATGATTGAACATTCTTATCCATCACGAAGAAGCGTATTCTTTCTGTTCGACAAGCAGGCCACGTGCCAATGAATATATCCAACTTGATCGTCCCAAGTGGAAATACTTTCTCGCCAGCAAAACCGAGGAGGGGTCTATGATAAGGCTCCAGTTGAGATAGCTTTAGGTTTAAACTATCGAAGCACGAGTAGAACATGATGTCTGCCGAGCTACCATTGTCGACTAGTATTCTTGAAATTATTACCTCCTTTATTCTCATCTTGATCACCAATGGGTCATCATGAGGATATAGAACACCTGCAAGGTCATTCTTTGAGAACCCAATGACTAACTTCTCTTTGTTCACCTTTCTCGGGCGATCCTCCTCAGCTAGATTTATTCATTGAATGTACGAGCAAGCTTGAGCCTCACAGAGGTAAGCTTTTCACTCGGCAGTAAGGTCTCCTCCTCCTGCATCTCCACATGTTATAACATTACAGTCAAATGACCCAAAGCTTATTGAAAATACCTCTCATTCTGGATGCCTTGGTCTCTTGGGAAGATCGGGGTCGTATTCGGGATCAACTTCATGGTTTCTTTTCTTATTCGCCACTGCTCGACGAGGAGATCTAGACCTCTCTCTTGTTCGGTCGTTGTTTCTTCTTTCGCTTCCACGATCAACGTACTTTGCCATCTTTCCTCGTCTGATGAGTGTTTCAATTTCATTCTGAAGAGCTATGCAATTTTTTATCATATGGCCATGATCTTTATGAAACTCACAATACTTTGCCTTACTCCTCTTATCAGGGTCTGCCTTCATTTTCTCTGGCCAGTTTAATTCCTCGTTGCTCTTGATTTCTTCTAGAACATGGTTGATATCTTTATTCAAAGGAGTATAATTATTGAATTTCTTCATTGCATCCCATACCGACCTTGTTCTTGAATGTTTTTCATTACCATTGTTCTTATGCTCTTTCTTATTAGCTTTATCACCTTCCACCTTGGTTTCTTTGGCATCCATGTTCTTCTTCGCAGCCATAGCCTCCTTGGCATTAATAATCTTGGACGCTTTTCCCATTAGGTCTGACATGGTTCTAAGTGGATCTTTGGCCAAAGTATAGTACAACTTGTTGGGCTGTAGTCCACTCATCAAGGCGGTAATCGTTGTCTTCTCCTCGTAATCAATTACTTCGAGTTTCTCGTTATTAAAATGAGTTATATAATCTCTGGTACTCTCACCATCCTTTTGTCTAACACTTAACAAATGTGCTACTCGTTTAACTGGCTTTGCCCCAAAATAGAAATTCCCAATGAATAACTCGGCCAGTTGAAGAAAAGTTGAGATCTTACCCCGAGGAAGATTATTATACCATATTTGAGTAGACCCGATAAGAGTTCCTGAGAATTCCCTGCATCTCATCTCATCTGGAACAACATAGATGTCGGCTGCAGCTTGGTATTGTTCTATATGAAGGACGGGGTCAGTCTTTCCATCATATTTGGGGGTCACAACAGGTGCTTTGAACTTTGATGGTGTTGGGAAATCTACAATGGCCTGGACAAAAGGTGTTCCTCGAACAAAGGTTCGTTGTAGAGGGTTCTTAGCTTTAACCATTTCCCCCAATATATCCTCCATCCTTTGAATAGAGCCTTTCCATGCATCATTTCCTTCCTCAGGCCTGTTGGTTCGAGAAACTGATCGCGTTGAAATGGCTTCCTGGGATCTATTTTGACGAGCAGCTGGTCGCGACTGGGCAGATCCTTCCCTTAAATCTGATGGTCGTCGAAAACTCCTCGATGGGGCTCTGGGAGGACTTTTGCTCCTCCTAGGACCTAATCGATCAAAAGGGGATACTCTGCTTAATCTTTCTAGCGCACTGGTCCTTTCTGGGGAGAGAGTGATACGTTGTTCAGTATCTGTGTCTCGCACTGACGAAGTTCGTCCAGGTTGATAAGAAAAATCTTCAGACTCCTCATTGCGATATGAATTGGTATGCCTAGTACGCGAAGAAGATGCACGGGTATTTCTTGGAATACTTCGTGGTCTTGAATGGGTTGGTGCACCGCCATGGAGGGTTTGTACGAGTTAACGCATAGTTTCTTGCATGACGATCTGGCCCTGAGCCAGATTTGTCATTATTCCTGCCAGATCTGGAATATTTGGCGGAGCAGATGGATTTGGAGGGCTTCCAGCGTTTCGATTACTAGATTCTGGAATGTCAGTCATTTGTGATGGATTGTTTTTAATGGAAAACGATATTACCAGTCGTTTCCCACAGACGGCGCCAATCTGTTGATGTAAAAAATTAGATCATATCTAATCATTCAATCACAGATAAATAAATGAGATAAAGAATTTTTAAAGTGGTTCAGCCTTATAAGAATGGCCTACGTCCACTGTTATGTTATTGCTGATTATTTGGGAATTCTCGATTACAAGTTATATCAATAAATTCCCGTCCCTTTACAATACGGATTGCACAATGTATTTATAGCCCTGGGGCTGTAATGTGAAAGGGTAATACATTAAATGATGTACATATGAAAGGATGATACATTCAATGCTCCTTAAGCGTATGCGTCTGAATGATAAGCATTTAATGAACAGTCAAACTGTTGGTTATCCCGCTATTAATGCTTTGTTCGAGGTGCAGCTCGGACCGCCTGAGCTTCGCGGTACTCAAGAGTTCCTCGGAGAGTTCTTGTTCCTCGGAGCATATGAGTTCCTCGAGGAATCAGCGCTCCTCGTTGTAGTATGGTTCCTCGGAGCATGTGAGTTCCTCGAAAATGCTTGTTATTGCCACGTAAATTGCCATGTGTCTTCACTTTATTGAGCCATGTCAGCAGACTAAATTTGGTATCAACAAGAATAAATGTAGAATTTTTTATAATTTCAAATTTATGTTTGAAATTATGGGTAAAGTATTGCTTCCGATAAGTTACTTTCTAAACTACGAGGACCAGTCTGAAAAGGACACCTGTCATCCTACGTGACAATATTTATACTTGTTCGGCACCCGGGGAGAGTTAGTCGGCACCCGAGGAGAGTTAGTTGGCACCCGTGGAGAGTTGGTCGGCATACCAACCAACACATGGCATACCAAGCAACTCAAGTAAGATCAACCATCCTAGAAGACCAATAGTTAGATTCATTGTACATCGATATAAATGTCTGAATGTATAAAGACATTGTATCTCTTTAACTCCCATCACTATAAATACATGTATTCCCTTAGCCAAAGGGACGAACAACGAAGAGACACCATACAAAAAATACACATCTCTCTCTCTACAACATATTGTGCTATTGTACACCCCTGGGAATAAAATAACAGTGGACGTAGGCTTTACTCATAGTCGAACCACTCTAAAAATCCTTATCTCTTATGTGTTTGATATGATCACCATTTCATCTTCAGTTATCATCTTCATACCTTCATTTTTATCTGTTGTTGATGCCGATAATATAACATAGATGCTATTTCTAGTCATCAATAGATTGGCGCCGTCTGTGGGAATTCGACACAAGAATTCTTTCCTTCTTACTAGATGAGACGAAGATCAACATCAAAAGCTAAGTCTTTATATCTTTTTATATAAACAATTACATATTATACATATATTATTTTATTCAATCATGAATCTCGAATTGAATTATTTTTTAGAATCCCTATAACACTATTATATAGAATGATTTGCCATATTATATGCAACCTGAAATTCAGGGATGTTAACCACATCGTTTTATTCACATATAGATCTGGACGATCATGTTAAATTTTGGTAATTTTTATGTTGACTTTGAGCCAAGTTTCGAATGATTTTTTTACTATTCAAATTTCCATCATATGTTTCTATCTGTAATAAGAGAATAAGAAAAGTTAAAGTCAAGAACAAGTTTTCTCCTGGAAATCATGACCCATATCTATTTTCTCTCTATTTAAGAAATTCGTTCTCTTTCTCTTTGCATAAATGTTAATCATATTTTTTATTTACAAATCAGTGCAACAATGACAATTTTAGATATTTTTCATTATTGATCGTATGGTATGTAGTGGTACCGAATTCTTGATATCAGCTTTCGATCTAATTTCCCCATATCTAAATGACGTCAATTGTGGATCCTCTTGAAAATTTTCTAAACAAAAGTGTTTCACATATGGGTCATATCATTTTTCATATATTTAGAAGATGAAAAGTTATTTCTCTTTTCAAATATGTTTCTGTGAGAAGATATCTTTTATAATATGTTTGATTCCGACTCACCGGATCTTCAATAGAACATCATATCTGAAATCAATTAGGGGAACCAGCGACAAAAATTAAGTTTAAATATCTAAGATTTGCCAAATCGAATAGTAAAACCCATTACAGTTTACCCATTTTAAATCTAAGCGGTGATAAGCGTTTTGAATATTGGATGCCAGAAGTAGTCAAATCCGTAAAGGCTGGAATAGTGATACCAGAAGAATTGAACTTCCCAAAATATCAGACTTCATACCCTGATTCAGATTTCCCAAAATGTCTTCTACGCATTTCTTCTCGAGAAGTCGATGGAACCCAACATAGGTCGACAATACTGGTTGGAGATACTAGATCGCCCTTTATGATCGATGACCACCCATTTCCATTTCGTGGAAAGCAAAATAATAAGTATCTCATCAACTGGTTTCATTAGTACACCTATTTTCTTGGTAGGTAGCATCACCAGACCATTATTTCTTGGTCGGCGATTCAACAGTTGAACTATTCACATATTAAAGGCTCTCCCGACCTACTATTTGTTGGTCGGCACCACCATTGTTGATCGTCCATATAAGTTTTTGATACCATTGTTGCTCGGAGTCTAGTCTTACACTTCAAGAGGAACTCCCCGACCTGCTATTTTCTGATTGGCATAAATATTCGACCACGATTTTATATGTTTTTATTGATCGGAGGAATGGTACTGCAATATCCCGACCATCTGTAGTTCATCGGCGTCTCACTGCTCGGCGAAGTCAATTTGTTGCTTGACGACCCCCAACTTCTTGGTCGGGCATACTTATTCATGATCAACATCACATAATTCTTAATCGGCGTATATATAGTTGGTCGGCAAAATCAATTGTTGGTCAGCGACAAAGCCTTGGTCGAAGGCAGTAGAAAGGAAATTTGCCTATTCCTTTGGTTCTCCCATTTTGATTTTGTCAAAAGTTAAAACCGTGATATTAAAAACATAAAACGACCTCCTTATATTCCCAGCTTTCTAATGGACTAAATTTTTAAAAGCTAATTTATAAATATTTTAAAAATCAATCTATACTTGGTCTTTTGCTTAAAATTAAAATTATTTGGTAAAAAGTCCAAATCAAACCTTATGGCATCACATTTCATAAAAATCTGCTCACATGACGCACATTTGGCACAAAACATATTATTTTATATTTTGAAATTTTTATTGCCTTATGCTGATACACATCATAATTGTTTGGCTGAAAAATTATTCTCATGACTAACTATCTGAACTAGTCTCAACAGGAGTTTGAGAAACTTATTAAAATTCCATAGGGACATGATTCAATCCCGACGAAAGCTCAACCACAATCTTTAACTTCTGTAAACTGTTATTGCTCGACATCAGGAAATTTTGCCTCGATAGACCAGTCAGACATATATTATTTCATATTTTTGATATTGTTATTACCCGAGCATATACATATCATATATATTGACTAGTTGACTAAATTATTCTCATGACTAATCAATTCAGCCTATATATATGGTAGGGCAAGTTATTAATTTTTATAGGTACAAGATTCAGTGCCGATGAATGCTCGAAAATAATCTTAAACTTTTGTAAAATATTATCATTGCTCGACATTATGAAATTTTCCCTAAACAAGGCACTATTGATTGTATTATTGCTCTGATATCTGCTCAAGAACGAATTATTCTATATATCCATTAGGATTCATATTATATATTCATCTTAGCATGAAGCTCGACGAGATACTTATTCAGTTCCGAAGAGATCTGCAACATTTATTATATTTCACCCCCATCGAACAGTTGGTCTGGGTCATTATTATTTATATTCAGGCCCGACAATGTTCTCGACCATATTCTTATCTTCTGGAAAATATTATTCTTGTTCGGCATTATGCAAAATTCTGCCTCGACAAGATACTTATTCATCTCCGAGGAGAACTACAACATTTGTTATATTTCACCCCCAACGGATAGTTGGTCGGGGTAATTCTTATTTATATTCAGGCCCGGCAAAGTACTCGGCCATTTTCTCATGTTCTGGAAAATATTATTCTTGTTCAGCATTATACAATTTCGCCTCGACAGATCAGCGAGCCACTTTATTATTATTCTGAATCATTCTTTATATCTATTCGGATGCATATTCTATATTTATCTCAGCATGGAACCCAATAAAATATTTATAATCATATATTCAGCTCCAAGGAGGTCTCCAGCATTTATTATATTTTATCCCCAACGAACTGTTGGTGAGGAAAATTCTTTTCTCTATATATATTCAGCAAACCAACTCCGGTTGGTCGGCATCAACAAACCACCAACTCTGGTTGGTCGGCATAACAGCAACCACCAACTCCGGTTGGTCGGTAATAACCACCAGCTCCGGTTGGTTGGTAACAATAAATTTAACCAACAATGTTGGCATCATGGGTGATCTCAAGGGACACCCAAAACTAGGCAAGAAGATGGGTGACCTCCCGGGGCATCCACTTTCTAGGCAACAAGGTAATCCTGGTAAGATTACTATAATTAAGCAGGAACATGGGATGAAAATCATTCCATTGCTTAGGCCCAAAGAGTGACAAGTCACTATAATTAAACAACAGGTCGAGTAAGTTCCATTATCTATGCAAAACAGGAAAATTTTTCCTTCTACATATGTATATTCATCAGCAAAACAACAAGGAAAGTATCTTACAAAGTAATTCCAAGAAAACGAAAATGCAAACATGCAAAGATCTTAGGGAATCATTTCAGAGAACATTTCTTCGGCCTTATTTTTCTAGCAAGGCCAACATACTTCAAGGCCAATAAAGCATTCAAAGTTCATATTCCACACCTGGGGGCTTCTATTACAGATATAGTTGTTCATTCGGTGGCACATTCTTTTAACATCATGCAGTCGAGCATCAAATTCAACTCCACAAACTTACATGGTCGGGCCCCGACCAATCATCATTCAGGAGTTGTTTTTCTTGCTCAGGAATTCGTTTTGATATTGAAGTTCAGGAGGCATATTGAAGTTCAGGAGGCATATACAGGAGTTATTATGCACATTCAGGAGTCATATTCAGCATCTACATCACTGAGATCTTTACTACTACTGTCCCGACCAATATTGAAGAAGAAATTATATGAAAATGTTTCGAAGTCCACCACTAGCTTAGCACTAATCATATTGAAGAGTTGGGTTTAAAATCTAGTATGTTACTCAACAAAGTATTAAGAGGAGCATAAATCAGAAAAATCAAGCACATGAAGTTATCACTCAGTTGCTCGGCAAGGGAGGCAGTTGGTCGACTAAAAAACCAATCAACATACTAGAAGATTACGACAAGATATAAGCTACATACTATGGCATGACTGCATCCAAATTCCCAGGGGTGATACATAGCACACGTTCGCTTGACGAACAGAGTTCCTCAAAAGAAATATTAGCATCCATCGATCATCCTGCATCATATGTCGTCCAGGAGATAATACACTTTATATTGAACAAATCAAGAAGACAGATCGATAATTTCACGAGCACCGAGCAACACTGCAGAATAAATACTCCATCCTTTCAGTGAACCATCAAGCATGGAACATTGGGGGCTTCTGTTGATACAAAAATTCTCCATCTACGAGGACCAGTCAGAAAAGAACACCTGTCATCCTACGTAGCAATATTTATACTTGTTCGGCACCCGAGGAGAGTTAGTCAGCACTCAAAGAGAGTTGGTCGGCATACCAACCAACACAGGGCATACCAAGCAACTCAAGGAAGATCAACCATCCTAGAAGACCAACAGTTAGATTCATTGTATATAGATATAAATGTGTGAATGTATAAAGACATTGTATCTCTTTTACTACCATCACTATAAATACATGTATTCCCTTAGCCAAAGGGAGGGACAACTAAGAGACACCATACCCAAAATACACATATCTCTCTCTCTATAACATATTGTGCTATTGTACACCCCTGGGAATAAAATAATAGTGGACGTAGGATTTATTCATATCCAAACCACTTTAAAAACCTTTGTCTCTTTTGTGTTTGATGTGATCATCGTTTCATCTTCCATCATCATCTTCATACCTTCATTTTTATCTGTTGTTGATGTCGATAAGATAATATAGATGCTATTTCTAGTCACGGAATCAACAGTACTATACTATTTTCAATGTGCATTTGTCTTGAGAAGTGTATATATTCATGATTCATTGAGTTTTAATTAATAGTTGAGTACTTTGATCTTATTCCATGAATGAAAAATGATTAAGCGCGCACAAGAATCTTCAAAAGGAAGATAATGGATCAAAGACTCTAAAGTATAAATAAGTCATTTCGTATCTTCATATGGTTACCAAGATAATAGCAGCAAATGACATAAGCATTGGGAAATCATAGAATTCTCTCAAACAAGATATATGATTCTTGGGGCTTGTAGTTCCGATTGAATATATTATCACATTTAGAAGTGCTAATGTTTGAAAATCCTCTTTAATTTGTTTTTACACAATTAATGATCGAAAATGAATTTATTTCTTGAATAAGAAAGGTAACTTTGGAAAATTTGAAGAGGGTGATCCTATATAACAATTCTAATGCATGTTGTTGCGATTGACAATCGTCATTTGAAAAGGCATAGAATAATCTGGTAAGTTAGGAATTATTGGTTATGACATAAGACCAAAAAGAAATTGCTCTCTTTTAGTGGCAACATTAAGCCTAATAAGATAATTGCAAATCCACTAACGAGAGAGTAAGAGAATGTCATAAAGGGGAATGGGATTACAGTTGGTTAAAACCTAAAAGAATTGCCATAATGAAAACCCGACCTAAATGACTAGAGACCACAAGAATTAGGTTCAACGGGAAAACCTAATTATGTGAGATTCGGTTAGTACTGAGAAGAAATTAAATTCTTCTTCCCATTTCTACGGTGAGTCAGTGCACTATTTGCCACGTGTAACAGGATAAATTTTATTTTAATGATTTTTTATATCTTGAACATATGGGTCAAGTGGGGGTATTATCTGGATACTTTTTATATATTTCACCTATGTGAGTGAGAAGGGGCCACTTCTATAAGAATAACCAGCATTTATAACACCCCGTATTTTTATAATTTGGAATTTAATTATTTCAGGCATTTTTTAAATTACATGCGTGAAGTAATTTAACTAAAATGGAATATTGCGTATTTATTAAATATTAATTGGAAGAGATTAAGATTAATATTTATTTGTTAAATTTATTAAATGTGTATAGTAAATAAAATACGGTGAGTTGTTAGTACGTCGTCGTAGTGAATGAGAACAACGGGATTTTTGACGGTATCTGAACCAGAACTTATGAGTAGATTATTATAAGGTTGAGATAGGAAATTAATGTATAATGACTCGGATGGCGATTTTGAGTGCCCAGTTGATCCAAAATGGGTCGAAATAGTCAAAATTAAGTACCTGGAGGTAGTACTTGGGCTCCGGTAGCTTTTTAGACTAGTTGGGACCCATTTGGGGGCATATATGCCATTTTAGATGAGGAGGTTAATTTAAATACGGGATTAAGGACTAAAAAAGGAGATTAGGGTTAGGAAACATCTATTATACGCAATTAAAACATCCTAGAGGCGTGTGGTGAGAAAAGAGAGAAGGAAAAATCAAAGGGAGACCTAAGAGGGAGAAAAGTGAGAGGATTGAAGGATCATTTGGGGCTAAAATCATCACACATCGAAGAACAAATAGTAGGTGTAAATTCAGTTCGTATAATAGTAGGTGATATATTGTGTTTTAGAAGACTTTTAGGGAATGAGACTTATGTTAAAAAATGGGATTTTGAGTGATAAGTAGTGTAGTCATTGCTCAATACATATTCTGAAAATAAATCCAAAGATAAAGATTGAATCTTAAATGATAAATTTTATAATTAGAGTATTCTTGAGAGTAAATTAAATAATCATGCAATTTCTTGAATCTAGATTAGGCCCCTTAAATTGGATTATATTTTAAATGTGTTGGGATGAATTTATATATGAAAAGAGATTAAGTTCATGTATACGATCAATGAAGGATGGGAAATTGGGTTGTGAATGTATTTACCTAACTTGTGGTTTAAGAAAATAGGTGAAATACCATCATCGTTTGCATATTTGGGCTTCTTCCCAGATCCGAATCGATTTGGCCTCTTGAGCGAATCGATTCAGCCCAGAATGGAGAATCGATTCGCCCCTGGGTTAGGATGAGTTGGGATCGGGGATGGATTTTGGTGATTTTTAGAATTTCATACAAGCTAGATAAAAATAAAAATGTGTCGCTATTTGTTGGGGGAAGGACTAAATTTACTAAATGGTTAATGTTAATTCTTTAAAGAGTAACGATTTAATGATGTACATGCTGGATAACCCTTAATATAGGATCATTATGGATTAATTCTTTTGGGGAAGCTATAGGGTGAGTATCAGTAAAATGTGAATATATAATAATTGGTGGTTGGGTTTAGAGTCAGAACGAGAGGCTAGTGCTATGGGTGACAGGCACGGCTAACCGGGATATTAAAACTAAATATGCATGGGCATATATATATATATATATATATATATATATATATATATATATATATATATATATATATATATATATTATATTGTGTGTAATATATTAATGTGAAACATACTCCTCTAGTGCTCTCAGTGGAGGTTGCGGGATGTGGGAAATCTTTCCTGGCGAAACACAACATGCTAAGTATCGACCCCAGGTCATAGCGCCATGTTTATACGGTGTGTGATGTTTTATTCGAAGTGATACGATTAGGGTATGGTTGGGACTCACAATCGAAGGACTATGACCACCTCCAATATATTTGCGATTTTTATAGAGTCGGTGTGAGAGTTCAACCATCGGTAACCAGGATGAAGAGAGTATGCCCTGGATTTTGATAGCATTGTAGAGAAAGGCATTCAATGAGTTAGTACTTGCGGGATGACATCTAATGAGTTAGTACTCGGGGGACGGCATATAACGAGTTAGTACTCGGGGGATCACATCCAATGAGTTAGTGCTCGGTGGATGGAAACTATACGCGACATATGTGTGGTTGGTGTTGTATAAGTTACATATATATTAGCGTGGTAAATTATATACGGGCGTAATACATTAAGAGTGAATGTTATAAATAACTGCGGTAAAGTTATAAGAATAATAAATGATGAAATGAATAATTAAGCTTATGAGAGAGATAGCTAAGAAATTAACGATAGACAATACTCGAGTTAGAGTGGGATATTAGTGAGATGTGCAACATGACTAGTTAGATAGGGTATTATGACTCGGCGGGTTAAGATGTATGCGTTAGGTGTGCACTATAGTTGAGATGTGTGGGGTATCTCATGGGAGTGAGACATCGGCTTAAATATGGAAAGTTTGACTGCATATTTATTATTGCATCTTAATTACTTGCAAATGTTTTTAAAAAGGTTTTGGTCTCTGATCCATGTCAGATTATTTTTCAAAATCTTTTAGGTGTCCAACCATAGGGATGCCAAGAAGATTACTCTTTCCAGGTACACGTAGCTGCAGCGGATGTGGAGGCTTGCAGAGTTCTGAGTAGCTTTTTCCTTTATTGCATTCTAGGTTAGGCTTTATTTCTGTTATCGGTTGCGCATGTTTCCATTTATTCCAGACTCATTTATTTTTTGTTATTTATTTTATTCAGATACTTGGATTGGATTTTGGTAATCGATGGTTTATCCGGTCCCGATTTTATATTATGCATCTAGATTTCCTCATTTTGGTGTGATTGGTTTATTTAGTTTTATTTCATTGGTTTATGATGAAATGGTGTTGTTTTGGCATGTTAGTTAAATATTAAAATTTGACACTGCTTGTTAAACTAATAGGTGGTTAGTAATTAATTAAATTTCGACAGTGATGCTAAGAATGAGCCATATGAGACTACCGTTTTATTTTGGTAGTCGGCTGGTCACCCATTATTTTAATAGGAGGGGTGCCAAAGATGGTATCAGAGTATCAGGTTCTAGTGTCCTACAGGATCTGTGCATTTTTTTACGTTTCATCGTAGCGTCCTTCGTTAGAGAACCCTATTTTTAGGATTGTTTTATTCCTCTTTGCATGTTCATGTTCTTTTGAATTGATCGTGAGCTCATACAATTTTAATACCATTTCATATGCTGCCAAGGAGTCACCTTCAGACGAGAGCGAGTGTTGTAGAGGAATCCCCACAGGGGAACATTACGGCGCAGAGGTGGCCGATATTATGGCATAGGCAGTTAATGCGGCTATGACCATAATGGCACAACATTTTGCGCAGACTCAGCCACAGCAGCCAATGGCATTAGACGTTTCGTCCCACTTGGAGCCATTCGATTGGCAGAGAGTCAGGGAGACGTTTCAAAATGGTCGTCCACCGGAGTTTCGAGGTAGCTCAGATATAGTCGTTGCTAGTCAGTGGATATGCAGTGCCACCTTCGTGTGGTTGAGTTCAGTGACACTCAGAAGAAGATTTTAGAAACATTTAAGATAGTGGGTGTAGCTTTATAGTGGTGGGAGTTAGTCACCACTTTTGATGAGAGAGATACTATGACGATCACTGAGTTCTAGGGGCAATTTAACCGCAAGTACTTTCCTTTGGAGATTCATACAGAGATTCAGAGGAGATTTAATAAGGTGGTACAGAGAGATTGGTTCGTATCTACATACGAGGAGGAGTTTACATGTTTGGAAAACCTTATCCCCAATGAGGTGAATAACGAAGAGAAAAAAATGCTGAAGTTCATGGATGGACTCACTTGGAGGATCAGGCAGCGCTTGCTTAGTAACCCGATATTGAAGACTTATATTAAAGTCATCAATGCCTCACTACTACACTTGTCAGGATCACCCCTTCCATATAAAGGGAAATAAGAGAGTGGAAGAGACCAGTTAGAGTGAGAAGGCAGGTGGGAATGGTGCCAGTGGGGCACAACAATAGTAGGTGAGTAGGAAGCACGAGTGGGATTTCTTATAGGGAGATCCGACTAAGAGGTCCGATCCAAAGGTTTCAGACCTGAGAGTGGTGGGTTTAGTCAGGGCCACCTGGGCCTGAGAACACACTATATGGTTGACTCACTTGAGTTTGTACCATATAGGAGTTCCAACTAGTTTGGATATGGTGACAAAATATTGTAGATTATGTTTAGAATCTCCTAAAAGGTATACAAGCTACATCAATAAATATAATCCAGTACAAGAACCTCACATCTACCAAAAAGGGAAGCATTCTTAATACATGAACACACTATAGGACAAAAATCATGCATATAGGTATAAAAGGGTGTGCACAAGCGTTTACATATTTTTAGGAATCTTTACAACATTTAAAAACTATTTTAAACTGTTTTTAAATCATTTCAAATGATTTTTAAAATAATGAAAATCTTGTTTTTAAAGTGTTGGGGTTAAAATTGAAATATATTTTTTCCTTAAAAATTTGCAATGGTAAAATACAAAATCGGCCAAGAATTATGTGGTAATAATTTGGGTTTTAAATAGTAAAAAATGCATTTTTCTTCGAACAGAATTGCCCCACGTGTTTGGTTCCTATTAGATATATTTGTGTTTGTTCCCTCTCACATTTCTGAGATCTATTGCCAACACTTAGATGCAAACTCATCAACGTTCTGCATGTTGTCTTTATTAATCCTTGTAACGCTAGAATGGACCAATAAGAGGATTAGTTTGTGCGGTGCATTTATAACATTTAGATCTTGAGTTAAATAGTCAAACCTAATCTCAATCGTTCAAAGCATTCGTAGTTATAGATCCTTCTAATGCTAGTATAAATAAGTCCCTTGGGTTAGCCATTTGGGAACTTTTTCCATTCGTCTCATTTGAGAGAGAAAATAGATAAGAGAGAGGGTAGAGAGGGAAAAGAGAAAGAGTAGAGAGCGAGAGCGATCAAGAGAGAGAGAGAGAGAGAGAGAGAGAGAGAAAACAGTCGTCTACACATATAAATCTTTAGGTTTTTCTTTCCAAAACCAAATACATCCTTGTACGTTTCATACTTACCAGAAAAACTACATCCTTCAGAGTTAGAATAAATTAGGTTTTTGAGGGTTTGGTGTTTGGATGATATTTGAAGAAGCTCTTCAATCGAAATCTCTCTTAGGAACCTTTTCTCATTATAGATCTTACATTTCTTTATAGAAATTATGAGATTTATTAAGAGATACATCTCACTTTATATCTTAGGGTTTCTATTACCTCTTCTCTGTTGGATCTTGTCTTGTAGGTTTATATCTTGTTAAGATCCACTCTCTATTTCAAATACTTTGAAAAAGATACTTCCACTATGTAAAATTCTCAGATCTAAAATCTTTGTTTCAAAAGATTAAGTTTCATAGTTTGTGAAATTATTTTGTATAAAATAAATTTTGAAATGATAGATCTATTTGTTCAGAACGATTTATTTTTAGATCTAAAAAATATTTTTTAAAGTCTGATTTTCAAAGGGACTTGAACTTTTTGAATGTCATATCGAAGTTCTGTAATTTGTTAGGATTTATTTGTATAAATCGTGAGAGGTGCGAGCTGCATTTTTGCATGTAGTTACAATCACTTCACTTTCACTACACTCTCACACGAACACCTAGTTAGTGTGGTTAATTTGAGAGATTATGAGTTATTCGATCCATTGCAAACAAAGGACAAGGAGGAGGTCAAATAAGCTGCTAGGAAGGTCAAAGACAGATCAAATATACATTTAAGAGGGAAACTCGTGTAGGTATATTTCTCATCTTAGACTTAGGATCTTGAATGCATGCTTATTGCTTGCAGTCTTATGAATATTTTTTTTATTATAGTGGACTTTTTATTTTATGGCGTAGAGGTCACCATGGATGTTTTCCCTAGTTTTGAGGACTTACCACGTAAAAAATAACGTCTCTTGTGTTTTTTTTTATTTCTTCATTAATAGTGCTCCTACATAGACTTAGGTTTATTCTTAAACCTATTTCCAAGAAACTGAAATAACTTGTTCATAGTTTCCTTAAAATGTAATTCGGAACTTACTTAACTATTTTAACTTGTGTTAAACAACTTAATAAGGTTTTTCAATTGGTATCAAAGATGAGTATTTGTTTTTTGAAACTGTTAAATCCTGGGATTTTGAATCCGTCTTAAAAATATCTCCATGGACGAGAAATTTGAGCGTCCTGGAAATTTTTCCAGACCTCCCCTCTTTGATGGAAATAATTTTCCTTACTAGAAAGTAATGATGATTACCTTTATTCAAGGGAAATTTGGAGATGATATCTGGGATACCATTAAAAATGGATATACACATCGAGCTAAGCCTATTGCAGAAGGTAGTAATGAAAGGATTAAAAAACTCCTCATTGAGTTTACTAAGGAAGAGAAATATGCCTCATTAAGCAACAATAAAGGGAAAAATGACATATTTGTGTCTGTTAATGGACATGAATTTAAACGCATATATATATATATATATATATATATATATATATATATATATGTTCAACGTCTAAGGAAGCCTGGGACACTTTAGTCATCGCTCACAAAGGTGATAACCATGTTAAGACAGCCAAAACTCAGATGTTAATACAACAGTATGACACTCTCCTTATGGCTAAGTCTGAGACCTTTGAAGAATTCTATATTAGGTTGACTGATGTTATTACTAAATTTCATGAAAATGGAATTATATATGAAAGGAAAGAAATAGTTTCTAAAATTCTTAGATCACTGTCCCTTAAGTTTGATAATAAATGTTATGCAATTGAGGAGATAGATGACCCACACTTGACACCTGAACTCCTCAGTAGCAAACTTAGGCTTGTTGAAATGGAACTTGAATTTAAGAAGCATCTTTGAGATAATCATAAGAGACAGACCAATCCCAATGTAGTCTTCCAGTCGAAAATGACCTCACCTCAATTAGTCCTACCTAATGTTGACTTTGACTCTAAAGAGGACTGTGATTTAGGGACTTTGGATGACCATATTGCCTTAATGTCCAAACAATTCAAGAAAATTTTGAAGTTTAGAAACAATGTTGTTCCTCAACAAGGCAAACCTGGACATCAAAACATTTTTAATAACAGACCTCAAGAGAGAAATCAAGACAAAAACAACCCTAATGAGAATAATAGACCAAGGACTAATATGAAGAATGTTAAATGTCATCGTTGTGGTAAACTAGGTTAATTTGCTCGTAAGTGTAGAGTCAAACTTAACAATAACAATGCCAATGCCAATGCTAATATATGTAAGACTTGCGATAACTCAAGTGACTCTGAAGAAGATGAGCCCGAGTCTTCCAATTCTTTTGATCCTTGTATGGGTTTCTTTGCTAAAATTGTTTATACTGATGATATGCTTGTGAACAATGCTAATTCTGATGTTGTTATGCCTATAACTCCTATGTCTAATGATGTTGTACCAACTACTGGTTTATGTGATCTTTTCTTAGAGATTATAAATGTTGTTGATGTTTTACTAGTAGTTCTTCGATGTTGTGTGTGAGTCAAAGTGATCGCTCTAACGATGAATTGAATGTGTGTGAGTTCGACAAATAAAATGCTAGGGGACAAATCACACACTGCACTAATTTAGTCTGAAAAGGATGATCTACGTGACATTCACACACTTTACACTAAAACCCTTAGGAAGAGCAGTAGACTAGAAAAGACTGTCAAGGAATTAACTAAGAAAATAAAAGTTTTAGCCTAATGGTGAAGCAAAATGTTGAGGACTACACAAATCAGTGTTTGGCCTATGAATACAAAATCAAATCTTTCGTTGAAAAAATTAAAGAACTTTTTGAATAAAATGAAGTTTCGGAAAATAAATAATGGGCAACTTTGATAGAATTGGAAGAGTCTAAAGAAAAGGTTTCAACACTCTTCAATTTTTTTCTAAATTTAAAAATAATTCTAATTTCTTTGAAAACTGTGCTGCCTCTAGCAAAACCAATTCTGAAGATAAAATAAGGATAGGTTTTGATAATAAAACTAATGCACAAACAAAAACTTTGAAGAATGTGCAATTTGTTTCTTCTGGTAAAAGACCAGATGACCTATGCCTTGATTTTCAAAATTAAAAGAAAGACTTTGAAAATAAGAAAAAGTGGTCAGAAAAACTGATGGAAGATTGTCCAAAGGCAACTGGTGAATATAAATCTAAATATGTTTGTCCCCCTGTTAGGATATTTGAACGAGAATGGAAAACTGTTACAGTTAGACCTAAGGTCAATGTCCAGAAAATGGATAAACCACTTTTTAAGGATTTTCAAAATCTCAAACATCCATCTTCTGTTACCCCCTAAACTCTCCTTAGGTCCCTAGTACCTCCCTTCATTACTACAAACCCAAGTCATACCCCGAGTACTGACCTAGAAGCCATCGGGCACTCCCAGACTCCATTTGACCAAAAGTCAAAGTCTTTAACTCGACCGAGAGTGAATGAATCTTTGAAGGGAACTGAATCCCGTGCGTGATTTCGACTTACCATGCGGACAAATGACCTGTTTTCCCCCAAAACTCAATCAGGAGGCCACCGGGCGCTCTCGGGCTCTATTTGACCTAAGTCAACTCTTCAAATAGATCGAGCCTGAATGAATCTTTGAAGGTCATTGAAACCCTTTTCCAATGGTTCGTCCCATACGTGATTCTGACTTATGGTACGGACGAACGATCCGTTTTACTCCAAAAGGTCACCAAATGATTCCAAGGCTCGGTTGACCGAAGTTAACTCCCTAAACCGGGTCAAACTCTTTGGAATGTCTAAGTACATATCCTAACCTTTCAAACGATCTACCCTATGCATGATTCAGACTTACCATGCGGACGAACGATCCATTTGCATCCGATGATTCCCCATCCAAAGGACCGACGAATGCTTCCGAGCCACATTTGACCCACAGTAAACTTCCAAACTCAGGAGCAGTCCAAAGGACTTTCGAAGGCCTCGAAATTAACTTTCCAATGGTCCACCCCGTGCATAATTCTGATCAATGGTTTGCATTCTGCGGCCAATTTTCTGAAAAGGGCTGAAAGACACTGCCAAACGGAAGGTCCCAGACCCTGCCTATCAGTAGTGTGCCTAAACGCACCTGCCGATTGGAAGGGATAGGGCTATGCCGATCAGAAATGCCCTGGGCCTATAAAAAGGAGGCCTGACCTCACTTGCAGGAAAAAGAGCCCAGATCTGATAGATATCAATCTCAGCAAATCCATAAAACCTCTATCGAAGTCAGCGTGATTTCCACACCCAAATCCCTTTCCAACCTTCACTTTTCATCATACTTTTCATCAAAATTAGTGAATTCACTATCCTCCATCATCATCCAAGTCTAAGGGTTTCCCTCCAACATTCAATATCAAGCTCAAGATCTTCAAGAAGGTCTAATTTTCTCAACTCTCTCCTTAAATTCTCATAAATTCGCAATAACTTGTTTTATTACTTAGCACTTTTATTCTCTCATCTCACATATCCTAATATATTTTTTATTTAGTATCATTTCACATCTCTTATTTTCATACAAATAAAAAACCAAAAAAACAAGAAAAAGAGGGTTTGCTCATAAATTCCAAACGGGAATTCTTACACTTTTCTCACAGCTAAAACACTTTTTCTACACACACACACACAAATAAGAGAAGTCCCCGGTTGGATTTATGGGATAAAACCCACCTCTCATTTTGCATGCGAACTACGTGGACTTTGATGCATCTATAGGCTACGTAGGTGTCTCAGGGTAAAATCTGAGATTCGACTCCTATTTTTACTCTTTCTTTCATCTCCTATTCTCTCTAACTTCAATTCTACTAGATTACATATATATACATATATTTGTTCTTAGTGGCGTATTCCACATGCGTTGTCGTTCCATCGTAACGATCAACGCAAGGATAATCGAGTAAATCCTCTTTTCTAATATTTTTATACCTTCCTACGGATGACTCGCTTTACCCCTTCCATGGTAGAAGTCGATAATTCCTACCTCCACTATATATACACATGCACACATATCACGGGGAAAATAAAGGAAAATAGCACGTGGTCCAATTTTTAAACTCTCTCCTTAAATTCTCATAAATTTGCAATAACTTGTTTTATTACTTAGCACTTTTATTATCTCATCTCACACATCCTAATATACTTTTTATTTAGTATTATTGCACATCTCTTATTTTCATATAAATAAAAACCCAAAAAATAAGAAAAAGAGGGTTTGCTCATAAATTCCAAATGGGAATTCTAATACTTTTCTTACACTTTTCTCACAACTAAAACTCTTTTTCTACACACACACACACAAATAAGAGAATCCCCGGTTGAATTTATGGGATAAACCCCACCACTTGTTTTGCATGCGAACTATGTGGACTTTGATGCCTATATAGGCTACGTAGGCGTCTCGGGGTAAAATCCGAGACTCGAGTCCTATTCTTACTGTTTCTCTCATTTTCTAATTGTCTTTAAACTCCACTCTCTTATATTATATATATACACATATTTGTTCTTAGTGGCGTATTATTTCATATGAGTTATAGTTCCCTCATAACGATTAACGTAAGGATGATCACGTAAATCCTATTTTCTAATACTTTTATACCTTCCTACGGATAACTCGCTTTATCTCTTCCATGATACAAGTCAAGGATTCCTATCTCCACTATATATACACATGCACACACATCACGGGGAAAATAAAGGAAAATAACAAAAATCCATGAGAGATCGAAAGGGCGGAGTGGGTGCCTAATACCTTCCCATTTCATAACATAGCCTCCGAACCCTTCTCGAATCATTTTGGTTTAGTATGCACCAGTATGTCTTTGGATGCTGTCCTTCGGGATGGGTTCCCCTTTTCTTTTGTATATTTTGAGTAAAATAGACTGGCAACTCTAATCTCTCTACATCTTTCACCTCACCTCAAATGACGCCGGCCGAAGAGCTCCCGAGCGGGATACACGGGACCTAAGGATCCTCACTCTCACGCTGCCCCCCTCCCCGCGGCGAGGATCAGGATCGGGGATGGCCATGGTGACGACTCTGCTAGGGACATTTTTCATGAGGGCTAGACTCTATTTACATGGGTGTTATGTTTGTTTATATTTTCCCCTATTTGCATGTTACCCTTTATTACTCATGTGTACCCGATGCTTATGCTTCTATTCACACACTCATAGAAAATTCTCCATGTACACTTCGCACCATGTGCACCTAGGGTCACATATATCCATATATTGCATGCATCACCCATCCATGCTTGGTGTACCATTGGTACTTGTTCTTTGATCCCTATTGGCATAATCAAGAAATACATTCTCATAAGATACTAATAAGAGGATCATGCATGATTCACACGATATCACCAAAGAGCATTGTGATTGACCAAATTTTTACCCAGTAACTGGAGGGTCACTTCGTGATGGGCACTGGTCCGGCAGGGTGAAGTTAGCCTAAGTGATATGACTCTCACCTTCCATTGGTCAAGTAGCTTCAACGTATATCGAACGGTTCCCCCGCATCGTACCGCTTAACCGAAGTCATGACGGGAGGTATATCGCAGGAAACTCGTTCACGTACGTCGAGTATATCGAATTCGCTCTCAAACATACCGTCCCCATGAGGTACCGTCCCCATGAGGTATATGGTGAGGAAATTCACGTACACTCAGGTATATCAAATGGCTTGTCCACATGTACCGATTGCCCGCAAGAGCAAGACGTATAACATGGAAGTGACGCCAAAGGGGGAACCCTTTTCGATTCACCCAACCAACTGCATACCCGCATATAGCTGTCGAGCCCAGGACACACATGTTAGATTGCCAGTTTTAACCCGAAATTCTACCGAAATTCCGAGTCGTCCTGTCGCCCGAATTCTCGTGCATTTTTAAAATGGGAGCCTGTCTGTGAGCCTAGTCACAAGTCCAGCCATAGCTTTGCATATATTACAAACCCAATTTTTCCAGGCTCGGGTCCCGTCCGGCATTTCATTTTTCATTTAGGAGAATTAATATAGGTGAAAACTTAATAATTATAATAATCATGCCGAGACCGTCTCCAAAAAGAAAATTCTCCTTTTTCTTTATCCAAAATCCAAAAACATTTCTCCTCTCTTTATCAAAAATCCAAAAATATTTTGTCTTTCAATGTCAAAAAAAAAAAATTCATCCCTTTTTTTAAATCCCATTTTGTGCCTTCTCAGGTCGATCGCAAACCCTTGGCCTAGCTCCCTATTGGCTTCGATCTTCATTCAAGTCACCCCGAAGTTCGATCCGTTCCCCTATTACTCCTTCCGAGTCCGAAATCCATCCTCTTTCCATAGAGAACATAGATCAAGTACCCGTTGTGCAGTCGGATATGACGACAGTCCTAACTCAACTTATGTCCAAGATTGACAACCTCCAAATTGAGGTTCGAGAGATGCAACGAAACTAGGTTCCCGTTCCTCAAGAACTCGAGGCCGCCCTATTCCCTCGTGCTTTGGATCCACCCGAGCCCATCTGGGTTCCCAAAGAGTATTTGCATGCTCCACGTGCTCCTCCTGTTAATGGGTCGCCGCCTACCCATCTTCATATGCCTAACATTGCCCATCCTAGGGCTAACTTGCCTATGGTCATTGATCCGACGGAAGAAGATCTGAACAAAGTCAAAGAAGACCTCAAGATTCTCACCAAGAAGTTTGACCAAGTCAGAATCTCAGGAAATTACATGGACTACACCCACACATCTCCTTATCCTAAAGAGAGGTTACCCGAGAAGTTCAAGATGTCAAATATTAAAAAATTTAGAGGAAGTGGACCCCCGATTGTTCATCTCCAAAGTTATCACCGTTCCATGACTCTACTAGGGGTTTTGAAGAAAAGATGGCCCAATTGTTTCAGCAAACTTTCAAGGATTGCGCCCTTTGATGGTTTTTGTCTCTCGAAGAGTCCAGAATTCGTAGCTGGGAGGATGTAGCCCAGGAATTCATATCACAGTACAAATACAATGCAGAGCTTGAGGTCACCCGTCGTGATTTAGAGCTGCTCAAACAGAACTCTGGGGAATCAGTTAGTAACTTCATAGCCCGATGGAGGGAAAAAGCAGCAACCATGACCAATCGGCCTTTCGAGAAAGAACAAGTCATCATAGTGAAAAAGAACTTCTTACCCCATGTTCGAGAAATGATGGGAGGACAATACTATCCCCACTTTTGAGCTCTCAGAGAAGTAGGAGTAGAAATCGAGGAAGGTCTTGCTAAAATAGATGTCGAACCAAAGAAGGTGTCCGGACAGTTCACCCCTAGAAAATATAACAAACCTATCAGTGCTACGGTCTCAACCATCAACAACATTTCTCAACCAACCACATCATGGGCACCAAAAAGCCACCCTGTCCCAGTCCTGAAGGAATACACCGAGCTCAATGCTCCCCTCTCTAAAGTTTTTCAAGCCTTGTTAAGACGAAACCTTATCAAACCTTTGGATCCCCGTCTATTACCGAATCCACTCCTAAGAAACTTCAAGGTAGATGCCCATTGCGCCTTTCACCAAAGAGTTGGCCATACCACTGACTAATGCTTTCACCTCCGAAACATAATCCAAGATCTAATTGACCGGGGTACCATCGCCCCACCAGCCAATCCTAAGCCAAACACTACTCATAACCCACTTCCAAATCATGCTACTGCCATCTTTCTAGAAGAGAACCCAGAATTCTATCCCTCAACTCAAATCACACCCATATACTCTCCTAAACCTCTCTAAATTTTCCCATATTTCCTCCTATACCCTGCTAGCCTCACTGATCAGGCACTGTCACTCCTTACCAGAGCATGCATCGTCGTCCGTACCCATTCCGAAAATAGAATTATGGAATTATTAGAAGTCTTAAAACAACTCCTAGAGTTCGGGCTAAAATTTCCCTCGCAAATGATCATTGATTGCCACAGGTTTAGTACGTTGTTCTTAGAAGCATAGAAATGGGCTCGAGAGTCAGACCGTTGGGTAGTACTGACCATTGAGGTCATCCTAGATGATGTCATCTAGATCATGGCAGAATTATTCAGGCAAACCAATAATATTTGTAGTATGACCAAGTTACTTGATGCTCTGAATCTACAGGGGTGCCTGGTCCCTTCACCCTTATACATCCCCATAGAATGGGATGACCTGTATGAAGAAGCCATTGAAGTTATGAAATGCATCGACTTTGCTTGGAAAGACATAATTATTGCCACCAGACGGGGGTAAGAATTCAGAGATTCGAATGAAGAACAAGCTTTCAGGAAAATTGGCCCGATAGTCGACATGTGTGGAATGATATCATTTGAAGAACTCCTCGGAGAAATAAACAAGGTAGTAGAACAATCCGAGATTGATGAGGAAATGGGATTCATGTTTTTCCTTCTTCAGTAAATCACATGACCACATCAGGGAGGCATTACCAGATCCCAAGCTCACTACCAGCCAATGACAAGGGGAAGGGCCTGGAAAACCTTCTTATGCCAGAGATGACCCTAAGGAGAGCAAGATCCTCGACCAACTAAAGAAAACTCAAGCTAACATCACTCTATGGTGGATTTTCATTTCTTCTCAGCTACACAAAAATTCTTTGATCAAGTTGCTCACTGGACCCACAGTTCCTCCTTTTACCACACCAAAAGAAGGGGTAAATTTGGTCGAATCCTTGACCTCTACCCGAATGCTATCCTTTTTCGAAGAAGAAATCCCCAAGATTGGGCCAAAGCACAATCATGCACTCAACATCTCCATCGAAGTTATGGGGAAGGTTGTGCCACTCTCTCTTGTCGACAATGGATCCGCCTTGAATGTTTGCCCACTGAGAACCTTCAAATATTTAGGCCTGAAAGAAAGCGACCTCGCTCTAACCTCCGCTGTTGTGCGTGCCTATGATAATACCCTTCGAGAGGTGATGGGATCCATAAATCTTATAATAGGGGATGGCCCTATAAACCCTGTCGTTGAATTCCAAGTTATTGACATCCCAGCCTGTTTCAATCTATTGCTTGGACGACCTTGACTCCACAGTATCAAGGACGTGTCTTCCTCACTCCGTCAAAAATTAAAGTTCTTCTCCAACGGATGGGTCATTACCATCTTGGGCGTTGAGGACAATGCTGATGGTGCAAGTACCAGCAGTCCAATCCTTGAGATACAATACGGGTCAAATGATATGCTCCTACAAGGATTCCGAGTTGAACCACTTTTACTCCCGAAAGGGGACAACTTCAAAGAAAGGGTTTGTCCAGAATACGACCCTCATGGCAACGTCAATGTGATTTAGATGTTCAGAAAGATGCAGTTCATGCCCGAACTTGGGCTAGGGAAAAGACATCAAGGGATACTTGAGCCCATTGAACTAAAGAAGGCTTTCCATCCTTGTGGTTTTGGGTATCAATCGTCAAAACAAGAGCTCAGAATCATCTGTCAGTCTCGACCAAAGAGAAGATTAGACCTCGTCTAGACTATCCGAGGTGACTCCTTGAACGGATGATTCATCAAAGAGGGTGAGGACTTCCCCTTTGCGACTTTTCAGAACCATGGTATGACCATACAGATAAGAAGATGAAGCCTATAATGGAGATATTTTTCCAAGTAGCTACCCATGGGTCGAAGATTCCCAACACCAAGTATAACTGCTCATCAAAGATACCGAAGAGACTGAGGAAAGTGACTTTGAAGATTCCTTCAACTTACAGACACTGGGGTTGACACTCTTTATGGTTCACTCAGGCACTACATGACTGGATCCATCCCAACTGATTACAGCTGTTGATACACCTCTCCTCAACTGGCATGCTGCGCCAGTTCTACCTATTGAAATCTCCCTTAATCCTAATGTTTACCCCTTTTCTTCCTCTGTTGTCTATCCTTATTCAAATGTAATTGAGTCCTCCTTTGATGAGGTTCTCAATGTTGTTTTTCCTATCAATGTAATAAACGAAGATTTTGAGTATCCTGTTGTGCCTTCATTAACTGTTTGGATTCTAATCAAACTTTTGACGATGATGATTTTCCAAATGAATAATTCTTAACTGATCTAAATAAGGGTAATAATAAATAACATAACCGCGTTCAAATTAATGAATAAGAGACTGTTGTTGTTAACCTCGGTTTTTATAGCCAACTGTGCGAGATTAGGATAGGGTCTACCCTCGATGAGCATGAGCGTGCACAACTCGAAGAATTGCTAAAAGAATTCATGGATGCCTTCGGATGGTCCTATAAAGATATGCCTGGAATTGATCCTGAAATAGCTCAGCACGAGAATCTCACTCTCCCAGATTACAAGCCGGTTAAACAAAAGTTGAGAAAGCTTCGCACCGAATGGTCCCTCAAGGTCAAAGTAGAGGTGGTTCAACAGTTAAACGTAAGCTTCATTCGTGTGATCGAATATCCCACGTGGTTAGCCAATGTAGTGCCCGTGCCGAAATCAGGAGGAAAAGTTTGGATGTGTGTAGACTATAGGGACTTGAACAAAGCCTCTCCAAAATATGATTATCCGTTACCCAATATCGACATAATCGTAGACAACACAACCAGTCATGCTCTTAAGTCATTCGTCGACGGGTTTGCTGGATACAACCAAATCAAAATGTACCCAGACCACCAAGAAAAGACCGCATTCATCACCCCATGGGGAACCTTTTGCTACACTGTCATGCCATTTGGTCTCAAGAACACTTGGGCTTCCTACCAGAGGGCTGCCACAACCATCCTGCATGATCTGATTCATAAAGAAATTGAGGTTTATGTGGATGATATGATTATCAAGTCCAAAACTAGAGAAGGTCATGTTCCTACTCTCCGAAAGTTCTTTGAACGACTGCGACAGTATCAGATGAGACTCAATCCGCTGAAATGCGTCTTCGACGTTACAAAGGGAAAACTCTTGGTATTCATGGTTAACGAGAAGGGGATAGAAGTAGATCCTGCCAAGCTAAAAGCCATACTTGAGATGCCACCTCCTCGAACAGAGAAAAAAGTTTGAGATTCATCAGCTAGTTAACCTCCATCTGTGAACCTATCTTCAAACTCCTCTGAAAGGATTCAACTAAAGTTTGGAAGGAGTCATGCCAAGAATCTTTTTACCGAATCAAACAATATCTGACCCAACCCCCGGTACTCATGCCACCACAGCCTCGTCTCCCTTTGCTCCTATACCTAACCATAACTGACACTGTAGCTGGGGCTTTGCTAGCCAAATACCTTGAAGATTCCCACAAATAAAGAGCCATTTATTATGCCAGTCACAAATTGTCCGGGTACGAGGTTAACTACACTGCTTTGGAAAAGGCGTGTATCGCACTTGTTGGGGTCACCCAAAAGCTGCGGCACTACATGATCACTTTACCCATCAAACTTGTATCCCGAATGGACCCCATCAAATACCTGCTTGAGAAACCCGGCTTATCCATCCGAATGGCCCGATGGTTGATAATCCTAGCAGAGTTCAATATCGTGTACATCACGCAGAAATCCATGAAAGGAAGAGCCATCTCTGACTACCTCGCTGATTACCTCGTAGAAGAAGCTGATGTCTGGATCTCCTAATTCCTAGATGAAAATATCCTTTCCATGGTAAATGTTCTTTAACGGCACTGCCAAAAAGAAGGGATATGGCATTGGGATACTTCTGATCACCCCAGATGACTCCCACACTTCCATCGCCATTAAGTTAGATTCCCTTTCACTAACAACATGACTCAATACGAGGCATGCACAGTAGGCCTCAAAGTTTCTCTTAAGAAAGGTATTCAATGTTTAGACATCTACGGGGATTCCTCCCTTATCATCGGTCAATTTATCAGAAAGTGGAGAGTCAAGGATGAGAAACTCCAACCCTTCCATGCCCACTTAGAAGAACTAGCCTCCCAATTCCAAGATATCACCTTCCATTACCTACCTCGAGAAAAAAATAACCTAGCCTATGCTCTCACTACCTTGACCTCTATGGTCGGCATGCCCAAAGGAATAACTATAACCCCCTTCCTAGTTCAAAAGCAAGACAAACCAACCCACTGCTACCACATTGAACTTATCAAAGTAGAATATCCCGAACTAGCCAATTATTGGTACTTTGATATCTGGTGCCTCCTCAAGCATGGTAGTTATCATGAGGGTTCCAACAAGAAAGATCGAGCAACCCTTCAAAGATTCTCCGCCCAGTACATTATCTGTCACAAAGCACTATTCAAAAAGAACTTCGATGGAACTCATCTACACTACATTGCAGGGGCTGACATTGAAAAAATAATGTAGAAGATCCACAATAGGGAATGCGGATCCCACATGAATGGTCACATTCTATCCAAGAATATCATCCGACAAGGCTACTATTGGACCACCATAACCCAGGATTACATCGCCTATGTACGGAGACGCCTCAAATGCCAACAATTCTCCAACCTTCAGCATTTACCTCCACGTGGGTCATACAATATGACCTCTCCCTGACCATTTTCCACCTGGGGTATCGACATCATAGGGAAGGTTACACTGAAGGCTTCCAATGGGCATGAGTTCATCCTAGTTGCCATTGATTACTTCACCAAATGGGTCGAAGCTGAGTCATACGTAGTGCTGAATGCTAAGAAAGTGGCCAAATTCATTAAGAAAAACATCATCTGCCAGTATGGGGTCCCACACGAGCTAGTATCAGATAATGGGTTGCATTTCGAGGTAGAAGTCATAGAGGTGGTTATAAGGACATATTTCTCATGTCCGTTATCTTACATTTGTGTATGTCGTACGGCGCTACATTTAGAACGTCTCTACACGATCTCACACGACGACCTTAATCCAAATTTCAGGATTCAAGCATTCATCATCTCCATCAAGTGTCCCACATCTGCCTCAAAGTCTTCACATTCCACGATTTTAGGGACTTTATGCAAGTGGTACGCAAGATAAGTCAAAACTATGAAAGAAGGCAAGATATGTAAGTTCTAGGGTATTTTATTAACTTTATAACCATCGTCTGAAGGACTGATCAACTGGAAAGTTGAAGAGCTCTCCGCAACGAATATAGTGGAAGAAATATATCAAGGAATACCGCTAAAGACGATGTGTTAAAAATTCATAAAAAGGATAAAAATTAATCTTAAGCACATGTTTGAAGATGCTTCCGATGGAATTTCCTTAACATCTGATTTGTGGTCCTCCATAAACACCGATGGTTTTATTTATGTTACTTAACATTTCATTAATAAAGAGTGGAAATTACAAAAAAGAATTCTTAATTTTCAATTTATGACACCACCACATAACGACATTTGCTTGACTGAAAAAATTATCTTCTTTGTTGGAGGAATGGGGGATTGGAAAGAAATAATTTACTATGACATTGGATAATGCGTCAAGTAATGATACATTTGTAGAGTTGTTAAAAATTCAACTAAATAATGAGTGTGCACTTTTGAGTAATGGTGAGTTTTTTCATGTCCGATGTTGTGATCGTGTTTTGAATTTAATTGAGCAAGATGGGTTGAAAGCGATAGAAGAGTGGGTGGGGAGATTTCGTGAGTGTGTGAGGTATGTTAAAGGTCACAAGTGAGAAAACAGAAGTTTATGGATTATGTGAAATTTGTGAACTTAAGACCAAAGAAAGGTTTGCGCCAAGATGTTCCAACTAGGTGGAATGAAACATTTCTTATGATTGAGAGTGGTATTTTCTATCGTCGTGCCTTTGTTCGTTTAGAATTGAGCGATTCTAATTTCACACATTTTCCAAATCAAGATGAATGGGGTAAAATTGAAAAAGTATTTAGGTTTTTGGTGGTTTTTTATGAAATTACTTATATTTTTTCGGGAAACAAATACCCCACTTCAAACTTGTATTTCCCTTTTGTTTCCATGGTTGAATTAACGTTAAAAGAAGAAATGAAAATCTCGGAATGATTTATGAGAGAAATGACTTGTAAAATTTACGCCAAGTTTTCAAAATATTGGTGTGATTACAGTTTGATTTTGGCAATGCATGCAATTTTAGATCCTTGTTATAAGTTACAATATGTTGAGTTTGCATATAAGAAACTTAATGGATACGATTCATATCAAAGTGCTCTTGTTCGTGAAAAAATGGTTTCTCTTTTTAGTGAGTATGTGTCAAATTCACCTTCTACATCAACATCTTTTGAGGAGTGTGTTACTGCTAATCTCACATTGGAAAGGAGGAAAGAAACCACACTTAGTAGAAGCGCAAAAAGCCTGTTTAAGGTAAAAAAACTTTAATAAATTTTTAACTCATATATTCTTTTCTTTAATTGGCTATTATTTTTTTACCTAATTGGCTATTGTTGTTTAAATATAGGAATTTTCTGCATATGAGAGTCTAGAATATGCTTGTGCGCAAAAGACGCAACCTGAAATATATTTGGATGAGCCGAGAAGTGATTTGGAGGAAGAGATGGATGTTCTTAGTTGTTAACACGGAAGCCCCTAAATTTTAAAAATTCTTTTAAATTCACTTTCCTTTAATGCGGAATAGGATGGTTCAAACACAACACACGCAACTTACAAATTTTAATTTCTTACAAATTAAAATTAAGCTAAACTAAAAGTGACATCAAAATAATCAACTAATAAATATTCACTTTAAACAAATCAACTCAATTCAAGTCCTAAAATTTGACTACACAAATTAATTCATTTTTGTAAATTAGGCCAAACCAGATTTTACCAAATTAAATTATCTTGACTTGAATTAAATTAATCTAAATATCACTCAAATTAATTTTTGCACCAAATTGAACAAGAGTAATGAATTAAATCATATTTTATCTTTTAGTCCTAAGCATGCATTCTAGGTTATTTATAAGATAAAATAAATTCACAACACACTATGCCGCGATGTACGAGGAAAACCAAAATGGGAAAAACTCAGACAGACCCAGCCTTAAGTCCACTATGTATGGAATTTTACAAATACAAGATAGATGACTTACACAACTCGACTCGATGTCACACCCCGTATTTTTGACGATTTAAATAATTATGTGATTAATTATTATTATGGAAATAAGTATGCGATTAATTATTGTTGTTGGATTAATTAAATTAAAATGTGAGAAATTAATTTGTTATTAATCCGGATTAAAATAATTATTAACTAGCGTGCCAAGGGTTAATGCTTATTGTGGAGAATTATTGAATATTACTGTGTGATATGTAATATGGAATTATGAAATATGATAAATTGTCGAAAGTGAGAAATACGACAGTTTGGTAATTTAAGTCTGACACGCGTGTGAATCGTGTCGGGACTAATTGAATAGAATAAAAGAGAAATTATTTTTATTAACTCATATGGTCATTTCGAGTGCGCCGTTGAGTCCGTGAGGGTCGAGATAGTCAAAATAGTATACCCGGGTGTTTAGTTTGGGTCCCGGGGCAATTTTAGGACAAACTGACGTCCCGAGAGGGTATTATGGTAAATTGTATTTTTGGGTGGAATTAATGGACGAAAATTAAGAATTATTTTTATCAGCCTAAAGAAGTCCATTAGGGTTGAGAGTTGGAAATAGAAAAGAACAGCTATAGAAAGTGTGGGGGAGAACCAAAACCCAAGAAGGAAGGCGAAATCATCCTCACCTTGCATAACCGTGACCACCAACGCGTAGATCGAGAAGAGAGGAACGCGTATATACCAACATCACCAATGGATCAGACCGTTATATTCGAGGCAAGTATTTATTACTTGCTTTCTTTAGCATTAATCATACTCATGTTAGTGTAGGTGAATTCAATCCTTGATTCACATGTTAATTGGGTGAAAATTGGAGGTTAAATGATGATTAGAGGTTGGGGTAATTAGTTGTTAATATTTTGTCATGAATGTATAGGATGAACGACCAAATTGAATTATATATTGATGAACGAATCTGGGTTGATTAGGTTCTTTAATTGAAAATTTGGAAACTAGGGTTCATATGAATTGATTTGGGGATTTTATATGATTATGATGATTTATGACGAATTAATGACCCTAGGAGGTTAGGAATGATTTATAACCTGTTAGGGTTGATGGGTATTGATGATGAGGCATTGGGTGTTGAATCTTAGAGGTTTCTAGTTTCATAAATGGTGGAAAAAAGCAGAATTCTGGGAAAGAAGACGAACAGTGACATCTCGCGCGAAGTCGTTCGAGCGAGGTGGCATCTCGCACGAAGTCGCTCGAATGACACATGGAAGTCGTTCAAACGACAACCCTTCTAGTTCGAGCGACAGAGGGAATTTTTGGGGATTTTCTCAAAGTTCAGTTTTGAGTTTGCCGGTATATTGGATTGAGAGAAATTGCCAAATAGTAAATTCAAATAGGACAGAATTTCGGGAAAAGTATGGGAGAATTAATACTTTAATTATTTCGGTATAGAGAGAATGTACCTTGGAGATTACGAGAGAGATAGTAATCTAAATATTTATACTATACGTACTGATGAGGTTAAAATACGTATGAGGAGTATGTATGTAGGTTGGAGAAATACCAATAAATTATAATAGGATGTGTGTATGCCTATTATGTGATATTATTGTTAAGAGCACTAATGGGTGATAACCTGGGGGTGCAAGAACCTTATAATTAAGCGCACTAATGAGTGATAACTTGGGGGTACAGAAACTCTATTGTTAAGTGTACTAATGGGTGATAACCCGGGGGTACAAGGATGACTATTGTTAGGTGCACTAATGGGTGATAACCCAGGGGTGCTGGATTATTATTGATAGGCGCATTAATGGGTGCTAACCCAGGGATGCAAGATTCTATTGTTAGGCGCACTAATGGGTGATAACCCAAGGGTGTTGAATTGTTAATGTTAGGTGCATTAATGGGTGTTAAGCCGGGGATACAGGATATTCTGGATAGGTTCACTAATGAGTCTTAGCCCGGGGGTGCAGGATTAGTATATATATATATATATGTATAGGGATGATGAGACTATATATATATGAACTTGTGAATATTGCTACTGTGTGAAATTAGTAGACTTGGTAATAATAATAATCATTACATTACACCAAGTGGTCTTAACCTCAGGGTGAAGGATTAGTGTATATATATAGGGATGATGAGACTATATATATGTATGAGTGTACTTGGGTAACTTTCTACTTTGTGAAACTAGTAGATAAAATGGAAATGAGAAATCAAATAATCTTAGTGAATAAAAGATTAACCATTGAAACGGTGAATAATGAAACTTAGTATGTGGGATAAACTATCTTATTAGCATATTGTATGGGCGATACGGGAATACTACTAGAGAGCATAGTTAGTATTAGTATGGTTTCTGACTAGTTAGACTGGGAGGTATAACTAGGGGATATTAGATGTACGTTAGGCGTGCACAATAAACGAGAGGTGAGAAACTCATGTGAGAGTTCGATAACTAACATGCGTATAAGACTTGTTTTAAGAACCAGTTTTAAATACTTGCTAAATTATTTTTACACATCGGGCTCTGACCCGTTTCATGTATCTCTTCTCTCTTTTGCTATATATATATGTATTATATCAAGTGCTCAGTCACAGGGGTACCAGATTTAGAGATTTGGGTTATTTGACGTGCTGCAGTTGTTGTGGAAGCCGTAGGTCCTTACAGTAAACACATCTATCCTTTCCAGTCAGTTTCATCTAGACTTCTTATTTAGGGCATATGTCGCCCACTTTTAGTTCTTCATCAGAGATATTATTTGCAGTTTATTTTATGGTTTGGAGTTTTGAACTGGGAGATTTTACCCAATCTTATTTATTTCAGTAGTTGATTCATGTTCAACATTTATTATATTCCTCTGTGTGGTGAATGGTTTATATTTTAAGATAGAAAGAAATGGATTTACTTGGTTTTACTAAAATTGGAAATATTTTGACACCTAGCTTAATTTTATATTAGGTGATTAATATGTTAAAAAGTTTTTCGACAGTGATGCTAAGAATGAACCAACTGAATATTCTGTTTTGAATTGGTAGAGGACTGATCACCCTATATTTAATTGGGTGGGGTGTCGCACTCGACTCCTTCAAGCCCTTAACTCGTCTTCTTGTACCAACCTCTGCTTAGCCGGCAATCCCGGACTCCATCGGAACCTTGGAATCCACCAATGAGGCTTTTGGATAACCGTCAACCCGCACCTGAAACCTTTCTCCGAGTGGGAACGCCGCAGCAACAAATAAGTCTGCTCCTTTAAGGGATATAGAAGTAAACCCAAACAACTCTTCAAATGGTAGAGTAGAACCCGGTGCCAAACAAAACTCTAAGCAAGATATATATATATAGATGAAGAACTTCGAATCTTTAAACAAAACAAATGGGTGTATGCTTTTGTGTTTTGAAAGTATTTAGGCCATCTAAATTAAACACACAAAAGGGACTTTTCTAAACAGTAATTTTCTCTCTAAAAAAGCTCTCAAAATCATGTGAAAAGTCTTGGAAAAAATATGGTCCCGAAGTGGTTAAAATCTGTCAAAATAAAGTGGGGACAAAGTAGTGGGAAAATGCCCAAAATTGCCAAAAACTGTTCCGGCCAGAAATCTCGTTCGGATGACTTTTTCATTCGAACGAAATTTTGTTCAAACGACCTTTCTAACGAAAAGCCAATGTTCAAAAGGAAAACTCGTTGGCAAAACTCATTCGAATGACATTCTTGAACGAAATTACACCAATTAAAATGAAAATTACACCAATTAAAAATTATTCCAAGTATATATATATATATATATATATATATATATATATATATATATATATATATATATATATATATATATCATTCATTTCTTATTGGAGACTTGAAATATGATGAATTGTTGAGGACGCAACACGAGGCACTTGAAACTCGACAAGGATGATGACTTCATGATGAACTAGGCCGATATGTCTTCAACTCAAACTTATCATAGGCTTGAAGGATACATATGAACACTATCCTATGACTCAAATGTTTTTATCCAGAATTTAGCCGAAACTACAAAGGACACAATTGAAATGTGTGTCCTTACAAGTCTCCCCCTTTGGCTATTCCGGGACAAAAATCAAATAAAAATCATAAAGGGCAGTCAAGCTCAACTAGACTCAAAAATATCCCACCCAAAATAAAAATACACGCTTGACTGGTGACTATCTTTGCCGATATAAAGATGTCGCTAAAAATCCTGCACACTTAAGCAAAACATTAAACGCATAGGGAATATCAAAATATTAAATGCAATTAAATACAATTACTCCCCCTAAATTAATTCTCCCCTTTATCAAATAAATGACCTACTTAGAAAGACGTCTTCCCCTAAGTTAAATCTCCCAAACTCATATGCGAGTACAATAGGATTAGATACCATTTCTCCCCCTATTATTCTCCCACTTTTTGTTCAGGAATAGACAAAGGTGATAAAATTAATTGAACCCCCAATTGAACGAAGTACTATATCTCCTCGTAAAAACTACATAAGGGATATAAATATGGGAAAGAAAGTAAAACATGATGATGCATAAAGTGATAAGAATATTTAAGCATATGGGCAACGATAGAAAGTGACTAATCCACAACTAGGTTAAAGTATATTAACTAATGATGCGATAACCAAAAATGATACCAACTAAAATGTTTTCGACATAAGTATGGGATATCAACCAAAATTCGCAACAAGATAGATACCAATTATGAATTAAAAGCGTAAATGGACTAGCTAGCAAGGCAAAGACTCAAAACAAATAAAATATCCTATATATGTATAATCAATAGATGCAAAATATACATAAGCACAAATATATAGATATAAACACACAAATGACACAAAAAAAATAACTTGAGTTTTCCACACTCTTATAGCATAAATGTGTCATATGGAAACGGAAGTGAAGGGGTGTGAACAAGATACAAATGAATTATTACTCAATCACTTAAACATATTCACGGAGTTATTATTTGATTGCAAAACTTTATCAACTAAGATTTAGACTTTTGTGACAAGATAAATTGAACTCTATGAACAAACAAGCACATTGCATACAAACCTAGAATATTGATGATTCTACAAACCAATAGAGTCATGACAATGATAGTGCAACTAGGAAACAAAGACATTGTGCAAAACCATTCATATGCCATCCAAACTCCCTCAAAATATGCATATAATAATTTTGAATGAATATATCAATCTAAACAAATTAGGCATTGGCAAATTATTTTTCTTTTAATGCTATATTTTTCTTCTAGGCCTTTGGACCACGTATTTCTTTTAGGTCCATCCAAACGGTGGCTTACTCGTAAAGGATAATTTTTCCTTTCGGTGCCCTTTCCTGTGCACATTCATATATCATTTTTTTTATATCACACAAATCTCACGTGCAACGGATTTAACATGCATAAATCCTCCTAGGTCACAAGATATGTAAATGACTAGATTGGTAGGAGAACACCTGACAAAGCTCAAGTATACATGTGAAGATAAAATTTCAAAAGAGCTCGTGCATGTGTGTGTGAAAAGGCATATACAAGAGAATTCATTAAGCATGTCTAACTTAAACTACTCCATGTAACCATGATAAAGAGCATTTTAAGGATGGAAAATTTTAACCAAAAGTCCTAGCCACATGGTAGCGAAATGATAGGATTCAAATACAAACATATGCCATAAAAAGTGCGTCAAACTAAAATACACAAAAAAAAATCTTTTTGAGTTTTTGAAAATTGTAACCAAACAAATATAATTTGTATTTTTCATTAAGCTCAAATAACTCATAAAATAAAATACTAATGATAAATTAAATATTTTTGTATTTTTCATTTAATGAAAACTAAAATGAAAAGAATATAATACAAAAGATATACACAAATCATAATTCTAGCATGTGATTAATCAAGGAGCATATACTAAAAAAATGACAAAAAAACATAAAACTAGCATGAATATATAACGTGTAGCATAAAATCGAGTGTATGTAAAACATGCAAGCAATTACTCATAAGATATAACAAGTGCAGAGTCGTGTGAAAGCATGCGAGAACGATCAAAAATTGGAAATTGAAAAAAAAAAGGCATATTTTCCATTTTAAAAACTCAAAAGGATCTTAAATGCAATAATTTAGTGATCCTAGATCTGATACCACTTGTTAACGTGGAAGCCCGTGAATTTTAAAAATTCTTTTAAATTAACTTTCCTTTAATGCGGAATAGGATGGTTCAAACATAACACACGCAAATTATAAATTTTAATTTCTTACAAATTAAAATTAAACTAAACTAAAAGTGACATCAAAATAATCAACTAACAAATATTCACTTTAAACAAATCAACTCAATTCAAGTCCTAAAATTTTCCTACACAAATTAATTCATTTTTGCAAATTAGGCCAAACCAAATTTTACCAAATTAAATTATCTTGACTTGAATTAAATTAATCTAAATATGACCCAAATTAATGTTTGCAACAAATTGAACAAGAGTAGTGAATTAAACCATATTTTATCTTTTAGTCCTAAGCAAGCGTTCTAGGTGATTTACAAGATAAAATAAATTCACAACACACTACGCCGCGATATACGAGGAAAACACAAATGGAAAAAACCTCGGACGGCCTTAGCCATAAGTCCAATAAGTACGGAAGTTTACAAATACAAGACATATGACTTACACAATTCGACTCGACTCCTTCAAGCCCCTGACGCGTCTTCTTGTACCAACCTCTGCTTAGACGATAATCTCGGACTTCGCCAGAACCTTGGAATCCACTAATGAGGCTTTTGGACAACCGTCAACCCGCACCCGAAGCCTTTCTTTGAGTGGGAACGCCGCAGTAACAAACAAGTCTTCCTCTTTAAGGGATGTAGAAGTAAACCCAAACACCTCTTCAAACGGTAGAGTAGAACCCGGTGCCAAACAAAACTCCAAGAAAGATATATATAGAGAGAGATGAAGAACTTGGAATCGTTGAACAAAACAAATGGGCGTATGATTTTATGCTTTGGAAGTATTTAGGCCATCTAAATTAAACATACAAAAGGGACTTTTTTAAACATTAATTTTCTCTCTCAAAAAGCTCTCAAAATTAGGTGAAAACTCTTGGAAAAAATTTGGTCCCGAAGTGGTTAAAATCTGTCAAAAGAGAATGGGGACAAAGTAGTGGAAAAATACCAAAAATTATTCCCGCCAAAAATCTCATTCAAATGACTTTTTCATTCAAATGACATTTCGTTCAAACAACCTTTCTAACGAAAAGTTAGTGTTCAAAAAGGAAACTCATTGGCAAAACTCGTTCGAATGAAATTCTCGTTCAAATGGCATTCTCGTTCGAACGAAAAGTCAAAAAATGCATTTTTTTTCATTTTAAGCCCATAAAAATTTATTTTAAATAAAAATTACACCCACTAAAAACTATTCCAAGTCTGTACAAATATATATATAGCATTCATACCATATTGGAGACTTGAAATATGATGAATTGTAGATGACACAACACGACGCACTTGAAACTCGGTAAGGATGATTTCTTCACGATGAACTAGGCCAATACATCTTCAACTCAAACTTATGATAGGCTTAATGGATACACATGAACACTATCCTATGACTCAAATGTTTTTATCCAGAATTGAGCCAAAACTACAAACGACTCAATTGGAAATTTATGTCCATACATTAGTTTTTGGAAAGCCAATAAACATCGCTATCCAGAACTTGCTTGCATGGACCGTGACTTTTTGAGCATTCCAATCTCAACTGTAGCATCGAAATCCGCATTTAGCAGTTCTTAATCAATATCGAAGTACTTTAAAAGTTGAGATGGTAGAGGCTCTAATTTGCACAAGAGATTAGTTATTTAGAGTAAAAGGGATAATCGAGTCCATTGAGTAATAATTTATATCTTGACATAATTAATTGTTATATTTATTTAATTGAATTTTACCTATTTATCTTTGTAGGTGATGATGAATTAAGTTTACTTAAATTAACCAAAGATATAAATCAATTGGAGACTAAGGGTGAAACCATAGTCTAGGTAATTCAATTGATAATTTTTATCACATGTTTAAGAAATTTTTAAAAAAAAATAAAGTTACTTACTTTTAATTATTTGTAGGGTTGATTCGTTGGATTGATTGCAAAGGGTTGTAGATATTTTGGGAGCATAACAAGATGCTATTTTTTTTTATCCAGTTTAAACACTAGATATGCTATTTTTTCAGCTTAAACATTATTGTATGTGTGGGTGTGGCTGTAATTATGTGTACATTTTTTGGGTTTTAGCAGGTCCCGTAATAGATTATGTGTCTTGGTTGGAGACCTGTTATGTTGGATGATAACATATTTGGCTTTAATAGTTTATGTGGGATTGTTGCATGATAAGTTAATACTGTTATGTAGCATTTTGGCTTGGTTTAATAGATTATGTGACTTGGTTGAATGATAAGATACCATATTTTCCTTTAATGTATTTTCTGACTTTAACAGATTATGTGTGGCTTTAACATAATCTTTAACAGTTATAAGAAGAAGTAAGTAGATTTAACATAATCTTTAACGGGTTATTAGAATAAGTAAGTAGATTTAACATATTTGGAATTAACAGATTGTTGTGTTATATTATACCTTTAATTTTAACAAAAAAATTGGTTCAAACTGGTTTCATGTTAATCGTGTAATTTTGGATAAAAAATTGATTTCTTGTAAATCATGGTAATTTAGAAAAATCTTGTTAATCGTGTCGTGTCGTGTTTTTACGTGTTTCATGTTCGTGGCGTTTAAAAAAACAAAACTCCGTGTCGTGTCGTGTCATATCGCGTTAGGTGAAAACACGACCCAGTAACAAGAATTTCCACCCATGCTTGAATGTCAGAAATGTTGGATCTTCGGACTTCGTCTTGGCTCGAATCAAACGGTAATGGGATAAGACATTAATTTATGTAAGCCTAAGCTACTTGAGCAATGAGTGAAAATTTGCTCTTACAAATCACCCCCTTTTTGGCTATTTTGGTACGAACATAAAATCCAAATCCAAATTACAAAATAATCCCCTAAGACGAATACAATATCCTAATACCCTCCCAAACCCTAAAATGGATAGGTCTAAGATAGGGTTGTCTTTAAATTTTCACTTTTTCTTCAACTTTTCTTGGGTACTTTCTCTTAATTGAGTGTAATCCAAATATGATCTTTCAAATACCTACACATATGAAACAAAGCAAATACCCCGTGATGCATCGAGTTTGAAATATATCAAATAAAATGCATAAAGATATGAAAATCTCCCCCATAAATCAAACTTCCAGTAATTTGTTCTCCCCCTTTAATTTTCTCGAAATAGACAAGGAGTAAAAACTAATCAATACACATACAGGGAACATCATCAACCATAAAAAGATATCATCATAAAAATATATGAATGAATAATCATGTAATGACAATCTTAAAGGCTCCACAAACTATTTTTCAACTTTTTTAATTTTTTCAAAGAATTTTTTTTTACAAAAACAACACACCATTGTGAAGCACAAAAATAACCGAATCATGGAAATAGAATGTAAGGGTATGAACACATTCTATAGGAAAATTAACGTAGAGAAACAAAACATATGTGCACGAAGGAATGAGACACCACTAACGTAAGATCTCAAAGTCTATCTTAGGTGTAAAAATAGTGAACTCAAGTAGAATCGACTTAACTTATTCAACTAATCAAGGTCATGATTGATTTTCACTCCAATAACATCCAAAACTATGTAATGATTTTACGAGAATTTTTCAGAACATGCAAACCCATTGATCTTTAACTAAACTCTCTCAAAACTCACTTATTGAATTTTTTCTCTCAGATCTTTTATTTTGAAGAAATCAATGATCATATATAGTGCAGCATAAATATTCTTTGAAATTGGTCTGGCACTTTATTTTTTTCTTTTTATCTGCCTTTAATCTTTTAAGCTCTTTTCTTTTCGCAAATGGTGGCTTTAACGTAAAGACAACCAGTTTTTCGCTGCCCCATTTCATTGCTTCAAATATAACACATTTATCGGAGATATAATTTTCAATTTTTCCAATCCGAGCAATGGTTATTACAAGCACTACTTCCATTATCTCATTTTATCGCATTTGGTTCATTTTACTAGCCCGATCAAGATGAAAACACAACAACCGACAGGTGAAAGGTAAGTGCAATACTCAAATAAATTCGTGCTTGTGTGCATTAAAGGTGGCAAATAGTTAAACATGTAGTAAGTAGTCATCATATCACATCTTAATGACTCCACACATTATAAAGCACAAAATGAAATGATGTCACATCTCAAAACACTACAAAATGGTCACATGGATATGGAATGAATGGGTGACTCGGGCATCTTTAATGTTAATCCACATATGGTGTAAAAAAATACAAAACTCCTTTTGAATTTTTCAAAAAATTTATCAAAAAATTAAATATTTTTGGCTTTTTCACTTTTTCTAAAAAGAAACCAAAAATCTTTTTGTATTTTTCAAAAAATATATCAAACTAAAAAAGATAAATACAATGATAATACAATGATATCTCACAACAGCAATAGGCATGAATGATATAAACATGAAAAGCATCTTATCCTAGCAAACAAGTCTAAACCTCCTCCATTAGGTTCAGAGGAGTTCTCCAAAGGAGATGACATCCTATGAAAAATATGCATCAAATCATGTGAAGTTTTGACCAAATACTCAACTTGCTCTCGAAAGCTATCAAAATCCCTCATGTGATGTGCGGGAGCATACGAAATAACATGAATGGGAGTGTGTGTAGAAACACATGTAGTAGCATATCATGTAAGATACCTATGAGACACATTGCCCAACTTAAAGCAAAATTCCTTAAGGTGTCCTTTTTTCTTGCAATGGGAAAAACATACACGGACTTAGGACCTCTTAAAATGTCTAGGATGCTCTCTCCTCTATGGAATCAGATGCCTGGGTAGGTTGGTCGAGCACCATATAGATCTATAACAAACTCGAGAACTGGATCAGGTGCAACATGGGAAGTGGATGCACCGTCATAACCTATTCCTAACCTCTCAACACTACCCGAAGTGGGATAAGGGAGCATATTTCCTACCTTTTTAGATGTGTCCTCTAAAGTAACATTGACCTCTCGGGCATGTTCGATATCTCTCTTGAGTTGGGATATACGGGTTTTAAGTTTCTCATGAATCTCCAATGAAGATTGACGATCTCCCATAAGACTTGTCATGGTTCGGTCAATTTACTCTTTTCCTGTCCTAAGATGATCAACTGCCCACATAAAGAAACCTTTACCTTCTCGAGTTGACTCGACAATACCTCACACACCCTCAAACTTCCACCTCTCTCTCCACCCTAAGACTGAAATCTTTGTTCAAATTTTTTGTTTTTAATGTCTCGGTGTACAAAATCACTAAAATATTTTTGGAGATCCCATTTTCCCTCACTCGCAATCTCATCCTCAAACTTACTGGAATGGATCGAAACATCATCAAGGCTCTCAAGTTTTCAAGTGTCCTCATCATCGTGGTACAAACTATAAGTACACATATGACTAGGCATGAAAGAAATTCACTCTTCATGTGGTGATTATTCCATGAATAAATCGACTCGATGACACTATCACTAAGAGTGGATTTATTTTCAATCTGTTTTCCCTTTCTCTTTAGCCTAGTGGGACACTCATGTGCCTTGTACCCTTTTCCCCCGCACTCAAAATGCCTTATCTCTTCCTTTTTCTCACTGCTATCCTACAGCTCATCTTTATTTTTATTTTCCTCAAAAACCCTTTTATTGGATGAATTATTTTTGAAAAACTTGAGAAATTTTTTTTTAAAATTTACACTCAAGTCCAAGTCATCAAAATTAGCCTCACCCTCAGATTTAGACTAACAAACTCTCTCATTTTTCTTCTTCTTACTTTGAGTCTTTAAAGCTATCCCTTTTTCCTTAGGTTTAATGGTTTTAGGGAACATATCTAACTCGTAAGTATGAAGATATCCAAATGGTTCTTGTAACCTAAGAGTGTCTAAAATCCCTAGTGAATTAAGTACGGCGACCTTAAGAATAAATCGGGAAGGGAGTGACCTCAAAATATTTTTAACGACCCTCGTCTCTAGAATTTTCTCACCTAAATTAAAACTAGTATTTACGATGTCCGACAATCTAGCATAAAATTCATCAAAACTCTCGAACTATAACATATTGATTGTCTTAAATTAGGTGGTCAAATTTTAAATCTTAAGCGCCTTGACAGTATTGGTACCCTCATGTGTCAATTGGACAATATTTTATGCTTCTTTAGACATAGTGCACGTCATGATGCGATGAAACTCATTAGGGGTGAAGGCTCTATAAATATCACTAAGGTCGCGGGAGGTGTAGATACTCCATTTAAGATCATCATCAGTCCAAGAAGACACGAGTTTAGGATTTGTAACATTATCAGTAGTGACAGTGGGAGGAGTCCATCCTCTTTCACAAACTAACCAAACTCTCTCATCTATGGCTTTTAAAACGGACCTCATCCTAGTTTTCCAATAAGCATAATTTGTACAATCGAAGATGGGCACTCAATTATACAAATTTTTCATTAAAATAAAATTTTCCAAGATCAATAATTTTTCAAAAAAAATTGATATCAAATGAAAAATATTTTGCGGAAAAAGACCATACAGAAAATTTGTGCAACGGGCTCTGATACCAATTTGAGAGTGCTCTACCTCAATCTTAATGGATAATTTATATAATTAAGTGTCTGACACACGCAAGTCCAAATTGTATCTTATTACCCTAAGCAATCAACTGGTGATCAAGCTGATAAAATAAATAATGCATTCGATAGAGGCAAATTAAGAAAAAAAAACTTTCGAATAAAATCTCTTTTCAGCGCCTTAGAGAGTTTATAAGACAATCGAATTATATACTACTTGATAACCGCCAAAAATATAATGCGCAATGCCTAGAAAATCTCTAAAGAAAACTAATCAATCCAGAGAAGTCCACACTCGGACTTCTACGCTCAGTATCCACCGATCAGCCTTCGTTGCCAGCAGTAAATTCCCTTGGGTATCACAAGATCAGCCGTAAAGAAACTCTATCCATAAGAGTTGTATGCTAGATACAAGTTGTAGGTTTTAAACTTGATTGAATCAACTAAATTTTTGGGGATTAAAACAAAAGGTTGAAAACATTTGCAAAGAAAATGCAGAATCATTTCTGGCAAAAGTCTTAATGAAATCAAACACGAAATAGGTTTTTATTGGAAGTTCACAAATTTCGAGGCGGTGGCATCATTCTAACGAGATATGTCTCGCTTCTAACGACGTCTAAAAAATAAAAATAGTAAGCCCTCGTGAGAAGTTTGATTGAAGAAACCTTCTAATGAACCTTTCTAACGAGATACCAATCTCTTTTGAACGAGATTACCATCTCATTTGAACGAGATACATATTTAAAATATTATTTTAAATTCAAAAAAACTCCCTCGATTTTTAAAGAAAAAATCACATTTCTAGTTTTAATAAAAACAAACATCCCAAAATAAATATAGGGAATAAATAAATATGCTAAACCATTATACCCTAAAAGTATGGAGATGCTTGAACGTTGGAAATCTTAGATCTTCGAACTTCGTCTCGACTCAAATCAAATAGTAATGGAATATGCCAAAAACTTATGTAAGAAAAATCTATTTGAGCAATAAGTGAAAAGATGCTCTTACATTATCGATTTATGAAACTTAAATGTATCATTGTGATTTGAATCCAAACTCATTACTTTATCTCTATGAATTTAGGGTTTTAAAATTAGAGTTGTTGATTTGTGATTTGGGGAAAAAGATTAAGTTAAGAAGAAAATACATTTTTCCCAATGACATCGAGGGGGATAAGCTTAAATACACATTAATGGGAGGTTTTTACGGAGGCTAATGTTCGTCAGCCTATGACGGGTTATGTATAATAATGGTATTAATAGATTGGGTTATGTCTAATTTTTTATACCTTAGGGGTTAAATATAAATACCATGTTAATACGGAGGTTAGGTAAAAAAATCCTTTCAAAAAGCTAGTGGACTAGGCCACAAGGGTCAAATCAACAGTGCAAGACATATGGAAGGCTTCCCTCTGTATCTACCACCATCATGGTGGATCGATGACCAAGCATTGGTGCTAGATTGATTTTCGATAATATTTTTTACTTTAGTCAACCCCCAAGTGTTTGATTTTTTCTTCCTGGTCTATCATGTTTACTTTCAAAAGTTGGTAGAAAACTAATAGACTTAGCAAATCGATCCAAAATGTTGGTCGATCAACCAAGGACTAGTGTTAAATTCGAAGGGATTCGATTTTTCTTACATTCCCTATAAATAGAGATCCTATTTAGCATATGGAAGACAATATTCTCAAAATTATAGTTCTTTAGTGTCCAAATTATGCCTTTAAAGTAGTTTCTAGACAAAGTTGTTAGTGTAACTCTGGGGAATTTCCTATCATCATATAAAGTAAGTTTGATCGATATCTTAAAGTGTGTGTCCTACAACAAGTAAACGGTGGACCTAAAATGTAGCGACCCACATATTCTAATATCAGGGTAGATCAGGTCCAAATATTTTAATATATAGATTTCTATAAGTTAGAATATCATTCTTAGAATGTGATAGAATTATAAGACAATTTAAAATTTTTCAACAACAAACTATGCAGGAGTAATATAATATGAATAATCATCAAAAACCAATTCCAACTACAACATCCTCCAACATAATCCAGAACTGACAAAATTCTCAAATAATATCTCAAGTACAACTATGGAGTCACAAGTGACCCAAAAATATTAATGTTATCTTATATGTAATAAACAATAGAAAGATTACTACACCGTACATCATATAAATCTCTAAAAGTCCCAACCTGCACTCCAAGATCCAGCAGCTCCTACGAGCACAATCCTAACCTGAGATGTTAGTCAACAGGAATGGGTCAGGAGCCACTACAGGAATAATAGTTACGTTTCTCAAATAGGGTAACATAACCCAGACAGAAGTAGTAGAATCTTTTATATAACAATAACATTTAAACTTAGAATCTTTATCAAAGTTCACCAGATAACATAATAGAATCAACTATTTAAATAATAACTGAGTATATCAATGTTTCATATAATATCAAGAGTATAAAGAGTTATTCATTTAATAACAGGGTTTAACAATAGACCACATAATATTGGATTAACCATAGCTTTCTACTCATTAATCTGTATTAACAACACTCCTTTATGATGACAAATCTCAGCAACTATCAATTTATCAACCGATATTAACAATCACATAATCATCAACTCAAAATATAATTAAAATCATTGTATTCACTTTCAACTTTCATTTTCCATAATTACACTGTTTCATATTCCATTATTTCATATTTTATTCCTATTATAGTGAATCGTCCTTTCTCATTTAACATACTATTCAATTTCTACTTTCCAATCTCATTTGGGTCAACTTTGTATTGATAACATTATTACAATTAACCAGCCTCTTACACGGCTACGAACATAGCATATTATACCTCTATGTATCATATTACATTCATGCACATAACCTATCGACCTCCCTCTCTCCTCTGCCCATCGTATAATGAATCACATGTACCATCCCACAAATAATGACATCCAACGAACATAATGGTACAAAATTTATAATATTCATTGGCATAAAAGGTCGGTCTCACTCATAACCCTTCACATAATCGTGATGTAGTCCATGTCCATTTATACCATTACTATCACCAGACGGTCTAGGTCCTGAACATATAATATCTCTATAGCTAGGCAACACTAGACCCACATCAATAACAACCCACAATCATCGATATATGTTAAATGGTCAGTGGGTATAGGTCATGCATATACGATATTCCATATACAGTCGACACTATACTCAGTACCTACAGAGACACCCAAATTATCACTTTCATAGAAATTTAAACCTCCTAAAACTCCCAACTTCCAACCTTCTTTACACTCCATGTGTGGGACGTCCCATAAATAAAATCTAAACAAGGACCCCCCCCCCCCCCCCGATACACTTCTATGTAGGTCAGGTGGTCGTCGAGACTTTATAACAATCATGTATCCCATAGACACCTACTTAAGAGCCACTACAAAACTTACACCTATTAATACCCCAACTCCTAGCCTTCTCTAGTGTAAGGACATTTTTATCATGTCCGAAATGTTTCATTTATTTATGTCGTACGCTGTTACATTTGGCACGTCTCTACACGATCGCACACGACGGCCTCAATCCGAATTTCAAGAATCAAGCATTAATGATCTCCATCATGTGTCCCTCATCTGCCTCAATGACTTCACGTTCCATGATTTTAGGCACGTAAAGCAAGTGGTATGCAAGAGAAGTCAAAACAGTGCAACAAAGCTTGATAGGGAAGTTCAAGGGCAATTTGGTAATTTTACAGCCACCTTCATAAGGACTGGTCAACTGGAAATTTGAATAGCTTGCCGCAACAAAGATACTGAAGAAACGGCACCTCAATCCGAGCTACGGTGAACAAGTTATGGCCCGTTGAAAATGGAGTTATTTCTAAGAAAAACCTTGGAATTTTTTCTAAGTGCTGAAAGCCCCTTTGACCAGCGAGTTTCCCCGAACCCAGCCCGAACCAGTTCGGGGGGGAAAACCGATTCGCAGGGTACCCGAACCGGTTCGGTGTCCCTGTACGCTGGATAGAATTTTGGTTTTTTTAAAACGTGGGTCTCTCCATATATTTCCCTATAAATACCAACTTCGGGGGAGCTTTTTCAGAAGACTTGCATAGACGAATTTGAGAGTCCATATACCTCAAGTCTTCACCTTTTTGAGTCCCTAGACTCATGTTTTGATTCACACAACCTTGCCAATCCTTTTTGAATCAGTTTGCAACCCAAGAACACATCCGCGTATCTGTTCATACTCTTGTGGAGAAGACTGTTCTTCTTCTTCACTACTGCCCTCCTGAAAAGGGAAACTTCCAGTCGCCGACTACAGAATCCGACGCCTGAGGGTAATTCTTAGTCACTTGTATTTTCATTGTAATCCAAAATTGTACGTTATAATATTATAATGAAAATAAATGGTTTGCCCCTTTGGGGGATTTTTCCTCACATGTATGTGTTTGAATGTTCTTGCATATGTTATCATCTTGTTCAATCACATACAGTTTCTTGTTTAGGATTTAATTGACAAAAACTGAGTTTAATTAAATAATATTTCTATTTGAATGCACGCGCACTCCTCTCATATAGACTTTATGTGTGGGACGTCTCATAAATGAAATCCAAATAAGGTCCCCCTGATACACTTCAATCTAGATTGGGTAGTAATCGAGAGCAAACAATTACTAACATAACATTTTATATCCTAATGCATTTAACTCTTATCGTCAATCACCAACTTCATGACAACGCATTAATAAATTTACATCATTACGACATCCCCCATTCATTTTCCATCAACTTATCACGTTCCTTTAACATCAAAACATCGACAAGTATAGTTTACACACAAGCCACATTCCCATAATTTCTCACCCAATACTTACAACCTAACACTTAAAAATACCTACAAGACTAAATCTTGCTAGACTCCCAACTTCTACCTTCTCTATGCTCCATGCATGGGAAGTCTCATAAATAAAATCTAAACAATGACCCCCCCCCCCCCCGATACCTTTTTGTCCAGATTAGGTAGTCATTGAGAGTGGACAAATACTAAATCTACACTTCTATATCTTTAACCTACTTCCATTTATGCCAATACACGTCACCCACATAAATTTCACAGGTTACCCTATACATCTCAAAGCATCTCGGCACATTACCCAACCTTATAAATTTTAGCGTCTTTCCCAAATAATAGATCCTCTCTTAATCCCTAACTTACAACAACCTTTCCACCATATCACAACACCTTTTGTCCTCACAATCTTTACAGATATGACTAACATATTAAAGTCTCAAGTCAACTCACCATGCTAATACAAGTATCCTAAAACATAATTTACTTATTTAAAGCACGGCATGCATGAATCTCAATGCTATGATTATAATCTTAACAATATATATAAACCCAAATCGTATGGACAATATCATAACCAACAATATAAACTACACCCCCAACAGCCTTTAACGATCACTCCAAACCTCATCAAGTATAAAAATTATCCAACAACCTCAATCCCATTGACAACTAGGACAACAGACTGACAACATTAATCCCATAATTAACAATTATCCCCAAAACACAATTTTTCCATGATAACACAACTATTAACCCATCAATGCTCAAAGACAACAAATAACTAAACAATTATATCTCCTTCGATAACAACAATAGACCCACAACATAAAACTCGTGTATCACAACAACAAACCAACCATCCAAGTCCCCACTGCAATAATATTGGGCTAATAACAATAACTTCTCGATAACTACATATAACTTACATTCCCAACTATAATCCTGTTTTAGTCATAACATCTATTATTATGAATTACCATCCAAATAAACCCAATTTCCAAGGTTTCAATTTAAAATTTTGTACAACACCATTCTATAAGCATATCTAATGGGGTTCATTTGAAATTACAACAACTAAAAGCATATAATAAGATGAGCATAAGTGCTATTATCACAATTTTAAGGGATGAGTTATATTCACAGCTCACAATTTACATTTTCTAGATTCTCATAATTTATAAAGAATTTTCAAATATTCTTGTATCAATTTCACATGCTATACCACAAATTTCATAATTATATCATATTCTCATTCACATAGTCCAATTCTACTAATTTACTCCATAAAAACAAGGATTACACAAATTTCTAATCATATATAATAATTCAAGAATAATTAGGTTTATTTTTCCCTATTCAGAATTCTAATCCTTATTAATTAACTATCAAGCATGGTTTAGGCAATATTTACATCATAGAGTACTAAAGGAAAAATGAGGAGTATTCTTGCCTCATATTGAAATCTGGGAAACAATCTAAAGTTAAATCATTGTTCTCTTCCGAATTATGATCAACTTTTCCTCTTAAAGCAATCCCAATTCCAAGTGCAATTCCCTTCAATGGAAGTTTGAAGGTAGCTGACAATGGAGGTTTAGGATTTGGTTTAATTACTGACGAGTTGATGAAAAATAGAAGGATGGATTAAAACGAATGTTACCTGCCTCCTAATAAAACCCAAAGTGCCCTTATTTTTGCTACTACCATTATACCGACTCATGTACCCTCTATAGCGGCCCCCTTGCAGCTGCCACCTTTTTTTCTTCTTCTCAACTAAAACCATAATAATTTAATACACTATATTATTACGCCTCCAACCTCTACTTCATATTCAAAACAAATTAAAAGTCCCTTGTTCCCCTTTGGTCCTAAATAAATTCCCTCAATGTCATATGATTAAATAAATATTTAATTTATTCAAATAATTAGCACAAAATTTACCAAAAATCTTATAAGTTTAACTTTACTCATCTAGTTAAATCTCTATCATTAACAATCACCCCGATTTATATATTCACTTGTAAATATTAATCATTATTAAATCATTTAATTATTTAATTAAAATCACAGGGTATTGCATCAAAGTTATAATTATTAATTGGTACTCTCCTTATGTATTCCACACTTTAAGGCCATCCACAATGGGTACCATAACCCCATTATGGATCCTTTGAAGTGGATCACAATGGGTAGAACAATCAGTAAAAGAGTGATGGATTTCATTAACCGTCCCTCAAGGTTATGGTTAACCTATTGGATTTGCTATGGGAGGGGACAAGAGTTCATAAGGGTAACTTTTATACGTTTAGAGTCTAAACATTAAACATTCCCACGTCTGAGCTAGATGTGGGATAGTTTCCCTTTTGAGAATGTCTAAACGTAGCATACTTCCATGTCTAAACTAGGGAGATTTTGTTTGAACCTCAAACATGGGATTCTTCCACATTTGAGAGTCTAAACATGGGACTCTTACACATTTACCTCATTTATACCTCTCCCCACTGTGACTAATCTTTCACCCGTTAATCCTCTAAACCTATGGTATATACCCACCTGCCCATTATGGATGGCCTAAAGGTTTTATCACCATCATATATTTCCTACTATATGTAATTTGAGTTATTGACTTTAGTGCATCAGCTATTTGTCTTGTGTTAGGGATCAAAGTTAATATTTCATATACTCTTATTTCCATTGTCTATAACAAATTATATTTTGTATCTAATTTAATATATGTGTTATTACTATCACACATATAAATGTGACTAGGTTATCTTTTACTATACACACACATTAGATCGAAGGGTGGAGAAGTATCTCAAACATTCTGTAAGGACACAAATTTCTAATTGAGTCCTTTGTAGTTTTGGCTCAATTGCGGACAAAAACGTTTGAGTCATAGGATAGAGTAATTGACCATCCTCCAAGCCTATGACGTGTTTGTTGAAGACGTAGCGGCCAAGTTTAAAGCTTCATCAAAATGTCGAGTTTAATGTGCCACGTTTCTACGTCAAAAACATTGGATCCATTGCTCCTATGGTATGAATGCATTTTAATATATATATAGGAGCTTGGAACATTTTATATTGGGTGTACTTTGTTTTTAAAATTGTTGTTTATTTTCAGAAAGATTTAATTAAAACTTTAAAAGAAAGTATATAAAGTTTCTGGGCTAAAACTAAAATTTTCAACTTTCTGGAAGTTTGTTCGAATTGTCGTTCAAACGAGTTTTTCGTTCAAACAGTATTGTCGTTCGAATGAGGTTTGCCAACGAGTTACCCAAAATGCCATTGGAATGTCGTTCGAACGAACATGATGTTCGAACGAGATTTCCAACGAGTTCACACTGGAACTTCGTTAGAAGGCTCGTTCGAACAAGACTTCATTCGAACGAAAATATCGCTCGAACGAATTTTGGTGGGAACAGTTAATTGGCAGTTTTAAGCAGTTTTTTCCCACTTTCCCACTTCTTTTCCCACTAACTTTTTGGGAAGAATTAATATGTGCGGGAATCAACTTTTTCTAATTAACCATTTCACATTCTACAACCTCCAAGAGAGAGTTTGAGAGCATAATTCCAAAAGGAAAAAGTTCATGTTTAAGTGTTTTTTATTTTCAAGAAAAATGTTTTAAACACTAGTTTTTCACCCAAAGTTTGTTTATCCAAGTTCCTTTATATATATATATACTTTTCTTGGAGTGTTTGGAAACAGTTCTTTTTTCTCTATCACATTGAAGAGAAGTTTGGGTTTGCTTCTACATCCCACAAATAAGAAGTTTGTTTTGTTGCGGCATTCTCACATGGTGAAAGGCACCATATGTGGTTGATGGTGTACCTATTGTCTCATTGGTGGATTCCATGATTCCGGTGGAGCTCTAGGGTTGTCGACTAGGCGGAGGTGTATACAAGAAGACGTGTCAAGGATTGAAAGGGGTCGAGTCGAGGAAGTAAGTCATCTATCTTGTAATTGTAAAACCATACTTAGTGGACTTAAGGCTAAGATCGTCTGAGGTTTTTTCCCGTTGTGGGTTTTTCCTCATACATCGTGACGTAGTGATTCATTATTTAATTTTATCTTGCTATATCACCTAGAACGCATGCTTAGGTAAAAAGATAAAATTTGGTTTAATCACTACTTGTTTAATTTGGTGCTAAATTAAATTTGGGTAATGTGTAGTTAATTCAAGTCATTAATTTAATTTGATAAAATTTGGTTTGGCCTAATTTACTAAAATGAATTAAATATTTTATTAGGCAAATTTCTAGGACTTGGGTTAATTAATTGTGTTTAAGTGAAATCAAATTGTGTGTGTGTTTAATCTTATTTCACTTTATTTAATTTTAATTTAAGAAGAAATTAAAATTTGTTGTTCAATTGAACCATCTCACGCTTTCGCATATCTACACAAGGAAATTATTACATTTTGAAGTATAAAAAGGCTTTATAAAATTGGGGGGCCTATTGTCCCAACAAGTGGTTTCAAAGCGTTGATTGAGAAAAGCTATCGCTTTTCAAATTGGTATCAGAGCATTGATTCAGAAAGAGATCACGCATTCAAATTGGTATCAGAGCCAAAACGATAAATTATTTCTTTAAAGATCCTTTAAATATTTTTGGCTAAAATGGAATTTTTCCTATTCTCAAAATTTCCTATTTTCGATCGTTCTAATTACGCGTACTGGAAAGTGCGTATGAAATCCGAACTTAAATCTATCGACGAGAGTGTTTGGTTATCTTTAGTTAACGGGTGGTCTCCACCAACTCATTTAGTAGATAATGAACGTGTTCCCAAACCGGACGATAGATGGAGTGAGAATGAGTTTAAACTTTCAAATTTTAATTCCCGAGGTTTAAACGCCTTGTTTAGCGCTGTCACATCGGATGAATTTCGACGCATTATGACGTGTGAGATCGCTAAAGAAGCATGGGATATTTTACAACTCACTCATGAAGGTACAAGTATCGTAAAAGCTTTGAAACTCCAAAACCTCACCACTCAATTTGAAACCATCAAAATGAACGAAAAGGAAACTTTTGATGAATTTTATGCTAGACTTTCCGATATTGTTAATTCATCTTTTAATTTGGGAGAGAAAATACCCGACAACCGAGTTGTAAAGAAAATTTTAAGGTCCCTACCCGATAGATTTATTCCAAAAGTGACCGTTTAAAATTATTTACCAACTTTAGCCTCTACGAAATTAGAAGAGCTTATAGGTGATTTACAAATCTATGAACTGGACATGTTTCCGTCTAAAACTGAAAAGAAAATTGAAAAGGGCGTTGCTTTAAAAGTCCAAAAAGAGGAAAAATAATTAGTGGAGAGTGAGAGTGATAGTGACTCGGAAGATATGGCCTTGTTTGCTCAGAAATTTTGAAAGTTTCTTAAAATTAACAAAGATAAATTTAAAAATGACTTTAAGAAATTTGAAACTTCTAAGCATGACAATGCCGAGAGGATCCCTAAAACTTATAAAGAAACTTTAAATAGGGACGAGTCAAATAGGTGTTTTGGTTGTGAAGGGTATGGCCATAGGGCTTCTGAGTGCTCCACTAAACTAAGGGGAGAGAGTAAGCGACCCATTTCATTTAATAAAACCCTTAGTGATAGTGATAATGAAGAGGAAACCGATTCCCTCACTAAGCCCAACTTTGTGGCTTTTATGGCTAGTCATGTGAGTGATAGTGAGAACTCGTCTATTGATGAAACTTTAACACATGACACTTCCAAGGTCATAGTTTATGATTCTCTTATTTTTTATGGTAGTGAAAGTGAAGAAGAAAGAGAGAGTGAAAACGAAAAAGAGGTTGATGTGAGTGAACTTCAAAATGCTTTTCAAGAACTTTATGAAGAATCTATTAAATTAAAAAGAGATAATTTGAAGTTAGAAGCAAGTTTAAAATAGTGTGTCAAGGTCGTTGATGATAGTGAAATGGTGGAAGACCTTAGGACACGAGAGAGAACTCTTCGAGAGAAGCTTGAATATGTAGAAGGCGAGAGAGATAGCCTTAGAGGTTTAATGGAATCCTTGAAAAAGGAGCTTCTTGAGTTTGAAGAGAGAAATGTTTTATTAGAGTCTAATATTTTAGAATTAAAAAATAAATTAAAAGACTCTAGAAAAGTCAAATTTGATTTGGAGTGTAGGTCCGAAACGCTAGATAAAATCTTAGGCACGGTCCAAATTAAAAACGACACTTGTGGTTTAGGCTTCGATACTTGTAATGAATCAACTCATAAAGCCAAAACCAATGTTTTAGGAGAATCGCCTAGGAAAGCTTTTAATGATCATTCCGTAGGTAAGTCTTTTCATTGAGTTTTTAAGTGCTCACATTGTGGTCGAAAAGGTCATCTTAGGAAATTTTGTTTTGATCTTAAACGAGTTCCTAGAAAATCCAAATGTAAGGCAACCGAGGTAGCCAAGATTCCTACACCCCTATATCATCATTCTTCATTAGTTTGGGTTAGGAGATTCTACTTGGTAGCTTTACAAGATATGGTTTTTTATTCTCATTTAATATCACATGCTTCCTCACTTGCTAAATCTGAAGGTTGAATGTGTTAGTTTTATGTGCATACTCTAGCTTTGTGTGCTTCATAGTACATATAATTGCTAGGTGTATGCATGTTTAGTCATTTTTTAGTCATTGCTTTATTTCATATCTAATGCTAGAAATAATGACTTGTTTATCTTTTGTATTATATTTCTTTTGTTTGCATTAAATGAAAATACAAAAAGATTTTTGTTTATCATTTGGTTTTTATCTCATGGTATTTAAGCTTAATGAAAAATTCAAATGATTTTTGTTTGTCTTTTGAGTAAATATTTTTTTTGATTAAAAATTTCAAAAAACTCAAAAAGATTTTTTTTTCTGTGTGTACATTAGTTTGACACACTGTATGTGGCATATACTTGTGTTTGAATCCCTGTTTTTTCGCTCCCATGTGGCTAAAACTTTTGGTTTAGATTGTCAATCCTTATTATGTTCTTTACCATGCTTACATGGAGTAGTTGAATTTTGTGTTACTTAAATGGATTCCATTTTTATATGCCTCTATTCACACATGCGCGAGCTCTTTTGAAATTTTAACTTAATCTGTATATTTGAGCTTTGTGAGGTGTTCTCCTACTAATCTTGTCATCTACATATTTGTGACCTAAGAGGACTAGTGCATGTCAAAATCCGTTGCACGTGAGATTTGTGTGAGATATAAAAATATGTTATATATAAATGTGCACGTGGAAGGGCTCCGAAAGGATTTATTATCCTTTGTGAATAGTAAGCCATCGTTTTTTTGGACCTAAACGAAATACGTGGTCCAAGGCCTAAAAGAAAAGATGGCATTAAAAGATAAAATAATTGCCAAGGACCATGTTTAGTTTATTTATTCATTCAAAAGAATAATGTATATGCTTATTGAGGGAGTTTGGATGATATATCAACAGTTTTCACAATGTCTGTTTATCCTAGTTATACTTTCAAAGTCATGACTCTATTGGTTTGTAGGATCATCATGAATTGTGTATGTTTGTTCATTGAGTTCAATTTAAGTTGTCACATGAGATTATATTCAAATGTGATGAAGTTTGCACTCAATTGAGAACTCTGTGAATATGTTTTTAAGTGATTGGGTCTAAATTTAATTATTACTAGTTCACACCCCCAACACTTCCGTTTTCATATGACACATTTTTGCCATAGGAGTGTGAAAAGCTTATCTTGTTTTGTGTCATTTTGGTGTTTATATCTATATGTGTGTACTTATGCTTAGCTTGTATCTATTGTGTATACATATATATGATATTTTTTTATGTCTTTGCCATGTTTAGCTAGTTCATTTATGCTTCAATTCATAATTGGTACCTTGTTTGTTGCGTAGTTTGTTTGATATCACATGCTTAGAATCTTATTTGTCTATTTGGTATCATTTGTTTTTGCATCATAGTTGTATGGATCAGTTATAATTTTGTTGCCTATGTGCTTTAATGGTCTCATCACTTTTGCGCTATTGCATGTTTAGCCTATTATCCCATTCTATTTATCACTTGTTTAGTTTAGAGGGTGTATTTGCTTTAATTGGGGAAGATAAGTTAATGTTTTGATTCTTTAGCCTTTGTCTATTCCTGAACAAAAAGGGGGAGAATGATAGGGGGAGAAATGGTATCTATTCCTATTATAATCGTATCTTAGTTTGGGGGAATTTATCTTAGGGGGGGACGTCTTTCTAAGTAGTTCGTTTATTTGATAAAGGGGAGAATTAATTTTGGGGGAGTAATTATTTAATTGCATTTAATATTTTGATTTTCCTTATGCGTTTAGTGTGCTTGCTTAAGTGTGCAGGAATTATATTCTAAGTGGCAACTTTCATCTGGCAGAGATTTTGATCCTTTGGGTTGTTTGAGTCAAGCATTGTATTTTTATTTTGGGTGGGACTTTTTATTAGTCTAGTAGAACTTGACGGCCCTTTAGGATTTTTGTTGGGTTTTGTCCCGGAATAGCCAAAGGGGGAGATTTGTATGGACACAAATTTCCAATTGAGTCCTTTGTAGTTTTGGCTCAATTCCGGACAAAAACGTTTGAGTCATAGGATGGAGTAATTGACCATCCTTCAAGCCTATGACGTGTTTGTTGAAGACATAGCGGCCAAGTTTAAAGCTTCATCAAAATGCCGAGTTTAATGTGCCTCTTTTCTACGTCAACAACATTGGTTCCATTGCTCCTAAGATATGAATACATTTTAATATATATATATAGGAGCTTGGAACATTTTAAATTGGGTGTACATTGTTTTTAAAATTGTTGTTTATTTTTAGAAAGATTTAATTAAAACTTTAAAATAAAGTATATAAAGTTTCTGGGCTAAAACTAAATTTTTCAACTTTCTGGAAGTTTAATCGAATTGTCGTTCGAACGAGTTTGTCATTCGAACAATAATGTCGTTCGAACGAGGTTTGCCAACGAGTTACCCAAAAGGCCACTGGAATGTCGTTCGAAGTGTCGTTCGAACGAACATGATGTTCGAACGATATTTCGAACGAATTCACACTGGAACTTCATAGAAGGATCGTTCGAATGAGACTTCGTTCAAACGAAAATGTCGTTCGAACGAGTTTTGGCGGGAACAGTTAATTGGCAGTTTAAGCAATTTTTTCCCACTTTCCCACTTCTTTTCCCACTAACTTTTTGGGAAGACTTAATCTGTGCAGGAACCAAATTTTTCTAATTAACTTTTTCACATTCTACAACCTCCAAGAGAGAGTTTGATAGCATAATTCCAAAAGGAAAAAGTTCATGTTTAAGTGTTTTTTATTTTCAAGAAAAATGTTTTAAACACTTGTTTTACACCCAAAGTTTGTTTATCCAAGTTCCTTTATATATATATACTTTTCTTGGAGTGTTTGGCACCGGTTCTTTTTTCTCTACCACATTGAAGAGAAGTTTGGGTTTGCTTCTACATCCAACAAAGAAGAAGTTTGTTTTGCAGCGGAATTCTCACATGGTGAAAGGCACCATGTGTGGTTGATGGTGTACCTATTGTCTCAATGGTGGATTCCAAGATTCCGGTGGAGCTCCGGGGTTATAGATTAGGTGGAGGTGTTTACAAGAAGACGCGTCAATGCTTGAAAGGGGTCGAGTCGAGGACGTAAGTCATCTATCTTGTAATAGTAAAACCATACTTAGTGGACTTAAGGCTAGGGTCGTTCGAGGTTTTTTCCCGTTGTGGGTTTTTCCTCGTACATCGCGGCATAGTGATTCATTGTTAAATTTTATCTTGCTATATCACCTAGAACGCATGCTTAGATAAGAAGATAAAATTTGGTTTAATCACTACTTGTATAATTTGGTGCTAAATTAAATTTGGGTAATTCGTAATTAATTAAAGTGATTAATTTAATTTGATAAAATTTGGTTTGGCCTAATTTACTAAAATGAATTAAATATTTTGTTAGGCAAATTTCCAGGACTTGGGTTAGTTAATTGTGTTTAAGTGAAATCAAATTGTGTGTGTGTTTAATATTATTTCACTTTGTTTAATTTTAATTTGAGAAGAAAATAAACTTTGTTGTTCAATTGAACCATCTCACGCTTCTGCATATCTATGCAAGGAAATTATTACGTTTTGAAGTATAAAAAGGTTTTATAAAATTGGGGGGACTATTGTCCCAACAAGTGGAGATTAATGGTGGTTTTATAAAATGATTTTTAATGCAAGCTAGATTCAATCTCAACACCCTATGTGGTTGTGTTCCCCGTTGAAAAAGAAGAAGATTAATGGTGGTTTGATTCCATTTGGTATTTGGGTGAGAAAGTTATGAAGAGAGAGAAAATGGATGTTAAAATGGATTTTCTAAAGAGATAAATTTGAGGGTGGAAACTTATATGGTTGTGTTGCTCAATGAAAAATAAGAGATTTGTAGTGGTTTCATCCTATTTGGTGTAGAGATGAAGATGTTATGAAGATTGGTGATGGTTTCATGCAATTTGGTATATCTATAGCAATATATAGTGTATATATAGTTATGCATGTGTATATAGATGAGTGTGTATACATATAGTTATGTGTGTGTGTGTGTGTGTGTATGTAAGGACATTATTTTATTGTTCGGCTTACATATGAGTATGTCGTATATCGCTACAACAATCGAAGAATTATTCAAGATCATTCATGTGTCAACACGGGTCTGAATATCAAAGTTCTTCAGCATTCAAGCCTCCGCAAGATTGATTTTGGTAAGGTTGTGTATAAGTACTTTAGCATTTCACTTAGAGTGTTGGGATATTAGTGTCAGGATATTTTTTAAAATTATTTTCTAAGTGTTGGAGTGTAGTTTTTAGTCAAAAGTTTTTTTAAAATTTTGAGGCGGAATATTTTCGGGGAAAATAAAAAAGAATATTTTTTATTTAATCTCATTCGAGAGAGATGCACAGTCATTCGAGCGACATGTGATCTCGCGCGAACCTATCGTTCGAGCGACATACTTCTTCGTTCGAGCGACATCAATGTTTCGTTAGAGTGACACGCCGCCTTAAACTTTTTATGTAAAGCGTGTTAAACATCTTCGTTTTCTAGGAGAAGACCTGACGTTTTAATTTCTACAAATCGGCAGAACACCTTGTCTTCTTCGTTTAGGGTTCAATTCTTTTTATTTTCAATTTACAAGACATCCCAATCTTTCTGTGAATTATTTTGGAACCCAAGATATAACTTTGTTGAAGTTTTCTCTTATATATAGGGTAAATCTATGGCTGACAGTTGCCTTACGATTGGGAGTGCTCGAGGGTGTTCCTGGCTGATTGGACTGCGTGTTCGTGTGGACTGCTGCGGTTGTTCCATTGCTGACTCAAGACTGCGTTGTGGATTCTTGAGGGAGTTCATTGCAGATTTCATTATATATATTGTAAGTTCCAATTTACGTCTTTATAGTGAAATAAAGGTTTTGCCCGAATGGGATTTTTCCGAAAATCTGTGAGTTAGCAATTTTATTTGTGATGGTTTGACACACACACACACATACACACGTAGTTGCATGTTTAGGGGCTGAATTAATTTGGTTTGATATATGACACCGATTAAATAAGTTTAACGTAGAAATTTGAAAATTTATTTAATTTGATATCACACGGCAATCTCAAATTGGTATCAAAGTTTGTTGTGCTAATTTATTGCGTTTGATCCGTTTTTCGCAAAATTGTCTGATATTGATTTGTTTTGAAAAATCTGCTTTGTGAAAAAAATTTGCAATGTTTTCGAATGAAAACTTATATAATCGGTTGATAATTTTTATGGTTCTAATTATGCTTACTGGAAAGTTCGCATGAAATCTCATTTAAAAGCAATCAATGAGCGAGTTTAGGTAATTTGTGAAAGAGGCTGGAGATCTCCAAGTGTAACCACAAATAATGTCACGAATTTAAAACTTGTGTAAGACTGGATTGAGGATGAGTTTAGGTGGAGCACTTTTAATTCACATGGGCTTAGTGCAATTTTCGAACACGTCACCCCCGACGAGTTCTGACGTATTATGACGTGCATCACGTTTAAAGAAGCGTGGGATATTTTACAACTCATCCTCAAAGGCACTAACACGATTGAAGAGACTAAAATTCAAAATTTAACTACTCAATTTGAAACGATAACCATGCCTGAGACTGAGTGTTTTGATTACTTTTATGCACGTTTGTTTGACATTATCAACACTAGTTTCAATCTTGGTGAGCCTATACCTGATGCACGAGTGGTTAAAAATATTTTAAGATCACTGCCAAAACGTTTTATCCCTAAATTAATTATTTTGAATACCTTAGGTAATTTGAGTCGTCTGAAATTAGAAGAGCATATAGGAGACCTCCAGTCATATGAGATTGACATGTTTTCTGACACTGTCAAGCCTAGGGATAAAGGGATAGCACTTAGAGCCTAGTCTAAAAAGAAAAGGAAAGTGAGTTTTTGTTAGTTCGAGTCTTAGGACGAGTCTGATTCTGATATGTCCATGCTTGCAAAGAATTTCAAAAAAAATCTCAAGTTTTCAAAACAAAATTCTTCCAATAAAAGATTTTTTGAGAAAAATAAAAATGAGCCCAAAGAGAGTGGTGAGAAAGAAAGTGATAAAGAGGAAGAGGATAATTGTTTTGAGTGTGAAGGGAGAGGTCATGAAGTATTTTAGTGTCCCACTAAGCTAAAGAGGAAGGGCAAAAATATTTCCACGCCAGCCACTCTTAGCGATAGTAAGGAAGAGGTGAAAGATTACGGGGATGAGTCGTCACATGGGAAGTTTGTTGCTTCTTTTGCTAGTAACGTGAGCACACCCAGTTTTCTTCACGGCGATGAGGATACTTGTGCACATGAGACCCCCAAGGATGATTTGAGTGTTTCTAGCGGTTTGAGAGTAAGTGTGCCAGTGATGGTGATAGCGAGCTCCAGATTGCATTTAGAGATTTATATGCCGAGACCCTAAAAACCAAAAAGTTGAACAAAGACCTAAATCTTAGTGTGAGATATTTGGAGAGAGAGTTTGAGGGTGCTTGAGGCGAAAGCAAGTCAACTCGAGAAAGTGAATGTTTCTTTCAGTGAACAGTTGATTGCTTTAGATCAGGAAAAAAGTGATTAAACCAACATGGTGTCTTGTCTGACGACGCGTGTATCCCAAATCGAGAGTGATCTCGAACGTACTCGTGAGCTCAAAGTCCCTTTAGAGAACGCATCTAAGAAGGTTGGAAAGATGATTCTCAATCCCGTTTTAGGTAGAGGTGAGATTTTAGGAACAAGTCATGACGGTGCTTCTACTTCCCACATTGCACCCTAGCCGGTTCCTGAGTTTGGGATAGATCCATATGGCTCTCAACCCAACCCACTTAGGCATCACATACCTAATAGGAGAGCGGGTAGGAGACGTTTTGAGAGAGGTGTACCTAGGCTTGTTTATGTTTGCACACACTACAAAAATAGAGGACACCTTAGGGAGTTTTATTTTATGTTGGGTCATATGTCACGTTTTGATACTACATGTGTTTATACAGACGCACCCACACATGATGCTCCATATGATTACACGAGAGAGTTTGCACATATTAGGGAGCAGGTAAAGTTTTTAGTCAAGACTTCACATGATTTGATGGATGTTTTTCATAGGATGTCACCACCTTTGAAAAGCTCCACCGCACCTAACGGTTGAGCTTTAGACTTGTTTGCTAGCATAGGTTAATTTTCATGATAATATTTTTGCCTATTGCTATTTTTTATCTTTATCGAATTAGAATTTTTTTTTTGTTTTTTAAAATGAAAAATACAAAAAGATTTTCATTTTTTTTTTAGAAAAATTTGAAAAAGACAAAAAGAGTTTTGTAGTTTGTTTTACACCATATATGGATGGACAGTTAGGATAACCGAGTAATAATTTGTTTCCATATCCACGTGACGATTTGATAGTGTTTTGATATTCTTCATCATTTCATTTTTGTCCTTTACAATGTTTGGAGTCATTGAGATGTATTTAGTGTTACTACCTACATTTTTGACTCATAAGTTCCTTTAATGAACACTTGCACGGATTTATTTGATTATTGTAATTGTTTATCACATATTGGTCGGAGTGTTGTCAACTCAATTCTATCTTTAAAACAAACCATATGCGATAAAACTTGACGATGGAAGTAGTGCAGGTAAACACCGTTTACCGTGAGGAATTTAATTGCAACAAAATATGATGAGTGAATCACGGGAAAGGGGTGCGAGAGTATAAAATTAACTCGTCGTGAAAGCCACCGTTTGAGCCCAAAAAATTTAAAGGCAATAAAGAGATAAATATTCCAAAAAGGGGGCACCTCAAAAGAAAATAAATGTAAAATTATTTATTAGGGAGTTAAGATGGAAAGTAATGAAAAAATAGGTTTGCACGTCCTGACAGCATCAAGAAAAAGCATTCATAGTTTTAGATGTTATTGGTGTGGGAATTATTCTTGACTTTGATGTGTTGATGAATTGATTCGATGTAATTTAAATTCATCACTTTCAACACCTAAGGAGGATTTTGAGATTCATTCGTTAGGAGTACACATATTCATCGTGCACATATGTCATGTTTAATTGATTTGATTTGCCTATCGAATATGTTCACACCCATTCATTCTGTTTCCATGATTTGGTTGTCTGAATGTAAATTCATGGTGCGTGATATTTGTAAAATTATATTTGCATTTTTGTTTAAAAAAATTAAAAAATCAAAAATAGTTTGGGGAAGCTTTTCAGTTACTCTTTGTATGAGCGTAGTTTGATTCATATTTGCTATGCATGTTTGTCGTGACAACTCCATGTTTATTTTATTTATTTGTTTCCTTGTCTATTTTGGACAAATAAAAAGGGGGAGAACGAATTATGGGGGAGTTTTTGCATTATGAGGGAGATTTGATTATTGATTTATTTATTCTTATATCATATCAAACTCGATGCATCATTAAGGTATTTTCTTTGTCTCATGTGTGTAGGTACAGAGATTGAAGATCATTATTTTGCACACCCTGATGAAAAAAGCTAAAAGATTTGAAGTTGAATATTTTTGAAGAAAAATTTTAGACCTACATGTTTAGTACCTTTTCAGTTTTGGGTTCATGGGAGGGTATTAGATTTGTATAGGCATTTTGATTTGATAATTCAGATGTTTTTATTTTGTACCATCATAGACATAGGGGAATATTTGTAAGGACATTATTTTATTGTCCAGCTTACATATGAGTATGTCGTATACCGCTACAGCCGTCGAAGAATTGTTCAAGATCATTCATGCGTCAAGACGGATCCGAATATCAAAGTTCTTCAATATTCAAGCCTCCGCAAGATTAATTTTGGTAAGGTTGTGTTTAAATACCTTAGCATTTCACTTAGAGTGTTGGGATATTAGTGTTGAGATATTTTTTACAAAATATTTTCTAAGTTTTGGAGCGGAGTTTTTCATCAAAAGTTTTTTTAAAGTTTTGAGGCGGAATATTTTCTGGGAAAACAAAAAAATATAATTTTATTTAATCTCCTTCGAGCGAGATGCACAGTCGTTTGAGCGACATGTGATCTCGCGCAAAGCTGTCATTCGAGGGACATACTTCTTCGTTCGAGCGACATCAATGTTTCATTTGAGCGATGTGCCGCCTTAAATTTTTTATATAAAGCATGTTAAACATCTTCGTTTTCGATGAGAAGACCTGACGTTTTAGTTTTTTCAAACATTGTAAATCAGCAGAACACTTTGTCTTTTTCGTTTAGGGTTTAATCCTTTTTGTTTTCAATTCACAAAATATCCCGATCTTTGTGTGAATCATTTTGGAGGCCAAGATACAACTTTGTTGAAGTTTTCTCTTGTAGAAAGGGTAAATCTAAGGCTGACGATTGCATGTCGACTGGGAGTGCTCGAGGGTGTTCCTAGCTGACTAGACTACGTGTTATGTGGAATGTTGCGGTTGTTCCATTGGTGACTCAAGATTGTGTGTCTTTATGGATTCTTGCGGGAATTTTTGCAGATTTCATTGTAATTATTGTAAGTTGCGAGTTCCGTCTTTATAGTGAAATAATGGTTTTGCCCGAAAGTGATTTTTTCTGAAATCTGTGAGTTAACAATTTTATTTATGATGGTTTGACACACACACACACGTAGTTGCATGTTTACGGGCTGAATTAATTTGGTTTCATATTTGACATCGATTAAATAAGTTTAACTTGGAAATTTGCGCATTTATTTAATTCAATATCACACGGCAATCTCAGTGTATATAGCAGTGAGTGTATATATAGTTATTTTTATGTGTGTGTGTGTGTGATAGTGTATATGTAAGAGCAAATGTTCTGAAGTTATTCATAGTTTAGGCTTGTATTTGCATTTTGGCATATTTGGCGTATCCCATTACAAATCGACACGCACCGACACGTCGAACTGAACTCCAACATCTACAAGTTCAAGGATCCTCTACATCTCATGAAGGTATAAATCTTTTAAGAGTTCAAATTATTCATATTTATATTTGGGATGTATTTTTAGAAAAAACCGAGGCTAGATTTTTTAAGAGATTTAAAAATTCTTTTTTAACCACATTCAAACGAGATTAGAGCCTCGTTCGAACAAAAAAGCCTTTTTGTTTGATCTTTCTTTGAATGAACATCTGACGAGATTGGTACTGCTTCATAGAAAATTCTCGTAAGAAGCTCGTTGGATAGAGGCTTTGAAAGAAATGGGATTTTTATTAGAACGACATGCTTCCTTGTTCGAACAAAACCCTGTTCTTGTTCGAATTACCCTTATTTTCGTTCGAATGAGACATCACCTTAGAATTTATGTCAGACCTATAGACTTTTTAAATACATTAAACCTGCATATCTGCTTCAAAAGTTTTCATATTTTGTATTTTCGAACACCTTTTGATTTATAAATTTATATCCCCTATATGAATTGTGAATTCTTTTGAAACCATATAAGTTTCATTCCTCATATAAATTTTGTGGAGATAATTCTCTATAGTTGAACTTATGACCAGAAGGATCATTGTCGAAGGAAGAAGAAATCTTGAACGGTGGATACTGAGGGTGGATCGTCGCCTGTGGATGACTTTGGACTGAGTCGTTTTCTTTAGAAATTTTGAAGGTTGTGCATCATACTTAGTTATTCTAAGTGATTTGTAAGTCGACTATCTTATAAAATGTTCTAAAGTGCTGAATAAAGGTTTTGCCCTGAAAAGGAATTTTTTTCACATATTGGTGGTTGAATGCATGCGTAGAATTTTCTATAATTGGAACTTTGATCATATACACACTATTTTTAATTAAAGATTAAAATTTGGTAAAAATTGAATTGTCTGTTTGGAACATTTAATCAAATTAATTAATCCAATCGTGCGCACTCTCAAATTCATATCAAAGTCGATTACATAAAAATATTGTGTGATCTTTTTAGACAACAAAATTTTTTATATCAATTTTTTCTAAAATTATTTATCTCTTAAAAAGCCAGAATTTAATGGATAATTCGTATAATCGAATGCCCATTTATGGTTCCAATTATGCTTACTGGAAAGCTAGGATTAAGTCTACGTTAGAATCAATTGATGAATGAGTTTGGTTGCTCTGTGAAAGAGGGTGGATACCACCCACTGTAACTATTAACAATGCTATTGGCCCTAAACCTCTCTCTCAATAGACAGAGGATGGCTTTAAATGGAGAAATTTTAACTCTCACGGTTTGAATGCCATCTCGGTAGCCGTCACCCCTAACGAGTTTCATCGCATTATGACGTAAACTATATCTAAAGAAGCTTGGGATACCCTCGAGCTCAATCACAAGGATACCAATGTTGTTAAAGCTTCTAAGCTGCAAAATCTCACCACAGAATTTGAAACTATCAATGTGATTAAATCTTAATCATTTAACGCATTTTATGCACGACTGCCCGATATAGTAAACTTGAGTTTCAATTTAGGTGAGAAAATGCGCGAGACATGTGTCGTTAAGAAATTGTTGAGATCGTTTCCTGCACGCTTTATTCCTAAGGTTACTGTACTTAATTTATTTGGGGTCCTAGACATTCTTAGGTTAGAAGAACTTGTAGGACATCTTCAAGCATACGAGATAGATATGTACCGAAAAAACCTAAGGAAACGAGAATTGCACTTAAAGCCCAATGTAAAAAGATAGAGGAAATGTCGTATGATTCTGAGTATGCTAAAAAAATCTCAAACTTAAAAAGAAAAAAATTTCTAAAGAAAAGAAAAGTTTTGAGAAAGACAAAATATAAATCGAGCAAGAAAAATTTTGAAAAAGAAAAGAAAGATTTTCCAAAAAAAGACGAGGATAGATGTTATGAGTGTGAAGGAAAGGGTCATAAATCTCATGAGTGTCCAACTAGGTTAAAACCTCTAGAGAAGGCCAAAGATTTCTTAAATGTCACGCTTAGCGATAGCGAGGTCGAGTCAGTGAGTTCGGGGGATGAATCATCACATGAATGTAACTTCACCGCATTCATAGCTAGTCATTATAGTACATCTAGTGAACGTCGGTATGATGAGGAAGCTACTAAATATGGACACCTAGACAATGAGTCCGGTCGTTTCGAGGCGAGTGAGGGAGAGAATTGTTTAAGTTAGAGCGAGAGTGACCTAAAGTGAACCTATACCGATCTATATGTTGAGTCTTTTAAAACTAAGAAATAAAACAAAGGATTAGCCATAAGAGTTTTAGCTCTAGAGAAAGAGTTGACAAAGGAAAGAAAGAGTGAGTCCTCGGTGAAAGAAGCATTGGGAGAGAGAATTGTTTAGTTGAGAGAGAGAATGGGGACTTGACCAACAAGGTGTTTAGTATTACGAGAAATCTCCAAGCATCCATGGAGACTCGTAAAAAACTTGAAGCCCTAATATCCCAAGTCAAGAAAGGTATTGAACATACCCCAGAGTTCAAGGTAACTATCGACGATACATCGAAGAAGGTAGGTAAGATACTCCTCATCCCCGCTTCTAGTTTTGGTAAGAAGTATGGAATAGGTTACGACGGTGCATTCACTTCCCACACCTCACTGAAATCAATTCCTAAATTTTTGGTTAATACTTATGGCCCTTAACCTAAACCACAAAGAAGAGTTCAACCTAGAAAAGTAAACCAAGGTAGACCCAAAAATGTCTATGTTTTCACTTTTTGTAAAAAAATAGGTCACCTTAGAGAGTTTTGTTATAAATTAGGTAGAACTAGGAGTACACATACTCTCGTTCACCACTTTAGAGACTTTACTAGTCTTATAGAGAAATTTGAGTTTCTAGTCGCGACTTCACATAGTTTGATGGAAGAATTTCAACGGATGTCTTTACCATTTGAGAACGCTTCCAGCATTACGACTAGAGGCAACAACGATAAGGGCAAAAAAATGTTACCTACACTTGGGTACCTAAGTGAGACGACAAATCCCTTATTGTTCATGTTCTCTCAAGGCTCAAAATACTTCCCAATGGTATTTTGATAGTGACTGCTCTAGGCACATGACCGGTTATGTCTCATTTTTTACCCACCTTGAGGATGACAAGGAAGGCAAAGTCACCTTTGGAGATGGGAGTAAGTCTATCATTTTAGGATGAGGTAGTATTGAGATACTCGGACTTCCAAAGCAAGATAATGTGTTGTACGTGAAAGGGTCAAAAGTGAACTTAATTAGCACAAGCCAACTCAGAGACACAAAATTTATGGTAAAGTTTGACCAGTCTGAATGTAATGTTTATGATCAATTCGATAATGTTTTAGTACAAGGTGTGAGGACGGAAGATAATTGTTATGGTACTGTTCCCAAGTCCTCCTTTATCTGCAACAGTGCCACGGTCTCCACTATAAACCATTGGCATAAACAGCTAGGTCACGTGAACATTAGAGATCTTGAGATATTTATGAAAAAGGACCTAGTTCGTGGCTTACCATCGCTTGGAAAACCAACTTCCTCGATTTGTGGACCTTATGAACAAGGTAAAAAATTTGAAGTGCCAATCAAAAATTGAATATTATTACCACCTCCCATGTTTTGGAGTTGATTCACATGGATCTTATGGGCCTACTCACTCGGAGAGATTATGTGGTAAGAGATGTATTCTCGTGACAGTTGATGACTTTTCAAGATATCGTAGGATTCCTTAGAGAAAATTTTGATGCAATTTAGTTACTTACAATCAAATGTCGTGTCCTACAAAACCAACACAGTATCACTATTAATTGGATGCATAGTGACAATGACACTGGATTTAAAGAAGCTAAAGTGGATTGCTATTATGATGGAGTGGGAATCAAACATGAGTTTTTGATCGTTCGCACTCCTCAACAAAATTGGATTACTAAGAGGGATAATCGGATGATACAAGAAATGGCTACATCCATGCTTCATGGGAGAAACGTGCCCAGACATTTTCAGGCAGAGGCAGTGAGCATCGCTTGCCATATGATGAATAGGGTATATCTTCATCCGCGCACACTTCATACGCCTTATGAGTTATCGACAGGGAAGAACCCCAACCTATCTTATTTATGTGTCTTTGGGAGTACTTGCTACATCTTGCGAGATAGAGAGCACTTAGGAAAGTTCGACTCCTTGAGCGATGAGGGGATATTTTTAGGATATTCATCGACGATTAGGACTTATCGGGTTTATAATCCGGCTATCTCTAAGGTTATGGAGTCAATAAGCATCACTATTAGAGATGAAACACTACACCAAAAATAGGAATCTGGCATGGTTAAAAACTGTGCCAGATCAAATCTGGCACGATTTTGAACTGTGCCAGAATCAGGTGTTCCAAAATGGAAATTTTTTTCTGGCATGACTCAAAAGTGTGTCAGATTTGACCAAACAGGAACACTTCTGGCACACTTTTAAACCGTGCCAGAATTTGATATTTCTGGTACAATTTTTAACTGTGCCAGATTTAGCACAGTTTAAAAAAATTTGGCACAGTTCAAAATCGTGCCAAAATATGATACACTTTTGCCACGATTTTGAACTGTGCCAAATTTTTTATTAAAAGAAAAAAAAAATTATTTGAAAGCACAAAAATTCACAAATTAATAATATTGCACGTTGTTAATAAGCTAATGTACATACAAACTTCAAAATATTACAAGTCTTTAATAGTTCATAGGCCAAAAAAAATTGGGCAGAGTTTCCTCTATTTTCTGGATATTCCAAAACCTGCTAATACAAAACCTTCCTAACATAAAGACCGCACAACCACAAAATATAATAATTAACTTACAAAAGCCCGCACGGACATAAAAGTTAACAATAAAACTACAAAATACCGCACGGCCATAACACAAAAAAATGGAATCATTAATAAACCCCTTGTTGTAAACCATTGAGTTCTCTGTGTGTTCCATGTGAATAAATGCCAACGATAAACTGTTATCCTGCAAAAAAAATAGGATACAAAAAAGATACGACATTAGTAACCCAATAATTTACAAAAAAAAATTACTCAAACTAAAAAATTACATATAAGAGTGGAAATTATCGTCATATTCTCAAACCGGGAGACCCGAGACTACGCGGTCAGTTCCTATAAGTTACATTGGTCCCGTGCGAGGTGTTTGTGCTTTCTATGGGGTCGTTTGGGGGCTGGTTTGGGTTTTCACCCTTTAACGGGTTGTTTTTAAGTCTAAGTGTTGATTTTTGCAAATTATTGTCATATTCTCAAATCGAGAGACCCAAGGATACGCGGTCAGTTCCTACAAGTTACATTAGTCACATGCGAGATGTTCGTGCCTCTTACGGGGGCGTTTGGGGGCTAGTTTGGGTTTTCACCCTTTAACGGCTTGTTTTTAAGTCTAAGTGTGATTTTTGCAAATTATCGTCATATTCTCAAACCTAGAGACCCGGGACTATGTGGTCAGTTTCTACAAGTTACATTGGTCCCGTGCAAGGTGTTCGTGCCTCCTACGGGGTCGTTTGGGGACTGCTTTGGGTTTTCACTCTTTAATGGCTTGTTTTTAAGTCTAAGTAGTAATTTTTGCAAATTATAGTCATAGTCTCAAACCGGGAGACCCGGGACTACGGGTCAGTTCCTACAAGTTACATTAGTCCCGTGCAGGTGTTCGTACCTCCTACGGGGTCGTTTGGGGGTTGGTTTGGATTTTCACCCTTTAACAGCTTGTTTTTAAGTCTAAGTGTTAATTTTTGCAAATTATGATCATATTCACAAACTGGGAGACCCGGGACAATGCGGTAAGTTCCTACAAGTTAAATTGATCCGGTGCGAGGTGTTCGTGCCTCTTACGGGGTCGTTTGGAGGCTGGTTTGGGTTTTCACCCTTTAACGGCTCGTTTTTATGTCTAAGTGTTGATTTTTGTAAATTATCATCATATTCTCAAACCGAGAGACCTGGGACTACGCGTTCAGTTTCTACAAGTTACATTGGTCCCGTGCGAGGTGTTCGTGCCTCCTACGGGGTCGTTTGGGGGCTGCTTTGGGTTTTCACCCTTTAATGGCTTGTTTTTAAGTCTAAGTGTTGATATTTGCAAATTATCATCATAGTCTCAAACCAGGAGACCCGGGACTACGGGTCAGTTCCTACATTTTACATTAGTCCCGTGCAGGTTTTCGTGCCTCCTACGGGGTCGTTTGGGGGTTGGTTTGGATTTTCACCCTTTAACGGCTTATTTTTAAGTCTAAGTGTTGATTTTTGCAAATTATCATCATATTCACAAACTGGGAGACCTGGGACTACGCGGTAAGTTCCTACAAGTTAAATTGGTCCCGTGCGAGGTGTTCGTGCCTCTTACGGGGTCGTTTGGGGGCTGGTTTGGGTTTCCACCCTTTAACGGCTAGTTTTTAAGTCTAAGTGTTGATTTTTGCAAATTATCATCATATTCACAAACCAGGAGACCCAAGACTATGCGGTCAGTTCCTACAAGTTACATTGGTCCCGTGCGAGGTGTCTGTGCCTCCTACGGGGTCATTTGGGGGATGGCTTGGGTTTTCACCCTTTAACGGCTTGTTTTTAAGTCTAAGTGTGATTTTTGCAAATTATCGTCATATTCTCAAACCGGGAGACCCAGGGATATGCGGTCAGTTCTTATAAGTTACATTGGTCCCGTGTGAGGTGTTTGTGCCTCTTACGGGGGCATTTGGGGGCAGGTTTGGGTTTTCACCCTTTAACGGCTTGTTTTTAAGTCTAAGTGTGATTTTTCCAAATTATCGTCATATTCTCAAATCGGGAGACCCGGGACTACGCGGTCAGTTCCTACAAGTTACATTAGTCCCATGCGAGGTGTCCGTGCCTCCTACGGGGTCGTTTGGGGGCTGGTTTGGGTTTTTACCCTTTAACGGCTTATTTTTAAGTCTAAGTGATATGTTTGCAAATTATCGTCATATTCTCAAACCGGGAGACCCGAGACTATGGGTCAGTTCCTACAAGTTACATTGGTCCCATGCGAGTTGTTCGTGCTTCCTACGGGGTCATTTGGAGGTTGGTCTGGGTTTTCACCCTTTAATGGCTTGTTTTTAAGTCTAAGTGTTGATTTCTGCAAATTATCATCATATTCACAATCCGGAAGACCCAAGACTACGCAGTAAGTTCCTACAAGTTAAATTGGTCCCGTGCGAGGTGTTTGTGCCTCTTACAGGGTCGTTTGGGGGCTGGTTTGGGTTTTCACCCTTTAATGGCTTGTTTTTAAGTCTAAGTGTTGATTTTTACAAATTATCATTATATTCACAAATCGGGAGACCCGAGACTACGCAGTCAGTTCCTACAAGTTACATTGGTCCCGTGCGAGGTGTTCGTGCCTCCTACAGGGTCGTTTGGGGGATGGTTTAGGTTTTCACCCTTTAACGGCTTGTTTTTAAGTCTAATTGTGATTTTTGCAAATTATCATCATATTCTCAAATCGGGAGACTCGGGACTACATGGTCAGTTCCTACAAGTTACATTGGTCCCGTGCAAGGTGTTCGTGCCTCTTACGGGGCCGTTTGGGGGTTGGTTTGGGTTTTCACCCTTTACCGGCTTGTTTGTAAGTCTAACTGTGATTTTTGCAAATTATCGTTATATTCTCAAACCGAGAGACCCGGGACTACGCGATCAGTTTCTACAAGTTACATTGGTCCCGTGCGAGGTGTTCGTGCCTCCTACGGGATCGTTTGGGGGATGGTTTGGGTTTTCACCCTTTAACGGCTTATTTTTAAGTCTAAGTGTGATTTTTGCAAATTATCATCATATTATCAAATCGGGAGACCCGGGGCTACGCGATCAGTTCCTACAAGTTACATTGGTCCCGTGCGAGGTGTCCGTGCCTCCTACGGGGTCATTTGGGGGCTGGTTTGGGTTTTCACCCTTTAACGACTTGTTTTTAAATCTAAGTGTTTATTTTTGCAAATTATCATCATAGTCTCAAATCGGGAGACCCGGGGATACACGATCAGTTCCTACAAGTTACATTGGTCCCGTGCGAGGTGTTCGTGCCTCTTACGGGGGCATTTGGGGGTTGGTTTGGGTTTTCACCCTTTAACGGCTTGTTTTTAAGTCTAAGTGTTGATTTTTGTAAATTATCATCATATTCACAAACCGGGAGACCCGGGACTACGCGGTCAGTTCCTACAAGTTACATTGGTCCCGTGTGAGGTGTCCATGCCTCCTACGGGGCTGTTTGGGGGCTGGTTTGGGTTTTCACCCTCAAATGGCTTGTTTTCAAGTCTAATCTATGTATTTTGAAATTATCGTCATATTCTCAAACCGGGAGACCCGGGACTACGCGATCAGTTCGTACAAGTTACATTGGTCCCGTGTGAGGTGTTCGTGCCTCTTACGGGGCCGTTTGGGGCTGGTTTGCTTTGCACCCTCAAACGGCTAGTTTTCATGCCTAATCTATGTATTTTGAAATTATTGTCATATTCTCAAACCGAGAGACTCGGGACTACGTAGTCAGTCCGTACGAGTTATATTAGTCCCGTGCAAGGTTTTCGTGCCTCTTACGGGGCTGTTTAGGGGTTAGTTTGGGTCTTCACCCTCAAACGGCTTGTTTTCAAGTCTAATCTACGTATTTTGAAATTATCGTCATATTCTCAAACTGGGAGACCCAAAACTACGTGGTCAATTCGTACAAGTTACAATGGTCCCGTGCGAGGTGTTCGTGCCTCCTACGGGGTCATTTGGGGGTTAGTTTGGGTTTTTACCCTCTAACGGCATGTTTTTAACCATAATCTATATATTTTCAAATTATCGTCATATTCTCAAATCAAGAGTCTTGTGACTACATGGTCAGTTCTTACGAGTTACATTGGTCTCATATGAGGTGTTAGTGCCTCCTACGGGGCCGTTTGAGGGTTGTTTTGGGTTTTCCCCCTTTGATGGCACGTTTTTAAGTTAAAGTCTTGATATTTTCAAATTATCGTCATAATATGTTTTACTACCTAATATGCAATGTTTTTTGCATATTTATATGTTATATTATTTATAAAATTTTACCGAATCTTACAAGTTGATTCGTGGTACAATTTCCGATTCACAAGTCATAGAATTTTGACTAATGATACCTTTAACGATTTGTCAAGTTCGCTTATCAATAATTCTCTTTTCAAATGCAAGCAAAGACTCTGATTTATAAGGAGGACTTCATTATCTTTCGTAACAAGGATTTGAATGCTGAATTAAAAAAATTTACAATGTTTCTGTAATTATCTACCTGTCCTACTTGTTAATAGGTAATCTAGCATGAAACTATGAAAGATGCAGATAAACCAAACAATCCTAATCACTAGATAATTTATCTTTCGTATATTTTTATTTCTTAGTGAGTGGGGGGGGGGGGTAAAGAAAACGCCAATTCTATCTTGATCCAAAAGGTATGACATGTTATCCAGGGTTAAAATTATATATATGGTCGAAGACATTAACAACAATGGCATCAAATATATCATGTCTTTGACATTGTCTAAAGAATAATCGCAATGCTATGTAGTATGAAAAGTGTGGATAGATATATAAGTCCACAACTATTGTACAAAGATATATAAATGTTGTGTTTTAAATGTGCACGAAACTTCTAGATGAATATATAATTTAATGGAAAACCAGTCAAAGAAAAGTTCACCTTCAGTATTGATAGTTAAGAATCAGAAAGGCCTGTATACTTGCCAACCATCGCGACTCTCACCTATAAATAAATGGCATAAAATTTAGGACCACAATGATATTAAAGTTGATCGCAAATTTTAAAAGAGTAATTCTAGGCTAACACGATTTCGGGGTACATTTTGACTGAAATAGTGATGTGGCATGAACGCAATGGACTGTCAAAAATTGGTTAGTAATGAGGTTCTGCATATCGACCAATGCATTCACAACGCATCACTGTGCATCACTAGTTAGTAACAAACTCAAAATGTAAATGAACTTTTAGCACCGCAAATAAATTATATATAAAGCAGGTGTCGTACTGTCCTTTCATAGCGTGGAAAAAGGAATACAAAAGCTTATATTTGACTGATCTAATCGTGTGTAATTGCTTAAGTAAAACATGAACCTACATACAACAGCAATGCAAAAAACATGTTTATAATAGTGAAACATAAACCTACATACAGTAGCAATGCAACAATGCAAAAAACATGGTTTTTAAATATAACACTTAGATACCAAATATCTGAGTTTTTCACATTACTAAGGAAATTAGTTTGTGGACTAATGAGTGACTCCACAAAGTAGCAGTTTCGTTGAATACAGAGATTGCATTGTGACTATATTAGGAAAACCCCTCCTCTATGATTAATATTAGTTTCGGTTCACTTTTTAGAACAAATGTTATGTTCATAGCAACAATAGAATACAATAAACACTCCAAGAGGAGAGCATAACTATTGGTTTGTGCAAATACAATAGACAGAAAGATGAATTTCAACAAACCTAACAAGAATAAGAAACTAATGTGGGTAGACCCAAACCTTAAAAAATACAAGAACATATAGAAAGATTTATGTTCTGGTAATATCCAAAGACCAAGAACACATCGATAAACAGCGGCAGAGGGAGGGGTTATTTTGTTAGGAAGAGAAGGAGTGGGGAGGAGGAGGAGTGGGGACGATGGAGGGGGGCGCAGCAGAGAATAGGATGTGTGTTGTGTTGTGTATGTAGTTATATAACCTGTTTATATAACAGTTTATGTTATATAACAGGTTATATAATTGTTATATTAACTTTGGGCCCTTGAGATTGAAGAACGAATAAGTAAGAGAACTGCTCCATCTTATCTTAAGGCCTAAAGTCCAATGGACCAGCTGGAGGTTTTCACTAACCATGCCAACATGGTGAACCAAGTTTTCCAATATTGGAAGATATTGTTCTATTTTTTGAAAGAAAATAGATAGCATGAGAGTAGCCCTCCATGTACTGTGCTTACTGAAAGTATGATCTTCTTACGAATTAATACAAAAAAGGATTGGAAGCTTTTATTTTCAATGAGGCAATCTTGGCATGCCTATAACTAATATAATACATGTTCACAATGTGAAGTCAACCCCCAGACATTTCTCTTACAATAGCCACTGTAATAAAGTTGCTCTGATTAATGGACTCCTCAATTACTCTATGCTTGGAGATTAATTCTTCCAGTTGCTTGAGTGTGGAAGAATCACGAGAAGCGTATATGTCCTTAAACACAATCTGTCAATCCCCATATTTTATCAGCAGCGTATATGTTCTCAAACAAAATCTTTCACTGATTAACTAGTTAACCTCCCACATCAAGAGATGTCGAGTTTCAAAAAGAGGAACTTTAATAGACTAAGTACCTCCTCATTTGCCTTCTCTTTGAGGTGCTCAGAGTACTTCAATGCCTTGATTTCTGCTTGTGCATCGCCCAGTTCCCTATCTTTATCTCCAAATATAGGCAAAGAATCAGTGAGCACTTTTTATAAAGTGGGGGATGCATTACCATTAAGGACCACTCCATCCTCTTTTACAAAAGGATTCTTCTATAAACATGATATCTTTAAGTAACTTACGCATAAATAATAAATATAGAGAATTTTGAAGGGATTAATTGATGCCATATGAATTTAACTGACCAACTGTGAACATGATGATCTCTACTAAGATGCTAAATAGAAATAGAAGAAAATATACATGATGGTTTAGAAGACCATATCACCATGTCTTGAATCTCAATATATATTCTTTGAACATTCCCTATAGATTAGTATACTTCTAAATGTAAAACCTTTAAATGCTTGTTGAAAATCCATTCTCCATTTACATCACATAAATCACACACCTGTCAGAGATCAATTGTTTTAGAATAGACATGAAAAAGGCCTATATCAGACCAATTATCCGATTTATTAAATTCCAAATCCTACTAGAAAATCGAACAGGACTACTGAATGGTTCTGGATCATTCAGATTCTGATAACACCTTATAGCATATACCTCATCGTTTAGTCCAATGATGTATATTATCACCCATATTAGAAGACCAAAAGAATTTTGAAAGCAAATTCTCAATAGTATGAATAATTGTTTTGGGAGGTTTTAAAGCTGCTTGAGTATATTACAGTTATAGTTACTCCCAATATTACAGTTATAGTTAGTCCCAGATATATAAATACAAATTTAAACATGAATTTCCTATTACATACAAGTCCTTCTTAGACTCAAGTACTATTATTATTTTGACAAGACTAGAATTCGTCCAACAACATCCTTTATTGAATTCGTGATAACTGCAATGACTAGACTAGAATATAGAATGTGCAATATAGCATGGTGAAAATCATAAACATCCCTTATATAAATATAATAAATGAGAAATACAATGTAAGGCGACAATAGTGCAAAGATAGGAACAACCCAACCCACATAGACACGGTGTCCTCTTTATTGAAGGGGAATTTTAGATCTGTCATCATCTCCACTCCAACATACCGATGAAAAGGTTCTATGAGATTTAAAAAACCATTTATATCCCTACAAGCACCAGAATCAACTAGTCATGTATATGTTTCCCTGCCAGCTTGGTGCCATGGGATGTTATAGTGTGAACGCCAACCTCAGCCTCTGGTATTTTAAAAAATTAATCGTATGAGGAACGGAATGAGCAGAAGATTGAGAGCTCGAGGAGTCTAGGCAATGTGAAGGAAACAGAGAAGAAGTCAAAAGACATTAATTTGTGCAAAAACATTCAGTACAGTTGTACTCGCATGAGAAGCTAACATAGTGCATTTGAGGATCATAAATGCACATCACACTAACAATTGATCAGTTCGTATGCGAGAAAATATCACAAAATATATTTAACGAATGCTAGTCCACGATTAAAACTCAAATCAGATTGCACACACACACACACACACAGATAGGTGAACATGCATATTACCAGGAAGTTTAGGCACACATAGTGTTTCACATAACTCATCGCAGAAGTGATTGCAGTTTTTCATAAGAGTTTTCGATCAGATTCAAATTCAAATGGCCCAAGGTCAAAAAAGAGTTATACACATAGATCTTTGTGTGTGTGTGTGAATGGTTCAAAGTCTACATTTTGAAAATCCCCAACTCAAATTCAAAATAAATGGTCCAAGGTCAAAATGGAGTTATAAACATAGATATGTGGGTGTTTGTGTGTATGCGTGTGGGCGTGTGAAAATCGTATATCTATGTGTGCGTGTGTATCTGCACGCGCAATATCAAACACTAAAACAAAAGAGGTATAATAAGAATAATCTATAACGTCTTTTACTTAAGACGACATCATGACTTTTTGTGGGACTTCAATATGCCAACTTCATTCCAATTAACTCCAAACTGTAGGATGCAAAATTGAAATTTACTCAAACCAGAGCTAACAAATAAAATTTAATAAAACCATAGGATGCAAAATTCCAAAAAAACTCTGAACCATCTTTATGTCGTATCTCAGCCTAAACAAACCCTCATTTCAAAATAACAAAACACAACAAAATTGATAAACAAATAAGATAAAATCAAAAGAAATAATAGCGCAACAAATTTAGTGTCATTGAGTAACACATTCCTACAAATATTCTGTATTGACCAAGCAAACAAAGTGAGTACTGATAAACCGAATTCTAAAGTTAAAATGGTATTATTAAGATTTCTTTGTCATGAATACAAAAAGCACCAAATTAAAAAAAAATACCTCCAAAAATACTTGGGCCTTTTGTCAAGCATATAATATACAATCAATACTCATAAAAAATTATATAACCAAAGAAAGAAAACCAGAGCATGTTCAAAATACACACACATCAATACCACAGTCATATAGAAACAAATCCATTGATTTAACCTTTAGAATACTCCTTTATTCAGGTCAAATTATTTTTGATATCTGATTTACAAAAACAGAGAGAGAGATGAGAGTATACCTGATTTATCTGATTTACAAAAACAAAAAGAGAGATGAGAGTATACCTGATTTACAAAAGCATCATCAAATCAATACCTACAAAAACAAAATACAAAACGATATAAGCAAAAATAAACCCTAAATGTTTCAACACAAAAGAAGCATATTCTAAAACCATAAATGATTTGAGCTTGATATGCTTAATCAGAACCCCTACATGAGATAGCTGCTAAAACAATATAGAGAATCAAACTGAATTGGTGTAGAGAGGGAGGACAAAGACAAATGAGCGGCGGGATAAGGGGAGCGCGGGAAACCTCAAGGAAGTCTAATGACTTTTTTTAGGGTGTTTTATATTTTAGTAAGTGTACTCAATTTTGGCACACTTTAAAATAGTGCCAAATTTTGGCACTGTTTTAAAGTGTGCCAGATTGTCATTAAACTGTGCCAGAATTTGGCACAGCTTTAAACTGTGCCAGATTTTTAATGTCAGGGTGTGCCAAATTACTGTTTTTGGTGTAGTGAAAACCCACTGACATTTGTTACTCCTAGCCCTAGTGTAAGGATGATGCACCCCCTAGTGATGATATCATCCTTCCTCATGCTACCAAGATTGACCACATTCCTATTTTAGGGCAGACATCATCTGGGGTTCAAAAGATTCATGACCCTTTCTCTATACTTGGTGATCCTACACTAGGTGTCAAGACTCGTGCTAAATTCGAAAATGTGGTTAGTTATATGGGCTACACATATTTAGTCAAGCACTAGAATATGACAGAGGCACTCAAGGACGAGAATTGAATTTTTTCCATACAGGAGGATTTGCTTCAGTTTTGAAATAACGATGTCTGGGAATTGGTCCCTCGACGTATAGAGACTAATATGATAGGTACCAAGTGGATTTTCAAGAATAAGTTCGATGAAAATGGTACCATAGTTCACAATAAGGCTAGGTAGATCACTCAAGGCTATACACGGATCGAGGGTGTAGACTTCGAGGAGACATTCGCTCCTATTTCTAGGCTTGAGTCCGTCCGCTTACTACTCATCATAGCATGTCATCTTCGCTTTAAGTTATATCATATGGATGTCAAGATTTCCTTTCTAAATGGCATTCTATATGAGGAGGTTTATATGGAACAACCAAAAGAGTTTGAAGGCCCTAAGCACCCGGGACACATCTATTATCTTAGGAAAGCCTTGTATGATTTGAAACAAGCACCTCGTACTTGGTACAAGAGACTTATTTCCTATCTCTTAGCTCGCGAGTTCGAGAGAGGGGGGGTAGATAATACTTTATTTGTGAGGATAGAGAGTGGTGTTATTTTTGTTGCCCAAGTCTATGTGGACGACTTAGTTTTTGGATTCACGTGCTCCCTCTATGATCACACCTTTGAAGAGGAGTTTGAGGTGAGCATGGTAGGTGAGCTTACGTTCTTCCTAGGTCTCGAGGTTCATCATCTTAAGGATGGGATATTCATGTCTCAATCCAAATATGCAAGAGACATAAATTTGGTTAGTCTCTGCTAAGCACTCATGCACACCTATGCGTACATTGACAAAGCTTAGCAAATACACTTTAGGCAAGGAAGTGGAGCAAACCCTATATTAGAGTATGATACATAGTCTTCTCTATTGACCACTAGTCGTCCTAATATTTCCTTTAGCATTGAAGTCTGTGCACGATACCATGCATCCCCGAAAGAGTCAGACTTACATGCACTTAAACGTATTATAAAATACATGAGTGGAACTCTTTCATATGGTATTTGGTATTCCTATGACACCAGTGACTATTTGTCCGCCTATTCGAATGTCGATTGGTTCGGGGGTGTAAATGGTTATAGGAGCACTTCGGGTGGGTGTTTCTAGTTTGGGAGTGCTCTTGTCTCTTGGTTGAGTAAGAAGAAAAACTCCATATCTTTGTCCACAACGAAGGCTGACTATATTGCCACCGACAGTTGTTTCACACAATTCTTATGGATGAAGAAAATATCGGAGGATAACAGTATTTTACAAGGCACAATGACTATTTCCTGTCATAATACGAGTGTTATTCATATTTCTTGAAATTCGATTCAACATTCACACACGAAGCACATTAGGATACTCGATCACTTTATTCGAGACCTAGTTAAGGAGAAGGTCGTGTCCTTAAGCTTTGTGAGCACCGATCATCAGTTAGCCGACATATTCACAAATTCATTGGGTGCACTTCAATTTGAATATCTTAGGAAATCTTCAGGTATTTTCACTTTTGAGAGAGTTCGAATATTTTATCTAGTGTAGGATGATTATCATAATTATATCCATGTATTCATATTGCTAGATTGTATTACCATTGTGTCGTCATTGTATCTATCTTTTTCATTTTGATATTTTTGAAAAATACAAAAATATTTTCGCTTTTTAAGAGTGAAAAGGGCAAAAAGATTTTGTTTTGATAAAAAATTTAAAAAAGACAAAAAAGAGTTTCGTATTTTTTTCTACACTTTATATGGATGAACATTTAAAATATCCGGATCACCCATTCATTCTATATCCACATGACTGTTTTGTAGTGTTTTGAGACATAATATCATTTCATTTATGTGATTAATAATGTGTGTAGTCATTACGTTGTGATTTGATGATTACTGGCTACATATTTTACTCATTGTCCCCTTTAATGCACACGTGCACGAGATTATTTGAATATTGCACTTACCTATCACTTTTTTATCATAGTGTTTTCATATCAATTTTGCTTTAAAACGAACCAAATGTAAAAACGAGATAAAAAGATGTACATGTAAGAACCATTGCCCGAATATAAATCATTTTTTAAATTTGTTAAATATTAAGCAATGAAAAGGGGATACGAAAGATAAAATATTTTTGCGTTAGAAACCACCATTTGCATAAAAGAGCCTAAAAATATTAGAGGTGCATAAAAACAGAAGTGCCAAACCAATTTTTTAACATTGATGCTTCGCTACACATGAGCATTGATTTATTTAAAACTAATTGAGAGTATTCTTAGTTATGTGACATTTTGATGGATTTAAGTTGAAGATCAATGGGTTTGCACAAACTACATAAATCTCAAAAAACATTACATAATTTTAAATGTCATTTTTGTGAATATCACTTACTTTCTTGATTTATAGATTAGATTAAGACAATTTCACATGAGTTCACCATTTTTATACCTAAGGTAGACTTTGAGATCTTTCATTGGTGGTATCTTAATCCTTCTTGCACATGTGGTATGATTGTCTATGTTGATTAACATATGGAATATGTTCACACCCCTAGATTACGCATTCATGATTCATGTATTTTTGTGTTAATTCATGGTGTGTTGTATGTGTAAAATCTTATACTTGTGATATATTAAAAAATTTAAAAATTAGTTGGTGAAGCCTTTGAGATTATCATTACATGTGTGTTATTTCTATCTCCTTGTGATGACATCTTACTTCTTATATATGATGCTTTATATTTTATGTTTAGATTCTACTCATTTGTCTATTTCAGAAAAAAGGGGGAGAACAAATTAACGAGGAATTTGACTTTTGAAGGAGAATGCATTACGAGTTTTCATTTTCTATTTCAAATTATATGCATGACCATATTTATTTGTTTCATGTGTGTAGGTATCTAAATAAAGAATAAATTATAGCGTGTGAAGACAAAGTTTTTTAAGGGAAGAATAAGATGAGATTGAAGAAAAAGTTTCACTATGTCGTTCCATTTTTAGGGTTTGGGAGGGTATTAGGATGTTTTATCATAGAGGGTTTTCTAGTGTAATTTGGGTTTCGATTTAAATTTATATAGTTTTTTATCGGAATAGTCAGAGGGGAATATTTGTAAGAGTAAATATAATGGCATTGCTCATATCTTAGGCTTGTAATTGCATTTTAGCATATTTGTCATATTCCATTACAAACTAACATGCACCGACACATTGAACCAAACTCCAACATCTTTAAGTTCAAGATTCCTCTACATGTCATGAAGGTATAAATTTTTTAGGTGTTAAAAAAAATTCATATTTACATTTGGGTTGTGTTTGTAGAAAAAACCAAGACTGGATTTTTTAAAAGATTCAAAATTTATTTTTCAACCTCGTTCAAACAAGATTAGCGACTCGTTCGAACGAAAAAGCCTTTTCATTTGATCTTTCTTTGAACGAACATCTAACGAGATTGGGACTACTTCATAGAGAATTCTCATTAGAAGCTCGATAGATACAGGCTTTGAATGAAATTGGATTTTCGTTAGAACAACATGCTTCCTCGTTCGAACGAAACTTTGTTCTCATTCGAACGACCCTTATTTTCTTTCAAACGAGCCAATGCCTTGAAATTTGTGTCAAACCTATAAATACCTATTTTGAACCCTTTTTCATGAGACTTTTGAAAAAATGAAACCTGCATATCTGCTTTAAAAGTTTTCATCTTTTGTGTCTCCAAACACCTTTTGATTGACAAATTTACATCCCCTATATGAATTGTGAATCCTTTTGAAACACTAGAAGTTTCATACATATACACTTTGTGGAGATCATTCTCTATGGCAGAACTTGTGACCCAAAGGATCGCTGCTGAAGGAAGAAGAAAGGTTGATCGGTGGACGGTGAGGGTGGATCGCCCTCTGTGGACGACTCTAGACTGAGCCGTTTTCTTTAGAATTTTTAAAGACTGCGCATCATACTTAGTTGTTCTAAGTGATTTGTAAGTCGACTATCTTGTAGAAAATTCTAAAGTGTTGAGTAGAGGTTTTGTCGTGAAAAGGTATTATTTCTCATATTTGTGGTTGATTGCATCCGTAGAATTTTCTGTGATTGGAACTTTGATCGTATACACACTATATTCAATTAAATATTAAAATTTGGTAAAAATTAAATTGTGTTTTTGGGACATTTAATTAAATAAATTAATTTATTATTTCGTTCGCACTCTCAGTATATATAGCAGTGTATGTATATATATACATGTGTGTGTGTGTGTGATAGTGTATATAATTATGTGTGTGTGTGTGTGTGTATGTAATTGTGTCTATGTGTATATAATAGTTTGTGCATGTGTGTATATATATAGTTATGTGTGTGTGTGTGTGTGTGTATAGATGCCTATGTGTGTATATAGATGTGTGTGTGTGCGTGTGTGTGTGTGTGTGTGTGTTTGTGTGTATATATAGGGGGTGTATTTTTGTTTTACATGTGTGTGTGTATATATATACGTGTGTGTGTGTGTGTGTGTGTGAAGTGAGAGATGGAGGAGAAAGTCAAGAGCGAGCTGAGAGGATGAAGCCAAAATGAGAGAGAAACCCACGTGAAAACCCAGTCACCCTTCCGTCTTATTTTTTTGACAAAATGATAACGGTACGTTAGATTTGCAATACTAATTGTACTTTGGGGTTAACTGTGCAACTTTTCAAACTTCGGGTCTAAAATTAAAAATCATCCCAAACTTCAGGGTTAAATAATTACAAAGTTTGCGAAGCAAGCCACAGTGCCCCTTTAATGGAAACTATCTATATAGTTGAATAATATGGAAGTTGAACACAAAATAGATCATAATTTTCGAGATTGTACTGTATTTATTTCACTTGTATCATTCGAATTAGAAACATGAGAGTATTTATACTTAAGGACAAATCGGTGTGTCAACATGGTGAGTCAACAACTAGATTTATTTTTATTTTTTGTAGCTTTGGGGTGGAATTCTTGTAGTGTTGCCTAGTTGTGCATGTAACTTTGCACTGTCGTGCTTCTACTTTTCATACTTGACACCTCATGCTTTGTAAGGAAAATTTTCCAATTGAGTCAAGATGTTTGTAATTGACTTAATTCCAGACACCTTATATTCGATGAAGACGTAGTCGCCAAGTTTCAAAGATGGATACACATCATTCCTTTTTTCATGCCAAGTATGGATTCACGTGTACCAAGGATCTCGCATATATGTAAGCATTTGAATATGATCTTTGGAAATATTTTTGGGTGTTTGCTTTTAAACAAAAAGATTTGGAATAATTTTTTATATTATTTTAGAAGAAAATAATTTTTTGGTTTGAAACTCGTTAGAGCGAAGTCAACGAGAAACAGATCTCGTTTGAACAAAGGTTAATACATCGTTGGAATGAACCTTAATACCTGATTAGAGCATGTGTCTAATAAACATCAAAAAGACACTCTTTATCAAATATAAAGGCACCCGTTGGAAGTCCGTTTGAACAAGAAAGACTTTTCGTTCGAACAAACTCACTATTCGTTTGAACAAAATTGGATTTTTGTCCGAACGAACTTTGAATTTTTGCTCGAATGAAGTCATTGCCTCGAAATTCATGTTTTCTCTATTTAAGGAGTTTTGGACTCATATTTTTGGAAGAACTTTTGGTGAAAATCAAATTCCTACCTGTTTACCAAAGTTTCAAAAGCCTATCTTCACCAAAGACTTTAAAGATCCAAGTTTCCATATTCTTATACTCTGAGATCTTTGTATTGGGCACAAATGATTGTTTCTCATCATCTTGAGTTGAGAACTTATTTTGTGTTGTGGACTTTGTACTGGTTTGTTGTATTGCGGTGAATAAATGGTGCTCCGTCTTCCAATTCTGTAGACAGTTATTGAGCCTCATCAGCGGATGCCGAGGCACGTGTGGATTCATGTGTTGTGGCATCTTTCATGGGTGAAATCCTACCTTGCACTGTGGAGGAGATATTGAAGATAGAAGAGCGTCAAGGCTTGCGAGGGAAACGAGTAGTTAAGTAAGTTTATTGTCTAGTATTTATAAAACCTTACCATAGTGATCTATTTGGCTGGGTCGTCCGAGATTTTTTTCATCGTGGATGTTTCTCGTACATCGGCGCGTTGTGGATGTTTTACTTGTTTTATCTTCTTATCACCTAAATCTATATTTTAGATTAATAAAAAAAAAAATAAAGGGTCATTAATTGTTTGGGGTAAAATAGTTCTTCGTATTTGGAGGTTGGGGTATGCTAGTTTACAATATTTCTCTTTGGGTACCAATTCTAACAGAAACCATCAGTTGACCGTTGACTTCTATTTTTATGGGTCAAATGACCATTTTATCCCCATTTAATATACTTATCCACTATATATATATATATATATATATATATATATATATATATATATATGTGTGTGTGTGTGTGTGTGTGTGTGTGTGTGTGTGTGTGAAAGAGCATAATTTCCTCATAGCTAAGGCTAACATAGTTTTTGGTATATCTCGCTACCGTTCGATTCGAGCCGACATGAAGTCCAACAATCCAACATCTCCAACTTTCAAGCATATCCATACTTTGAAGGTATAATTCTATTAAATTTAAATTTATTCCTTGAATTTATTTTGGGATGTTCATTTATATTCAAACTGGAAACAGGACTTTTTATTTAAAACTCGAGGCATTTTTCTTTATTTAAAAATTTTCAAAAAATGCGTATCTCGTTCAAACGAGATTGTAATCTTGTTCTAACGAGATTGTATTTTCATTTTAAGTCTCGTTTGAAGTTTACTTTGATCGAACATTAAATGAGGGCATACTATTTTACATCATTCAAAGCTCGTTTGAAGCTCGTTCAAATGAGATTAGGGTTTCATTCTAACGACCTTGTTGTCATTCTAACGAGGTTCTTTTCTTGTTAAAACGATCCCACTTTATCGTTCAAATGAAGCCTTCACCTTAAAATTTGTGTCCATCTTATAAATACTAGTTTCGTGTTTATTTTCGTTAAGACTTTTGCCAGACCTGTTTCTGCTTATCTTTAGCAAAAGTTTTCAACCTTTTGAGTTTAGAAAAAAAAATTGATTCACAAAACATTCCCAGAATATATTTGAGTGAATCAAGTTTAAACCATATAGTTTGTATCCTTGCATACACAACCTTTGTGGAGAAGGCAACTCTATGGCTACTTACTATATGTTTGACTCCTTGTGATTTATAATGTGTGGAGTCATTAAGATGTGATATGAAGGCTACTTACTATACGTTTGACTCCTTGTCACCTTTAATACATATGATCACGGACTTATTTGAGTATTGCACTTATCTTTCTCGTGTCGATTGTGTGTTTTCATCTCAATACTCCTTCTAAAACGAACCAAATGTGAAAAACGAGATAATAAAAGTAGTACTTATAAGAACCATTACCCGGATTGAAAAAATTGAAAATCATATCACCGGTATATTTTGTATATTTAAAGCAATGGAATCAGGCTGCAAAAGACAGGTTGACTTTGCGTGAATAGCCACCATTTGCAAACAAAAAATATCTTAAAATATTAAAGGCAAATAAAAACAAAAAGAAAGTGTAAGACCAATTTCAAATAACATTGATGCTTCGCTACATATGAGCATTGATTTCTTCAAAAATATTTGACAGAAAAAAAATCAATATGTGAGTTTTGAGGGAGTTAAGTCGAAGATCAATGGGTTTGCACGTCCTAAGAAAATCTCGTAAAACATTACGTAGTTTTGGGCGTTATTGGTGTGAAAATCACTCACGATCTTGATTAGTTTAATAGGTTAAATCAATTTCACTTGAGCGCGCCACTTTTACACCTAAGGTAGACTTTGAGATTTTGCGTTGATGGTGTCTCCTTTCTTCGTGCACATATATTATGGTTGTCTACGTTGATTAACCTATAGAATTTATTTACACCCTTACGTTTCGTTTTCATGATTCGATTATTTTTGTGTTTCTCCATGGTGGTTTTTTTTTGTGAAATTTTTATTTGAGAAAAATTTTAAAATCAAAAATAGTTTATGGAGCCTTTAAGATTATCATTGCATGATTATTCATTCATATCTTGTTGTGATGATATCTTTTTATGCTTTTTGATGTTCCCTATTTTATGATTAGTTTCTACTCCTTGTCTATTTCGTACAAAATAAAAGGGGGAGAAAAAATTACAGGGGAGAGTTTGATTTATGGGAGAGATTTTATCTTTATGCATCTATTTGATATATGTCAAACTCGATGCATCATGGGGTATTTTCTTTGTTTCATGTGTGTAGGTATTTTGGAAGATCATATTTAGATTCCACTCGATGAAGACAAAGTGTCCAAGATAAGATAAAGAAGAACTGAAGATTTGAAGACTCTATTTTGAAGAAAACTCTATTTTGTACCTATCCATTTTAGGGTTTGGGAGGGTATTAGGATATTGTATTTGACTTAGTGGATATTCATTGTAATTTGGATTTTGATTTTATGTTTGTACCGGAATAGACAAAAAGGGGAAGATTTGTAAGAGCATAATTTGCTCATAGCTTAGTCTAACATAGTTTTTAGCATATCCCGCTACAGTTTCATTCGAGCCAACACGAAGTAAAAATATCCAACATCTATAACTTTCAAGCATCTTCGTACTTTAAAGGTATAATGCTATTAAGTTTAAATTTATTCCTTGAATTTATTTTTGGGATGTTCATTTTTATTAAAAATGGAAACAAGACTTTATATTTAAAACTCGAGGTATTTTTATTCATTTAAAATTTCCAAAAAATGCGTATCTCGTTCTAACGAAATTTGATTTTCGTTTTAAGTCTCGTTTGAAGTTTACCTCGATCGAACATGAAACAAGGGCGTACTGATTTACATCATTCAAAGATCGTTTGAAGCTCGTTCAAATAAGATTAGGGTTTCATTCTAGAAATCTTGTTGTCATTCTAAGGAGGTTCTTTTCTCGTTCAAATGAACCTGCTTTCTCGTTTTATTGAAGTCATCGCCTCAAATTTGTGTTCGTCTTATAAATACTTGTTTCATGTTTATTTTCGTTAAGATTTTTGCCAAAACTGTTTCAACATATCTTTAGCAAAAGTTTTCAACCTTTTGAGTTTAGATAACCTTTTTTATTCACAAAACATTTCCTGAATATACTTGAGTGAATCAAGTTTAAACCTTATAGTTTGTATCCTTTCATACACAACCTTTTTGGAGAAGGCATCTCTATGGCTGACTTTTGAAACCTGAGGGGTTCACTGCTGAAGACGGAGGAATGAAATTCTTGTGATTCTTGTGAGGATCATTGCTGAAGGAAGGCTTCGGTCTTGTGATTATTGAGAGGATCATAGTAGATTCATTTATAAAAAATTTAAGTTGTGATTTGTAAATTTTATAAAGTGAATAAAAGTTTTTACCCGAAAGTATTTTTTTTTTCTGAAACTCTATTTTAATTACATGCTTGGTTTGATTTATGTTTTGAATTACATAGTTGCATGTTTTAGGGATAAAGGATTAAAATTTGGTGCGGGTTGTCATCTGAATTTAATAAGTTAACGCCACTAGATAACTGCGCACTCTAAAGTTCAATTGACAATCCACACCAAATTTTAATCATTTAGCCCTAGAACATGCAATTATGTGATTCAAAACCTAAATCAAACCAAGAATGTAATAAAAATAGAGTTTCAGGGGGGAAAAAGAAAAAAAAACTTTTAAATAAAACCTTTTATTCACTTTATAAAATTTACAAATCGCAACTTGCAAATTCTATACATGAATCTACATGATCCTCTCAAGAATCACGAGGCCGTAGCCTTCCTTCAGCAATGATCCTTGCAAGAAACACAAAAACCTCAGTCCTCCGTCTTCAGCAGTGAACCCCTCGGGTTTCACAAGTCACCCATGGAGATGCCTTCTCCATAAAGGTAGTGTATGTAGGCCTGTAAACAGGTCAGGACTAACCATATCCATATTCGATCCGGGCATTTTTTTTTAGCGGATTTGTCTAGACCCGAACTCGTTAAGGACCCGAGAATCCAACCCGAATACCCGAATAGCTGAAACTAAAAAATGACCAAAAAAATTCAATTTAAACAAAAAATGTGTATATAGATTTATATAGGCATATATATAAATACATATATATATACATATATACACACATAAAAACAAATATATATATATATATATATATATATATATATATATATATATATATATATATATATATATATATATATATATATATATATATATATATATATAAACCAATATAGATAGATAGATAGATAGATAGATAGATAGATAGATAGATAGATAGATAGATAGATAGATATCTCTTTCTCTTATATATATATATAAGAGAGAGGGAAATTTCGGGTCGGATCCTTAACAGATCGGGTCTACCTATATCCATATCCGATCCATTTAATTACCAGGTAATCGGATAACTGAATTTCATAAAGGTGTTCAGACCCGAATTTAATGGGTTAGATCCAGATCCAAACCTGGCCCATTGACAGGCCTGTATATGAGTGAAACAAGTTTAAACCCTATAGTTTGTATCCTTGCATATATAAATGTTAAATGTTACAACTTATCCCCTCTCTAATTTATAAAGAACAAAATAACATCCTCTAGTCCACCCCGAAAAACGAGGAAATAAAAGAGGCAATTACATCCTTAAGTCATCGATCTGCCCCTGGCCCAGATGGTTTTGGGGGAGTTTTCTATAAGAAATGTTGGCACATAATTAAAAGTGATCTCTATAATGCCATAAGGAGTTTTTTTCCTAGGAGAAGAAATCCCCAAAGTGTGGTCAAGTACCACCATAGTCCTTATTCCTAAGAGAAAAAGGATTTTAAAGTGTGAGGATTTTAGACCAATTAGCCTTTGCAATTTCTCTAACAAAATATTGTCTAAAATCCTTTCATCAAGGATAGGAAATTATCTTCCCTCCCTCATTTCGGAGAATCAGAGTGGCTTTGTTAGATCTAGGAGTATCTACGATACCATCCTAATAGCCCAAGAAATGGTTCGCAACCTCCCTAAAAAATCCAGAGGGGGTAATGTTTTCATAAAACTTGACATGTCAGAAGCATATGATAGAGTTAATTGGATGTTGTTGATAATCACACTAAGAAAATTTGGTTTTGGAGAAGTATGGATAGATCTAGTATGGAGAATAATTTCAAATGTTTGGTTTTCCATAATAGTCAATGGACAACTCAATGGCCTCTTCAAATCCAGCAGGGGTCTTAGACAAGGGGACCCGCTGTCCCCCGGCCTATTCATTTTGGCCTCGAAAATACTAAGCAGAGGATTAAACAACCTTGTAGATAAAGGATTAACTCTTCCTTTCTATCACCCCCCATGATGCAAGCTAATATCCTACCTAGCCTTTGCATGTGATACGATTATCTTTTCTAAAGCTGACAAGAAAAGCCTTAAAACTTAAAGAAATTCCTACAGAATTACGAAACCACCTCAAGGCAAGTTATAAATCTGATAAAAAGTATCTTCACAATGGATGCTCACCTGTCTCTAACGAAAACCTCTGTTATTTCCCAGATAACAGGATTGAACCAAAAGCCCCTCCCCATCACCTACTTAGGTTGCTCATTATTTAGAGGTAGACGAAAGCTAAGTTTCTTTGCCCCCTTGGTCGATAAAATTAGGCAAAAGGTTCAAAGTTGGCAAGCGAAATACCTATCAATTGGAGTTCGCGAGGTACTAATCAAACACGTCTTAAGCTCAATCCCGTGCTATCTGATCTCAGCCCTACAACCTCATACGAAAAATTCACTCCATCCTCAATAATTTTTTCTGGGGCGGCAATGAGCAAATTGGATGGAAGAGGCAATGGCACAGCTGGGACTCATTATGCTCCCCTAGAGAAAGTGGAGGATTAATATTCTATAGCATGGAGATTCTAGTAAAAGCACTTATCTTGAAGTCTCTGTGGAGACTAAGAACATCAAACTCGCTTTGGTGCTGTTTCATGAACTCTAGATATCACATACACAATTAATACAATGAAACGGGCTCAATCTCGTGGAAAAGAATCAAAATGATTTTGCCTCTCTTCAATGAGGCAACAACCCAAGATGGTAACTCATGGAATTGGGCAATCTTAAAATCAGGAGTTTTCTCCCTAGCCTCTACAAAAGAACTATTGCAGGAAAACTATTCATCAAGCACCCTATACACCTTTATATGGGATAAATACATCCCCAAAAAGTGGTCCATTCTCTGTTGGAGAATCTTGAAGAACAACATTCCGATAGATAAAAACATCCAAAACTGTGGTATTCGTTTGGTTTCTAGATGTGCTCTATGTAAAAATTAAATAGAAACAGCTGACCACCTATTCGTACGATGCCCCCTAACACAAAGCTTATGGAACTTTCTATTCTCACTTATGGGTTTATCGTTCAAATATCACTCGTGTGGTTCTATGCTTATGGGTTGGTGGCTTCAAGGAAAAGGGAAAGATTACAGGGTCCGCAGTGGCAAAATCATTCCCATTGCAGCAATCTGGAACATTTGGTCTATGCGAAATAAGGCGGTATTTGATGGTTGCAAGGCCTCGGCTACATCACTCATTGAAAAATCTTGTCACCAAATAAGGCTCACTGCCTCTTCTATGCCCTTTTATTCTAAAATCGACTCATTTGATGCCTACTGGTGTAATTTTTCTATATCAGATATTCCCCAATAAAAAATCATAATCCCTTATGGCACCTGCCTACCAAACATAATTATTTGTTCAGGTAAAAGATATAAGGTCTATATTATGTTTTAGTACTTCAAAAGCCTAGGAAAAGTGATTTATTTTTTTTGTGTGGCTTTAGGTAATTGGCTCCCCCTCTGCCCTTTTTCTCGAGCTTTATACAGGCCATCATGAAGAGGCTATTTTTTCACTTTTATAAATCTATCAATCGGGAGTTCCGCTTCCCTTATTTAATATATATATATATATATTTGTTTTATAAAAAAAAATTTAAATAACGTTTTTTCAAAACTAGCCTATTTTTAAAAAATAACTTTCTTTAAAGAGCTCAAGTTTTAAATAACCATTTTTTTAAATCATAAAAATAATAGTTCTTTAAAAAATGTTATTAAAAACTCAATTATTTAAACATAAAAGTTATTTAAAAAAAGTTTATTTGAAAATAGAAGTTATTTTTAAAAAAGACAAATGATTTTTTAAATAACATTTTTTAGAATATTTTTTTTTTGAATAACTGTATTTTTAACTGTTTTGCAATTTTTATAAATAAAAAAGTGTTTTTTAATTTTTATAAATAAAATCACGTTCTTAAATAAAGTTAACTGTTTTAAACATTTTTTTAACATTTTAATAACTATTATTAAAAACAACTGTTTTAAAAATAACTTTTTGTAATTGTTTTGAAAATAAAGTAATTAAAAATAACATTTTTATAGTTGTTTTAAAACTAATTGTTTAACAGTTAAAAAAATATTTTTTTAAGATAACCTTTTTTTAATTAAAAAAATGTTTTAAAACAGTTACAAAAATTTATTTTTAAAACAGCATAAAAGCTTTATTTTTAATTTAAAAACATTTTTTATTATTAAAAAACGTTTTTATTATAGTTTTTAAAATAATTTTTGAATAGTTAAAAAAATATATTTTTAACAGTTAAAAAAATTATTATTAAAATTGTTATAAAAACGTTATTTTTAATAACTTCTATATTTAAAATAGTTACGAAAATTTATTTTTAAAATAGTTTTAAAAAAAGGCTATTTTTAAGACAATTATTTTTTATAACAGTTATTAAAACATTAAAAAAATGTTCAAAGCAATTAGTTTTATATAAAAACAGTTTTTTATTTTAAAAACATTACTACACACTTTTTGCAAAAAAAATTACAAAACAGTTAAAAATACAGTTATTGTAAAAAAGAAGTTATTCTAACAAAAGTTATTTTAAAAAAAATAGTTATTCAAAAAAACATTTAACTTTTTTTATATCACTAAGCTTTTACTAACTGCTTTTTAAATAAGTATTATTTTATAATAAAAAAATTTTAAATAACCGTTATTTTTAAATAATTTTGTTTTAATAACTCTGTTTTTAATAACACTATTTTCAAATAAGTTAACACTATTTTCAAATTAAAAAATTTAAGTAACTGTCATTTTTATGATTTAAAAAAAAAACGTTACTTAAAACTTGAGTTGTTTAAAGAATTTTTTTTTTTAAATGGGCTAGTTTTAAAAGAAAAATGTAATTTAAGACTTTTTTTAATAAAACAAATTTATTTTTACAGTTTTTTATTTATAAAAAATAGTATTTAACTTATTTATAAATAAATATACATTTTAATGTATTTAAAATGTAAGATTATATATATAGTGGATAAGTATATTAAATGGGGACAAATTGATCATTTGAAAAACAGAAGTCAACGGTGAACTGAGGATTTCCATCAAAAATGGCACTCAAAGAGAAATATTGTAAATTAGCGTACCCCAACTCCCAAATACGAAGAACTATTGTACCCCAAACAGTAAATAACCCAAGATTAAATTAGATGAATCAGTTTTTCACAACAAATGGTTTAATTTGGTGAACAAGTTTTTGTTGGATTAATTTGTTAGAAGTTTTGATCTTTAAAATTGAAAATTATAAAATAACATTTTTTGTTTGGTAGACCATCCCTGCCTAAACACTTGGGAAATGGCATTCTCATGCTTCTAGTTTTAAAGTGTATTGAATATCTAGGGATGGCAATGGGGTGGGTTTGGCAAAAACCTAACCCGCCCCATTTAATAAACAGGACGGGGCGGGGATCCTACGGGTTGGATTAATTTTAAAAATAGTAAAATTAAAATTATTACATTATAGTCTTAGAGACCTATAATGGTTCATATTTAATATGTGAGACAATCCCTCAAATGTCAATCCATATTTTCACACAGAACTTTTACAAAATTGGCATACAAATAAAGGGTTTTTTAGTGTGTGTGTGTGTGTGTGTGTGTGTGTGTGTGTGATTTAATTGTAATTAACATACATATAAAGGGTAATTATGTAGGCATAAGTTAAATGGAGCGGGGCGATTTTATTTAACTTTACTCCTAACCCGCCTCATTTAATAAACGAATTTTTTTTTAAAAAAACATACCCGCTCCTAATTTTAAAACCTGCCCCATTAGGGGCGGGGTGGGGATCCTACGGGTCGGGTTAAACTCCCATCCCTATGAATATCCACATATATGTTTGTCTTTCACATTTATAATATATATTTTCTTTATTAACAAGAAAACATATGCTCACTAAGTTGTATAATAAAATCAATGAACATGGTCACAAACGCTTTTCTAGTTTATATCCATGTATATTGAGTGAACTTTGGATACAACCACAAAGTTTGCGCACACATACACAGCCTTTTCTAGTTTATATCCAAAAGAAAATATTTGATATAGTTATAAACCTCGTATCTTTCAAGTTTTTTTCAAAATGTAAATAGAAACAAATTTTCAAGTAAAATACAATTACAAATTCTTGCATGCCATTAGGAGTACCAAATAGCAGCCCATTTAAGTAAAATAACCATATCAACCCAAACACCAAAATATGGGGCCCATATTTTAGAAGTCTGAATTAATATGGGGCCCATATTCTAAAAGTACAAATTGATATGGGGGCCATATTTTTAAACGATTGGCCCAAATACAACTCCAAATTGAACCCAACCCATCATGTATCAATAACCTAAATTTTAGCCGTTTACTTTGGAAACTCTTTTACTTTAGAGTAGGCCTCTCAATTTAGCTGAGCAAGTCCGAAGCCCGTTTGTTCGGCTCACTAAATTTGGGCTGAGATTTTTTTGAGTTTGATCCAAGCCGAGTGTGATCCAAAATATTACGTCCGAAGTCAATTTGAGCCGAGCTCGAGTGAAGAACTCTGAAGCCCGAAACCCGAAATATTTTTAGTTATGTAAAAAAAAATTTAAAACAAATTACATTTAGTTATTTTATTTTATCCATGTGTAAACTGTTAGGCTTAATATTAAAAAGAAACTTAAGTGGATCATTTAGTAAATTAGCTTTAGTTAAGCAACCTTGCATATACACACGCATACGGTCTAAACTTTTTAGGGTTCCAATTTATTTCATTTCCCTCTCCATTTCAACCTCCCTCTCTCTCTCTCTCTCTCTCTCTCTCAAGCTCTGCAATTCATTATGTCGTGCTGCCGCTCCATTTCCTTTATCTCTCAAACTCTGCAACTCCGTTTATTTTCACCGCCGCCGCAGCTCCATCGATCAATCGGTACCATTTCTTTCTCAGTTTTCTTTCAAACCCTTCATCTTCAATTTAAAACGAACATAAATATATTTTAGTTCATATCTGGTCCTTTCAAACATAAATAAATGGACATCACTCTCATAATCAGTATAACCTTTCAAACATAAATATGTCAATCAAAAAAATTACGAGTTTTTTTCTCTACAATTCTCTCTCTAAAATTCCTATCTCTAAGAGCTCTTCTTTTGATGGTCTTCTTCTTCAATTTATAGTAGGCATGGAGCATGGGGGTAAAAATGAGAATTGGCTATGGTGAACATGTGGAAAAGGTGAGAGCACATGTGCATGGGGGTGTGAGGTGTGAGGGGATATTTGAAAAAAATCTGATTTGGTTTGAGGGGTGTTTTGGGAAAAAGGGGATAAATTGGTTTAAGTGGCACATGGGTTTAATTGGTTTGGCTTGGTTTGGTATTTGGAAAATGGCAGGTCACGATTTTGGCATATATGTTGAAATGGGTTTTGGGTTTTTGAATTGGATTTGGGGGTGGTTGGATTGAAATGGGTATTTGGGTAAAAGTGGGAATAAAACATGTGGGATAATTGGCATGGGGATATTAGTTTGGCATTTGATTTATTTGGTTTTGGTTTGGCAGATTGAAAAAATCATGTGAGGCTTGGAATGAAATGGGTGATGGGAAATGGTCTTGGGTTAGAAGGTCAGAGTTTGGGGACTCCGGTTCGGATGGAGGAAGAGGGTCGCCGGTGCAGAGGGGCGGAGATGGCGTTCGCCAGAGTAGGGAGATCCTGCAGGTGGCAGCGAGACAGGGGCGTCACCGGCGAGGTTAGGAGGGAAGGGGGTTTCGCCGGGTTTTCAGGTTGCGATCGGTTGGAGGCTGGCCGACACGGGAGGAGGTCTCGGCAAAGGTTGAGGTGAACGCCGGACGGAGGTGAGGAAACGCCGGGGACGGGGACGGCGGTGACAGGTGACAGGAGGTTAGGGGGCGGTAGCAGGTCACCGGGTTGAGGCTCGAACCGGGGTAGAGGGGGTTTCGCCGGAATGTCGACAGTGGGTTGTTTCGAGTTTGGTCCTGGCGGTTATGAGTTGGGTGTGTGAAGAGAGAGAATTGGAGGTGGAGGATAGAGAGAGAAAAGTGTGGTGTAGGGAAGAAGATGGAGGGGGGGTATTGGGTGTGTGAGCTGTATGGGAAATATGGTGAGGATGAGGGTGTAGGGGAATGTTTGGGGTGTAGGATAAGTTTGTGGGTATAGGATGTGTATGTTTAATTTAGACCTCTAAAAAATTAAAACTAATTAACTAAAAAAAATAAAAAAAATTAATATCTACTAAAAATATAAAATCCTAATTTATAAAATAAAGGTCACAAAATAAATTTAATAAAAAATAAAAATAGAAAAGTATTAAACTAAAAACACAAAAAAAATAAAATCTAATAAATCTAAAAAATAAATTAAATCCTAAAAAATCTAATTCTAACAAAATAAAATTAATAACTAATAAAAATAAAGATAAAATGAAAATACTATAATAAAAAATAATAAAAAATAAATAAAAAACTTAAAAAACTCTAAAATAAAATCTAAAAAATAAAACGACACTAAATAAAAATCTAAAAAAAATTAAAATAAAATAAAAAGGGATCAAATCAACACACATGGGGCTTGGGTGACGGTTTAGGGACAAGTTTAGGGTAGGCTAGGGTACGAGACAAGGGTATTAGCTCCATAAAATGCACAATTGTTTTGAAATACGCGTTTGAACACCGCAACGTGCATTCGGCCTACAAAATAAACATTTAAGCACATAAGACCCATATTGTCGAGAATTAGCAACTAAAATACATCTATTCGGGGTATAGATTGTACAATTTTGGGTGCTTATCAGTGGTCGACATTGATTCACCCTATCAGGCCATCCTTGGCAGAGGGTGGCTACATGCGATGAAGGTCGTCCCCTCTACCTACTACCAGAAACTCAAATATGTGACTGAGAGAGGAGTGATGGAGATCCATGGAGATCAAGTAATAGGGAGAAAGTGCTTTATAAGAGCCATCCGCCCAAAGCCCGAGAAGAAGGTCAAGAAGGCCAAGGAGAAGGTCGAAGAACAGGAAGGTTTGATACCTTCCAAATAGCAGCTAAAATATGGAAGAACTGGAGTGGAGGAGACCAGGCTCCTTCCCTATGAGCGAGTCATTGAGAACTTGGAGGAAGTCGTAGCCGGCGGTAATAAGATAAATAGGATGTTCTTGATCAGAGCCTCTCTTGCATATCGAGAAAAGAAGGAACTAACAGCACTATTGCGGAATAACTTGAAAGTTTTCACGTGGGAACCCTATGAGCTGCCTGGAATCGATCCCACTGTGGTTTGTCATCGGTTGCACGTTGACCTGGCTTTCAAGAGGATCGGGTAAAAGGCACGGCGAACTGCACCCGAGAAGGCCAAGGCTGTGGAGAGGGAAGTGGAGAAGATGTTGGATGCAGGATCCATATGGGAAGTTCAATTCCCTAAGTGGCTATCCAACCCAGTAGTGGTCCCAAAAAGCAATGGAAAATGGAGAGTTTGTATTGACTTTAGCGACCTTAACAGAGCATGCCCTAAAGACAGTTTTCGTCTCCCAAAGATTGACCAGCTGATGGACGCCACAGCAACTCATGAAAGAATGATTTTCCTAGACGTATACTTCGGGTATCACCAAATCCATCTACACGAGCCAGATCAAGACAAGACAGCATTCATCACCACCGTCGGGTTGTATTATTACAAGGCAATGCCCTTTGGGCTCCAAAATGCTGGAGCAACCTACCAGAAGTTGGTCACCAAAATGTTTAAAGACCAAATGAGAAACACCATGGAGGTCTACATCGATGATATGCTCGTCAAGAGCAGGCATAAATAAGAACACCTCTCAGACCTATCAAGGACCTTCGAAATCTTCAGGAAATACTGAATGATGCTTAACGCAAGTAAGTGTTCCTTCGGTGTCCAGTCAAGGAAATTTCTCGGGACTTGGTTAGCAAGAGAGGCATTGAGGCCAACCCGGACCAGATTGATGCCATCAATAGGGTGCAACCCCCCCCCCTCCCCCCCCCCCCCCCCCCCCCGCGTGCGCGCGTGCATGATAAGGGACGTGAAAAAGCTCACAGGAATGCTCGCCGCCCTAAACCGATTCATCTCAAAATCATTCGAAAGGTGCCAGTCGTTCTTCTAACTTTTGAAGAAAAGAAAAAATATATAGTGGAATGAGGATTGCTTGAAGGCATTAGAAGGACTCAAGGCTTACCTCAGTACACCACCGTTGCTCGTAATCCCTCATGACAATGACTCTCTATACCTGTACCTCGCAGTTTCCAGTCACGCTGTAAGTTCTTCACTAGTATGCGAAAGAACATGGATCCAGCACCCAGTTTATTACGCGAGCAAAACCCTCTTGGACGCCGAACAGCAGTACCTACCCCTAGAAAAGATCGCCTTTGTACTAGTGGCAGCCTCGAGGAAATTGAAACATTACTTCGAGGCTCACTCCATCATCGTCCTTGCATCTCACCCCCTTAAAGCAGTCCTGCGAAAAGCAGATCTATCTGGTAGACTATCAAAGTGGTTAGTCGAGCTCGGGCGATTTGACATCTAGTTTCAGCCAAGGAATGCAATCAAGGGACAAGTCCTCGCCGACTTCATCGCAGAATTTATAGGAGAACATCCTTGCAACCAAATTCAACCTATTGGTCAAAGGGAAAACCCCTCGACGCAATGTGTTTGGCGACTGTTCATTGACGGAGCCTCCAACTCCAAAGGGGAAGGAGTGGACATCATGTTGGTTACCCCTGAACATGCAATCCTCGAGCAAGGAATCAGGCTTTGATTTGAAGCCTCCAACAACGAAGCAGAGTATGAAGCACTGATAGCAGGCCTACAAAAGGCACAGGCGCTAGGGGCAAAGCAAATCCAAGTGTTTGGCGACTCACAGCTGGTCTCCAACCAGATAAGTGGAGACTTCAACGTGAGGGATGAGAAAATGGCGGCCTACCTCGCCACAGCAAATAAATTAATGTCTAACTTCGAACAGGTCAACGTCCAACAATTTCCTAGAGGACAAAACAGCCATGCTAACGCCCTAGCGGCCTTGAGCTCAGCGATCAATTCTGACCTGAAGAGAACAATTCCAATCGACTTCCTTGCCCATCCAAGCATTACTCAGATCGAGAAACTGCCAAACATAGGCCATGTTCTCTAGATTGAATTAGCCCCCAGTTGGATGGACCCCTTAAAGGATTATTTGAAAGATGGTGCCCTACCAGACGATAAGAAGGTCGCTCATCATATAAGAGTAAAAGCTACTCGCTTTCACTTATCTCCTGAGGGCAAACTGTATAAGATCTTTCACCGATCCTTACCTCCAATGCGTTCACCCGAAGGACGTCAAGCAAAATCTGTACGAGCTCCATGAGAGAATCTGTGGGAGTCATATTGGGGGCAGGTCGCTAGCTTTTCGAGCAATGAAGGAAGGTTACTGGTGGCCGTACATGCAGAAGGATTCTGGGATATATGCTCGCAAGTGTGAAAAATGTTAACTTCACGCTCCCATGGTTCACCAACCGGCTAGCGACCTAAAGTCACTTACTAGCCCATGGTCTTTCGCCCAATGGAAAATGGACATCGTAGGCCCTCTTCCTACCGCTGCCGGTAATCGCAAGTATTTGTTGGTCGCAACAGACTACTTCACCAAATGGATAGAGGCAGAGCCGCTGGCAAACATCATAGACGGGGATATGATAAGATTCATATGAAAGAACATTATCACCCGCTTCGGGATCCCCGGGACCATCATGTGACACCCCGACAAATTAAATACCGGGTATCTACTCCTTTATTAAATTAATTCAAAATGCCAAGTTGGTCCAGTTAATAGCATCACTGTCGAAAACATTTTAATGATTACTAACCACCTAGTATTTAAAAAGTAAGTGCCAAATTTTAATTGAAGTCTGATTAACATGCAACAAGTGTAATAAGGATAATAACACCATTCACCATAATGAAGTAAAACGAATAACCATCACATAATGTAAACAAAATCTGGAGGAAAACTCCTCCCTACAAACCCACAACTGAAACAACTAAACTGAATACTGAAATAATACATGCCAAAGTCTGAAACAAAACTGAAATGTAAAAGATGTCTCTAAATAGAAATGGGCAACATGCCCTACAACTGATAGATAGTGACTCTGGAATCCAAAAGATAGAAGCGTCTACAAGAAAATCCCTGTAGCTTCCACAAACAGCTACAGCTCGTCTCCTGAATGAGTATCCTATGCTTGGTGTCCTTGTGGCTGGGCACCTAAAATGGTTTTACAAGAAAAAGATTTGAAAAGCAAACGGGTCAGAGCCCGAATGTGGAGTTATATTTTAAAAACCTGCAAGTTCTTTAAAAACATTTAAAACATTAAATGCAAAGTACATGTTAGGACGTGCACTCACATGATATTCTCACCTCTCGTCTAACTGTGCACTCCTAACGTAGGTACCCATCTATAACGACGCAAATCACTAGCTAAGTGACATCATCTCTAGCTAGACTATCATAGGTCCTACCCATATTACTCGGTTCTATTAACATTATAACGCTCGTAATTAAGTAGGGGTTTAACGTAAACTCAGATGCTCAATATGCAACATATATATCACTATCAGCTAACTCGTTACATTCTCGAAACAATACCGTAATTATATTCACAACATTAACATGAAGGTTCCCATTAATTAAGTGTATATCATTCACATCATAAATATATAGTATAAGCACCCCGAGAACTAAGCTGCGGTGCACACATACTCTGCTATCCATCCCGGTACATCACGTACATAAGGATTACATATTCTGAATCTCTCAGGAATAGTTCACAGATAACAACATCACAAATAATGGAGGCGAACATAGTCACATCACATAGGGCACGCACATACCTACGCTCCTACGATCAGCGAACTTATTAATATCCCAATAAGTCTTTCTATGACCTATGTTCATCAAGGTAACCAGTCTAAATCCGGGCAACACAAGGATTAGAGGGCCCTAAGCGAACGCAAACCTCCCGTGATAGCAAGTATGGTAGGTATGTCATACACACAATTCATATACGAATACTAAGTAAACACACGTCTTAGTAATACCGTAGTTTACTCGTAGTACATATCGTATTCTCGTACTAACTATAATTATCACAATTTATACTATTCCGGTTTATAATCATACGCGCCATAATTTTCTCACGTCGTAGTAGACACTCACGTCTCAACCCAAACCGTCCATTTAATATAACTCGCGTATATAGTTTACTCCTCTTAATAACCCAAAAGTCCCAAATCTATCCTTACATCATCAAAGGAAGGTTATCTATATCCTCGAACAAGTTTACGGAACTCCAAAAATCAAAACAGTCCAAAAAGGATCAAACTGTCAAATCGTTAGAAGTCTCGTTCGAACGAGACTGTTCGAACGAGATTCCTCTGTCAACTCGTTAGAAGTCTCGTTCGAACGAGGCTGTTCGAACGAGATTCCAGTTCGTTCGAACGAACTGTACCTTCTAACGATATCTCGTTCGAACGAGATATCGAACGAAATCCCTTTTCGTTAGCAGCGACTGGTCAACTCGTTAGAAGCTCGTTCGAACGACCTGGGTAAGGGCTTCTAAAGAGCTGCCAGTTTCGTCCCAGATTTTTCCCCATCTCGTTTCTATCCATTTTATCACTCCTAATCTCTTCCAAAGTTCATCCCAACAACGTTTTAGGGTCTCTAATTCATCCTAAACATATTCAAGTCAACTCCTAACATGTTTTCAAGGATTAAATCTCTTTAACATCAATAAAAATATAAATCTCTACACTTTTTCCCAATTATTTCAAGAACATGAACCCTAACTTTTGAATCATGAATTAACTCACTATAAATCCGTTTTAATTCTTTCCTATCACAGATATCATGAGAATAATTATCTACCTATCATTCTACATGCAATTCTCCTCAATATTTTCAAGTTCTAAGCTCCAAACTACATGGGTTTTCATTATCTCTCAAGAACAGTTATAATTCATAAATTTTCTAACATGGAAGAAACATTCTACGAATTTAAATATGATTAAAACACTTGCCTTGATTGGATTTCTGATTTTGGTGTTGGTTTGGTGAAGATTTCTGCAGATTTTCCTCTCTCCAAGCTTCTCCTCCAATGGTGGCTTAAGGTGGCTAGGGTTTTTCTTTGGGAAAATTAGAAAACTCTTCTAATAACCTACGTAGCCTTCTAGGTTAATATGGTTTGGTTAATGGGCTTAGTGGGTTAAATCCACATCAGATTAAAACTCCCAATTTTCGTCACTTTTAATTCCTCAAAAAGTAAAATTACCAAAATACCCTTTATGATGCCGGTATGGCCTAAAAATACCCCGGAATCCAAACTACACCCCCGGCTAGTGTTTTCTGACTATCTCGACCCTTCCGGACGCGTTGGAGCACTCAAAATGACCATACGGTTTATAGATTTTAAATTCACTTTTTATAATCAAAATATTACACCGTGACGCGGCGGTCCCACGCGTCTCAACAAAATTTTTAAAATGTCGTATATAAATCTCACGACAACTTTTATAATACCAAATACATATATCAAAACATGTATGAACATAATCAAATACCAACTCGCATCTCGTTAGTATTTATAACCCGGATTAATTTCCAATTAATACGCATTTAATTAATTAATCCCAAAAATAAATATAGCCAAAAGTACGGGGTATTACACATCATCACTGATAACGGAACCCAGTTCGAAAATGGCCTCTTCAAGGGTTTCTGTAATGACCACGGGATCAGGCACCATTTCAGGTCGGTGGCATACCCTCAAAGCAACGGACAAGCTGAAGCTTCCAACAAAGTAGTGATTGATGGATTAAAGAAGCGATTGGAGCGAGCCAAAGGGGCATGGGTGAGCGAGCTGCCACACATCCTATGGGCTTACCGCACTACCCCACAACGAGCAACCCGGGAAACACCATTCGCACTAACATATGGTATGGAGGCAATCATTTCCCTTGGAATATGGCCTCCCCACCATGAGGTCCACCCTAATCGACCAAGGCCATAACGATGAAGCATTGCTCGCTGAGCTTGACCTAGCTGAGGAACGAAGAGAGCTGGCTCTAGTGAAACTAGTAGGTTATCAGCAACAGCTAGCAAAGCACTACAACAAGAAGGTCAATCCGAGAGCATCCCAAGTTGGGGACTACGTCCTAAGGAAAGTTCTTGGCAGCACAGTAAAACCATCAGATGGCAAGCTATGACCAAACTGGGAGGGACCATTCAAGGTGATAAGGGACAACATGCAAGAAGCCTATCACTTAGAAACGCTGGAGGGTAGGGAGATACCTCGAGCTTGGAACGCATCCAATTTTAAAAAATTCTACTTCTAGTTTTCTATGTCGATCTTTCATTACAATGTTGAAATTTGCAATTCATTTCTGATTAATAAAAGATTGTTTAGCAGTGGAATTCTACAAAGTGTTGATTTTTTTCTCAAATACTTTATAATTTATGCACATTTTTCAAGTTGCAGGCTCTCCTCTTAGCATATAAAAGCAGGGTATTACCCTCCTCGGGTTTTCGTCATCAAACACGAATAACCTCCTAGCATTGCCCCTGGCAATATATGAAGCCCTACAGGGGACCCTTAGGTAACTCGGCCAACTCAGGTTGGCCACCAAACTATGTTTGGCTCAAAAGACCTACTCAGATAGAACATCCATTTCCACACTTAGGCCTAAGGGAGTGTGACGACACAACCTAAAAGGTAAAGTGAGGAAGAATGGTATCTTATAAGCATACTGGACTGGGGGGATACTCACTCAATAAAACAACTCTGCCTATATCAAATATAGTCGGCTAAGAAAAGCCCAAGATAATCGAACAAGAAATCAATGAAGTAAAAAATACGCATGTTTAGTCGGCGAATCGCCCAAAACATAATTATTTTATTACATCATTACATATACAAAGAGTTACGTGTGCTGAATAAAGTAAGTCCTAATGAGGATTAGGTCTCCGAGCAAGATAGTCAGCCACTTGTGCTCTTCGGCCATCATCTGGGTGAGGAGCTAATTCCTCCTCGACTTCATTTGAATCTAGTTCCAATAGCTGTCTGGGGATAGCATCTATGGGGACCCACTGATCATCCCTCCTGAATGGGTTGGGCATTAAAGTTGAGGGGGAGATCTCATGGCGATACCAGAGGACAGAGTTCCTAGGGACCTGCAACTTCCTAAGAGCACTCAACCATCCCCTAATAAAGGATAAATCTTCAACTTCCCCCAACTTCGTCGGAGCATCGGTCCAACCTTGATCATAACCATCAGTCCACACTCGTCAAGGACCTTTCTTGAACAAATGCCTCAGCAAGGTAACATCCCTTTGAAGACCGACAGCTATTACGTATGCCCGGCGAACATCACCTCAAAGTTCGACAATCTCCCTAGCTGAACCTCTATCATCAGTACCAGCTCGCGGACCAGCCGATGAAGAAGAACCACGTAGAACTCTAGGAGCAATGCTAGGCGCATTCTCCCTGAGTCGCGAGACCTCTCTCCTCAGGGCATCGTTCTCTTGCTGAAGTACCTCTCCAACCTGATTAACCTAGAGGCATCAAGGAGTTTATCCTTCAGAGCATCCACCTCTTCTTGAACAGAAGTGTCGATTTCCTCCATCTCTTGGAGCCTGTCCTTCAGCTTGGTAACGAGTTATGATCCTTATACTCCTTATTCCTTGACCGAAGATACTTACAGATCGTTAAGAACGCTCTGTGAACTTGATTGCTCGCATCAAGTCCAAGAATTTTTCCTAACTAAGGGGTAGCAGGAATATAATCCTCAACATCGATGAGCTACAAACCATATAAGCATTAAAAAAAGAAAATAAATCAGTACGCGGAAGGGAATTGAATTTCATTTTTTTTGAAGAAGGTTCAGAGTACATCAGAGAATGGAAAGAGTAACTAAAATACAAAAAATACAAAGAGCTCCCTAAAGAAGACTAACTGGCAACCTCAGTCAGCTCTGAGATCGTTGGTTTCTTCCCCTTATCTGCAGAAGCTCCAGGCACACCTCCCTCAGACGGAGCAGTCGCCCTCCCCTGGTCAAGGGGATCATCAGCAGCGATGGTCAGAATAGCAGGGGCACCTTCATTGGCAGCAGGAAGAGGCACCTCATCTACGATAGGCTTGGGACCAGGGTCGTGCTCGTCAAAGAGGGTGGAATCAATATCCACCTCAGCAGCGAGTAAGGCCTTGTCCCAACCCTTCTTAAAGTTAAGACGGCCAATATAACCAATTTGGGCCTCAGCATCCTCGTACGCTGCGACCCATACAGCATTGTACGAGCTTTCTTTGAGGGTGGCAGCCTCATATTCCACCTTCTCCACCTTCCCAGCAAGCACCTTGTTGTCATCTGCCATAGCTAGCTTGCTCGTGCAGACCAAGTCATAGGACTGCCTCAACTCTTCGAGTTCCTTGGCCGTCGCCTCCTTCGCTTTGTTTGCTTGGGCCAAGGCGAGGTCATAAGACTTTTGAGCAGAACTGGCAATCTTTAAGCTGGTCTCCAGCTCGACATTTTTCCTTTCCAGCTCAGCGTTCTTCCTCGCCATCTCATCGCGGCTGTGGTAGAGGACAGTGAAATCAGACACAAACTGCAGAGAAAAGGAAAGCATCAGCGGAGAAAGTATTGAAAGAAGCATTGTAAGAGAAGTGAAAACAGGTTTACCAAGGCTAGCCCCTGACTTGCCTTCAGGGCTAACTGGTCGATCCTTATGTTTATCGACCTCTGGCGATCAGCTGGCAGCACTGCCCTCTCAAGCACTGTCGGAGCTAACGGAGGGGTAAGAGCAACAGAAGCCCCATCATCCAGAGCAGACACGGGCACCAAAGACTGCCCCGCTTTTGTCCTCACCACTTCTCTCATCTTCTCTTCTTCCCTCTCCTTATTCTCCCTTTCTATCTTTTTTCTCTCTTCCACCTTCTTCTTCCCCTCTTCTTTATTTCTCTACCTCTCTCTCACCAGTTCCTCCTCTTTCTTCTTCCTCTCCTGCTCGTGAACAACAGTCTGGGAGCCAGTGGCGGCATCCCCGCTCCGAAATTTCTGCTTCTTCAACCGACGAGAAAGAAGCACATTGTCTTCATCATCATCCCGGGTCAAATTCTTCCTAGATGGAGCCATATCTTCCTCGTTGGAGCTACTTGAATCCCCTGAAGACTCCTGAGCCTATTAACCCTCCTCTGAGCTGGAAGATTCTTCGCTACTTGAGCTCTCCTCAATGTAATCACCTTCATCGCCACCCCTGTTAGCCCCCTCGCTCTCTTCACCAGAGCTGCTTTCCTCCTCGTCCAATTGGATTGGGTCAGCAGCAACCTCTTCTGTGATATCTAGCTGAGGAATGCTATCCACAGGTTGTGCGATGAAACTGGACCCAATGTTCTTGTATTCCAGAAGAAATTCTGGTGATCGAGGATGCTCACCATCAGCTAAGAGTTCCCTAATTTTCCAAGCCTTAACCAGCTCAGCAGCTCGAATCTCGCGAAGAGCGGGTTCTAAGTTCTTTGCCTTCGCTGAAAAAAGAAAGAGAGAAATATATGAGAAAGACCATACACTAACAGAGGATTAATGAGCAACACAAGAACTATGCCTACCTATATATTCCTCCCCATAAAAGGGAATCACCTATCTCCCAGACCTCGACCCTTCAGTATGGGGAGGGAACTGTCAATTTCTAGCAATAAACCCCTCATGCCAATAGTCCTTATGGGAATCAGGTAAATTTACTACCAATACCCTATCAGGACTCCTAACTTTGAGGTAAAGAAGACCAGAGCTTGTTCGAGAAAAAGAATAGCAATAGCAGATTTCAGTAAGCCCTAGATTGGTACCATAGATCTGATTAATTCTATGCACACCATTGACAATTTTCTAAACATTTGGCGAGCACTGTGCAAGAACTATATCAAAGTAACTAAAAAAGTGCAAAAAAAACGATTTGGGGGAAAATTAAGACCCCCCTGGGATAACAAAAGAACATGCATCCAATGACCGTCCTCAATGTCTCTGACATTACGAGAAATAGGAGCACATTCGATGTCTACCTAGTTTGAAATATTGTAGAATTTCTTAAACTCAGTTATCGACCTATTGCCTATTTTCGTCATCGAAAAAGAGAAACCCTAGTATCGAATATGAAGAAATTCCAACAGAAAAAGAAAAAAGGAGTAAGAAGAACTTACGAAGTAAGAGTCAGCTTGAGACAATGCAAAGTCGCAAGCAGGGAAGATGAGAAGATAAGGAAGAAGCTTGAAGATGGAAGACGAGACCTGGAAGTGAGAAAGCAACAGTGAGAGGTTGGAGAAGTCTTGAGAACGCAGAGAAATTTGAAGCGACGTCAGAGAATGACCTCTCCAAGCTGTTTTGAACCTTTCTAATCATAACACACGGGAAACAAAGCAATTTGCCGCCTAAATCGACTCGAGAAAGGCGCTTCAATCCCAAGATGTCATGCAATTCACAGAAATGCCACTAAGGCTTTTATTTAAAATTATTGAGTCTAAATTGTGACCCAAAAAATTTAGGGGCAATTGTGGGTACATCGATTAAACATTCTGGCCCAGATAAGTAGCCCGCTTCAGTCCGGCCCAAAGTCTGTAGGCCACACGCATAACTAATTCAATTATGACCCATTCAACCCCTAAAATCTCTCACGAGATATTCTAGGAGTTATGGGCTAACTTGGAGGAGTCCAACACCCCCACTCTCAGAGAAATAACGTGTATATATTAAACCCTCAGCCCGGAGCAAAGGGCATGCAATTTGTAAACACTCCCCGGAGTAAAGAGAAATAAAATACTAAGAGCACCACCGTGGACATAGGCTTTTTTGCCGAACCACGTATATCTTGTGTTGTGTGTGATTGCAATCCTTCCAAGTTCTTTATTTATTCTGGTGATTGTCTTTGCTTATTATTTTGTGTTGAGTTTAATTGTCACCATACTTGGTATATCAAATTCGAGCTTTCTCAAATCGGGCTCGAAGCCCGATATACTTTGTGAGCTGAGCTTGACCCAAAGATTTCCAAGCTCGTTCGAGCCGAGCTTGAGATTGAGCCGTGTAGATCATAATCGGGTCAATCCTAAACAATTCCAAGCTCGGCTCATAGAGCCCGATTGTCAAGCCTACTTTGGAGACCTCTTTCCCTTCTGTCACTTAGGAGACCTCTTTTCAACCTAAAAAAAAAACTTTCCTTAGCTATGGTTCATCACGCCGGATCTGAGTTTTGTATACAATTACTTATGCCGTGAATGTTTGTCACCGAAGCTTTGAGTAGTAAAAGAACTTCTGTCACCGGAGCTTTCAATAAGAGTTTGACGACAACATTCATGCCGGATCTCTACACGTTGGTATACAAACATCACCGGAGTAGGAATTTATTGGAATTAGTTAAGACTAAATGGTTTTGTTTAGTATTTTGTAATCTCACATGATTTTATATATTACATGGTTTTATCAAAAAAGCTGTTAAAAAATTGTTTTTTCCTGAAAAAAAAAAGCTGGAAAAAAAAGGGGCCAGCACGGCCAAAACCCGACTCACAACAGATTTGGCCCATATTCAGCCCGACCTATATTCAGCCCGGCCCATATTAGGGCCGCCCATAACAGACCCAACCCGCTTGTTTGCCAGTGCTACATGCCATCCATTCTCTCTCCTCTCTCTCTCTCAACTCTTTTTTCTTTATTCCACAGAAGTACTCTACGCAACATCCATTACCATTATTTAGCTGTCTCATCAGGTAACGCTGATCTTTGTTCTGTTTGTTCCTTGCTCAAGTCTGAATTGGGTCTTCGCCTAAGCTTCCTTGCAAAGACAGCACATTGGGATTAATGTATTATGTACTACACAAGCGGAAGTACTGGCGTGAATTGCAGTTATGCTCTTCTAGGAATTAGCCCAAGGCCAAGGCTTAGATGAAACTTGCGGTTGACAATGATCTCTGTTTATTCCGACACGGAAACATAATCCAAACATTCCAACCAGTCCTATTTCAAACTATAACGAGAACATGTATGTATAGATGGTTATGTATCTAAAAAAAAAACAAATTTACCATATCACATGTGAGAGAGGTGTTCAAAGTTTATAACCCTCAAGGACGCAACTAGACATTCAATTGGAAAATGCTGTTTCATGTTTCCATTAAAATTCCTGTGTTCATCCTTATCAGGGGAGTCTACAGATACCATAAATCAAAATTCAAAAGTTTGCTTATTAACTAAGTTGAAGGGCTGGCAGCAGAAGCCCTTGCCCACGAGAATTTAACTAAGGAGATGACATGAGAGTCACAAATGTCCCTCTAATCATTCAGCTCTATCTGCTCTACATAAAGATCGAGACATTCCACCCATTAATATTATCTTGTCAGTTCTAACAGCGCGGGTTATTCATTCAATTTCACACGCTTTGAAGGTTGAGAGTCGGAATGGCCAACACTTGCCTCGAGATCCTTAGAAGTTTCAGTTTCAGTTTCAGTTTCTGTTTCAGGTGCCTTTTGCTTCTCTCCCTGTTTTTCCAAACCTTCTTCTGATGATGGGACAGCCTTAACCGGGTCATGTCCGGTGTTGGTTAGATCCACCTGAGACGTTCCCTGTTCGTTTTTGAACATGTCCTTGCCTGACTTGCATTGCTTCTCAAACATCATTTGGAGGTATTTCCCTTGTTCCTCTATTCGCAACTGTAGATTTCTTTGGATCTACATAAATTGTTATTGAAGATGTTAATACGTGCCATAGTATATGGTTAGTATGCTAAGAAGTCTATATACCATCACAGTATTTAGATTTCTGAAAAATTGAGTTAATTGCACTTTAGGGTAAACTTGTTTTGGAGTCCAAAAAATTTCATACTATGATGTTGGAGTCCAACTGGGATGGACACGTGGAGCCTAGAATGGGGCCCGAACTCCTTACATGATATATTTTAGACCTCAACCTCATATTAAGCATAAAAAATCGACCCCAAAGTGCAGATGACCAATGGAGTTTTAATGGGTCATTAGATCCACATCTACACACGTGATGTTAAGCAAGGATAGATACAATTTTACAAAGGATGCATCTTAATTGTGTTGGCACATGATATGATATTTGTCTTTTTTTGCAGCAACTACAGTGATCAAACTGGTCAATTGCTTCCTAAAAAAGTAGCAAACCCACAATCACCCATAAAACGGCAACTGAATTTCTTTTAAGAGGACATAATATTACCTCAAGCTGTTCATGAAGACGCTTCTGAACTTCCATTTGTAATCGTAATGCTTCAGTAATCTCGATACCTCTGCGATCACGGCAGAGAAATGTAAGATTCAGCAAAGAAACTCATGAGAGACAAACCAATACTAATATTCAAAGCAGATTTTACGCAAATAAATCAATATAAAGAGAAACTCAAATTCAACTTAAAGCCTAAAACTGGTTTGACCAATCACAATTCAGAATAAAAGTTCATGAACAAGAGACTAGGAAATCCACAAGATATTTCAAGCAGAACTAATCTTCCCCAATATATGATGGAAATTAGGGTTATTTTAATATTTTTTTGTACTTTTAGTACTTTTTGTTACTTTGTACTTGCTAGATATTTTGTACTTTAGTGATGTATAGGTACACTTGTTAGTTCTAGAACATTCTAGAAGCATCTAACAAGTGAGAGCATATCTAGTTGGTTAGTTAGTTACACCCACTTGTGCAAGTGGGCCCACTTTTAAATATTTATAGAATGGCTCTACAACCTTCCCTACACAACTATAAATGCCCAGGTATGTCATCATTTGTAAAAGGACCTTTATTTTTCAATACAAGACATTCTTAGATTCTCCCTCTAGAATTTGTTATTTGTTTTGTTTTGGGTCTTTGACGTGTAGTTTACGTCAAATTGGGTATCAGAGAGAGGTGTCGTTCCCCGATGGGGTGTATTGGTGTGTAGATTATCAACAAAATCGTACGCTATACTTTCGATGGCCCCGAAAAAATTAAAGCAACATCAAGAAGAGATTCATAAATTGCGACAAAAATTTGATGAATTATGATGAGAATGAAGATCATTGTCGTCTTTTATCATTTTTTTGTTATTTTTAGTATTTCTTTTATTTTTATTATTCATTGTATTTTTCTTTTTGTTTAGTATTTAGAGGAACGAAGGTTAATTAGCACTTATGGACAAAATTGTAATTAGATACTTAGCTTAGAGGCCAAGCAGCCTCCCTATAAATACCATTTTGTAGCCTCGTTTGAGGCATTCTTCCATATTTTGAGATATTGATTAGAGAGAGTTTGAGGGAAAACTATCTTTTCTTGCTCCCATTTGACGTCATTTACGTCAATTGGTATCAGAGCCTGGTCGCTCCACTGGTTGTTGTTGTTGTTGTAAAACAAAAACTCGTAAACAACGTCAAGGTGAGTTTGAGAAAAGATGAGCACCTCCGCGGCAAACACTTTTGATCAAATCATAGCAGCCCTCAATCAATTAAAGGTTCAAATGGATCAAATCATAGCACCTCCTTCCTATAACTCTATTTGCAATCAAGAAAGCACCACCACCGAAGATGGCCCTCTTCCACCACCACCCGTTGGCCGGACTACCAAAAAAAAGAGCAAAATCACTTCTACCGATCCAAAAATACCACTGAACCCACAAAAAAATATACCAGGAACCTTGGAAACCCCCACCCCTACCGCTGCTGCCGAAGCAGTCGGACAGCCCCAACCGTTGACTGGGTACAATCTCCACAGCCGGCTGACCCAAAACCAAGGCAAAACGGCCCCGGCCCAAGGCCAAACTGGTCCGGCCCACCCGCCTACTGCCCTGGGCACCTCCTACACCCTCGGACGAACCCCTCAAAGGTCAGGCGACACCACAGCAGGTCTTCCCTTAGTCCCAGTGCCGTCCGACGCTCTCCCTATCATGTTTTCTCCTATTTGTGTTCCAATGGTGCCTTCCATGCTTGGAATGAATTCTCCGACCATTGTCGAGATGATCCATGACATCCAGCATGCCAAGGGATCAAATCCAACCCAATTTCAGCCTTTGGTAATATTTCCCATTTTAAATGAACCCTACACGCATCTTAACCCCAATCTTGAACCCCAAACCCTAAAATTTCTACCCTCCCACATTCCTAATAATTTCACCCCCCAAAAATCCACCACCACCCCCTATACTTCCTCCTTCACCACCAAACATATCAACACACCACCATTTTCCCTCTCCACACCTTCCCCCACCCCACATTCTTGTCCCCTCCCACTCCCCACCACCATATCCACCCAATTATACCACTCCACCCCCACATGACTACTCTTTGCCCCCTATCTCCACTTGCCCTCATCACGACCCACAAAAACATCTTGAAAACCCCCAAATACCACCCATACCCCCCACTCCACCCGTTACCACACACCCCCACTCATCCCATTCCGCCTTCCCCACGCTTCCACCCCCACCTATTCTACACACCTCTCCATGTACCACATCATCATCATCCATGGGATACCTGTTCCTTTCATTCCACACCTGTTGATTCCCATGAGCGGGTACAAGAGTGGATTACCTCCACATGATGGTCCCCCTTCACCCCGACCCCACTCCGCTCCAGAGTTTGGGCCACCCCCTCCTACGGAGTGGCACACCGATGTTTCTCCTTTCGACTCCCTGGGCCCGAAGGTTACTCCATATGTCCCTCTCTCCGAGCGCCGTTGTTTTTCATGTTATCAAAAGGGGCATCAGATGAACCACTGCCCCTACCGCCAGCTGTTGGTCCCAACTCCTCCTCCTTCTCCACCACGAGAGACTCTTCCCCTTCATGCCACTCCTTTCGCAGCCCCAGTTCCCCCACCAGCTCCTGACCTTCCTAATCCACCGCCTCGGAGACGCCCACAACGCGCTTTACTTCCCGAGCCTCCGCCAGGCAATGATGATCTGGATGAGGATACCCTGGCCCTTCAGGGTGGTGATGCCATTACTCAGTTGGCACTTCAGTTACTCTCACGGAGTAAGCAAGGTGACATTAGGTTGGATGTCCCGATGTTTAACGGCAACCTACAGCCTGATGCCGTCGTTGATTGGCTTGCCGCCATGGAGCGAATTTTTTAGTATAAATGGCTGAGGGGTCGTAGATGTGTTCTGCTAGCAGCGACCAAGTTTCAGGGTTATACCAATGTTTGGTGGAATGATTTGGAGCAGTGACGTGTCCTTGAGGGCCTACCTCCTATCCAGTCTTGGGCCGAGCTCCAAGCACAGTTGATGGCCGCCTTTGTTCCCGCTACCTACAAGCCCGACCTCTTCCTCCGCGTACAGTCTCTGAGACAGGACACTTCCATTTTAGACTACACGGAGCGCTTCCAGCTTTTGTGTACTCGTGCTCGTCTCGGCAAGAGTGAGGAGCAACGGATTAGCAGTTATATCCATGGGCTACAGAGTTATATTCAGCGGGATCTCGCTTTACGTGACGTCACCTCCTTTGCCAACGCGATCGAGTACGCCACTAAAGTAGAGTCCTTCCATCAGACTGCCCCTCCACCGCGTGGCCGCCCTATGACAACCCCTCCAGCACCAATGACTTCTACTCCTCTTGTGACTCCTTTTACTGCAGCTACTCCTACTCCCCTGGTTGCTCCTCCTGCACCCACTCATCCTGTCACCTTCAAATGCTACAACTGTGGGGTGATTGGACATCGAGCCTCGAATTGTTCCCTTCCCCGCCGACGCGCTCTCCTAGCTTCGGGCGATCCTGATTATCTTGAGGAGACACCGGAAGTCCCACCCCAGCCAGCTCTCATTACTACCCTCAACGGTGACACTGAAGGCCTTCCCCTCAGAGTTAAGAGGACGAACTCTTTCAAGGGGGGGAGAGTGATGAGAATGAGGGTCATTGTCGTCTCTTATCATTTTTTAGTCATTTTTAATATTTCTTTTATTTTTAATATTCATTGTATTTTTCCTTTTGTTTAGTATTTAGAGGAAGGAAGATTAATTAGCACTTAAGGGCATAATTGTAATTAGAACTTAGCTTAGAGGCCAAGTAGCCTCCTTCCTATAAATACCAATTTGTAGCCTCATTTGAGGCATTCTTCCATATTTTGAGATATTGATTAAAGAGAGTGAGAGAGAATTATCTTTTCTTACTCCCATTTGACGTCATCTACGTCAAATTAACATAACAACAAACCCTAATGTCCAAAGAACTCAATCAAAAATTTGAAAATCTCTTCCGCCTCTTCACTAAAATGCCACCACCTTCCGCCACACTCGAACCACCGTAGCCATACTCCCGAAGACCCGAAAAATAACTCCTTGGCAGCCCTCTTGAACCTCTCGGCCTCGACCGAAGTCCGAAACCCCTAGGTGGGAAGAACCCCTCGGCCCCCAACCGAAATTCCGCACCCCTCGGCAATCCGGGTGTCATCGAAAAATCCAAACTTCCACAGAAATTCCTAGCCTCTCAGAGATCCCCGCGACGCCATCAATACCGAGACCCTCAGCGGACTTCCCCAACCCCAAATCAAAACCCTAGGTCCCAAACCAACCCACACCCAATTCAACCAAACCCCTTGATTTCTTGCTTATTTTTTACAGTTTCTTGCAAGTAGGTACACGAGTCGCGTACAAGGTAGCCTCCCGTTGCAAGTAGAAGAATTCATAGAAGGAGACCTAGCCACGTTGCTGTTTACCCTTCACACTCGAGACGAGCTTTTTTAAGCCGGGGAGAATAATGGAAATTAGGGTTATTTTAATATTTTCTTGTATTTTTAGTACTTTTTGTTACTTTGTACTTGGTAGATATTTTGTACTTTACTGATGTATAGGTACTTGTTAAATCTAGAACATTCTAGAAGCATTTAGCAAGTGGGAGCACATCTAGTTAGTTAGTTAGTTACACCCACTTATACATATTTGTAGAATGGCTATAAAACCTTCCTTACACAACTATAAATACCCATGTATGTCATCATTTATAAAGGGACCTTCATTTTTTAATACAAGACATTCTTAGATTCACTCTCTAGAATTTGTTATTTGTTTTGTTTTGGGCATTTGACGTGTAGTTTACATCTATATATTATTAGCATCAACTCCTCTACTTCTTAAAGTGACAAAAAGGCCTTCAAAGATTCAACAAATGATTAAGAAAAAGGCTCATGCAAGAGAATCATAAGAACAATATCAAACCAATAAAAAGGGAATTACACAATTAGGAGAGTAAATGGATATTCGAAAATCTTTGGCATTCGAATTCGTTTTTTTTCTTACACTCTGTTTTAATTTACAATGGTCGTCATTTTGCTTTGCGCATTATCCCTTTTGTTGATATTTTTCACGATGACTCATAGATGGTGGTGTTATCACTGTAGTAGAGTCGGGGCAAATTAAATTACTTGACACCAATGTTTTAAATCGCGGTCATGCAAGCTATTCGTACATTTGATTTTTATAATTAAAAAATATAAAAACTAAATATATATGGCACAGAAATTCATACAATCATCTAATAAATAGTACTATATTCTAAATAAAGTACTACATCAGTTCAAATAAAAACCATAAAATCATAAAGTACAACACCATTCCATACAAAGTCATAGACAACCGAAATAAATCCATACAATCATCCCAAACATATGAGATTCCAACGAATTAAATGACAAGCAAATGAAAACTAAAAAAGTCCCTCATCCAAACTACACGAGAATGGCACATAAAAAAGAATTAAATAAAATTCAAATATGCACCAACCCAAATAAATCATACAAACAAAGGGCAAGAACATTTTGGTAAGGTGGGCAAACTGAAATTCTAACATTTTATTCAAAAATTAAGGTGGGTGAGATGTTCTAATTTTTAAAATTTGTTCTATTTTTCCGTAAAATTTTAACATATTATAATAGTAATTATAAAAATCCTCAAAACTTAAGGTGGGCGATTACCCGCCATACTCTGTGAATAAAACCGCCCATGCCTAAACCATCTATTTGATTCATGAGAAACAACAAGTAGCTAAATTACATATAAATATGGACGTGATCGAATGTAAAAAATATAAAAATACAAACTTACAATGTATCCGACTATTTCAATAGCCGCAGTTTTTCTCTTTTGTTTCTTTTTGCCTTATGTGACACTTTTATTTTTCTCTTTTACTTTAAACAAGCGTGTTTTAAAAAATGAAGGTACAAATAAAAAGGCACAAATAGCGTGAAATAGAGCAAATAGTGGAGCACTGACGTGAAATAGCGCACGCTATTTGTGAGAAGCGCTATTCCAGATGCGTAACATCGCGTTTTAATAGCTCAAAACGCAATAGCGCGCGCAGTTTAGAACATTGATTGACGTTGCTCAGTCTTTCTTCTTTTATGTTTTCACTAAAATGTTTTATCGAACTATCGTTGACCATTCATGATCCGTTATCAAGTCAATAAAGGGTCACTCAGTACACATTAAATGTTAGTACTTGTTTTTAAGCCTCCTAAAATGTACTTTTTTTAGTTTTCTCTACTCATCTATAATAAAATATTTCATCTTATTTAGGAATATGTGTAGAAAATATTTTTGTTAACATTTTGAAAATTGTCAAATCAACGCTAGATAAGCAACAATGTATGTATACTAAATAATGTAAACGGATACGGATATTATTGGAATCCGTAAAATACGAAAGGATACAAATAAGGTTAGTTGTGCATACTATGATATGGATAAGGATACGGGGATAATATGATATTCGCTCTGTATTCGTCCATTTTACGCCCTTATACACAATAACTATTGTTGAAGAAAGGTGATGAATTCAAAATAATAATAATAATAATAATATTTAGACAAGATATTTCTTCCCTCAAGTACAAGATTCGGTAACCAATGGTAATTTTTAGAATAAAGGCACCAAGAGTTATTAAAGAACCCTAGTTGGTTCATCATAATGGATCATCATCACACAACATCTCCACTAGAATTGACCTCATCTAAAATAATATAAAATAATATACATATATATATAAACTTTTCCCATCTGAACCATCAACTGAATTAGAATGTCATCAAATCAATTATGAATCATTAATAACTTAGATACTCAAACACCAACATAAAGTATCTGGTGTTGACCATGAGATCAATCTAGTTAATTGTGAATGATAGATAAAAAATGTAATACAATAAAGTTGTTGGCGCATGCACTTTGATCAAGAGACATGGGTTATAAGTACTAGAAATGAAAATTACACGTAAAGAAGACTCAAAAAAGTTTCTTTTTAACAATTTTGAAATTATAATGCTTAAGATGGAAGCTTACAATTTACGGTGCCATCTAATGCAACATCATACGATTTTCTTGATATTCATGGAGAAGCAAGAGTTCAAAAGTTGTTGAGATCTACATATATATATATATATATATATATATATATATATAATGAATGAAAGTTTGTTTCAATAAGGCTGCATACATCTACCCCCACCCAACCCAGTGCCCTGCAGTAGCGGGAGACTCGTGCATTGGGTTTGCCCTTTAAGAAATGAACTTTCATTAATACTATTTATTCGTGCACTAAGAAACGAACTTTCATTAATACTATTTATATTTGCACATTTGCGGAAAAAAATGTAAGAAAATTATCAAAACATCCCTTTCAACAGGTTGTAGACATGCATCAAATTGTCAAAATGTCTGGAAATTAACTGAATGTTTACTATATTGAACCTCATATATTTGAAAAATATACAAGTCACGTGCGTACCTTTAAGAAATAATAACTAAAACGAAGAAGTTCACATAAACAGGTGGTATTTGTGGCTAAATTTTATATTTCAATATATTCTGTGTTACTGTGTGTATTATAATGTGTGTCCACTTTGTCTTATTTACTAAAATTACTGTGCATAATGTTTCTCCACTTCATCCCATTAGTTAGTAACTTAATATATGTTTAATCATAACATACGTTTCAGTACCAACCTTATTCTCTGTTTTTTTTTCAAATGTTGATATAGCTATTCCCCAAAACAAGTCTAGGCCACTCTACAATCATTATACACCAGTTGGTCAAGGGAAAACAAAAGGCTTTGATTACAATGTAATTATTGTGGCAATGCTTATTGGAGAGTTACAATTAGACTAAAACATCAATTGGCAAGTGGTGATAGCAATGTCAAAGATTGTACAAAATGTCCTAGTGATGTATGAGAAATTTTTAACAAATTGTTGGATGAGTTTGCAAAACATATAGGGATGGAAATAATGATAATGATGGAAATCAAAATGTTAGGACTGATTTTTGATTTATTTATCTTAATATTTTTTATATACTTATTTATTTATTTATCATCGTATTTATTTTTCTGTCTCCTGAGTTTTAGCCAGCCCTGCTGAAACCGAAATCAATAGGTAATAAATAGGGATTGGTTTATTAGGATAAGGGCTATTAGTTTCCTCCGTTCGTTTTACTACTTTTGCTAGTTATCTAGAGTGATAGGACTCTTATTTTGTCTATCTATTTAACAAACTCTACGCGGGAGGAGCGCAGTTTTTTAAATAAAGAATTGTTTTCTTCTTTTGGTGTTCTCTTTGGTGCTTTGTTTGGTGATTAATTCCGTTGCGCTTACATCAAGCGGTATTAGAGACATCTTCTCTCTTGGAACGTGTTATTTCTGTGGTAGAATGGGTCCTAGAAAACAGCAAGCCAAGGTGGATAAATCCCCTATGATTCTTGAACAAACGTAGATATTATTTGAATGATTTTTTAGATCAAGTCCAATAATTAAAGTTGGGCAGCTAGCACAAGCTCTGGCCGACAGCCTTGGTGAACCAAGCAGTATGCTTGCCCAAGGGCAGCCCCCGCAGGGGCTGCTGTGCTAAAGTAAGGGCCGACAGGCCCTGCCCTGAAGCAACAGGGGATCACGAAGGCAGAGGGAAGGCAACGGGGCAACCGTGACTTAAGGTAGACCTTCCACACGGGATTTTGGGCCAATGGCCCACAGCAGAGCAAACCCGAGACAGACAACCAACGTCTTTAACGGAAATCAATGTGGACAGCACATTCGGACGCACAAGCTCCAACCGACGCTGGAACATTGTCAACAGATTCCGGTCCTTGTTAAAGCCTACAATTCGAAAGTGGCAAATCGTGAACATTCCCAAATGGACAAACGTCAAGGAAAACAACTCGTGAACCCTAGAATGGAAGTTGTGCTTGTCGAAGGATTACCACAGCAAAAGGTTTTGAAACACCCATTGGATGCTGAGTCTTTCAACATTGCCATGAAGAGTCAATCACGACCAACCAATTACGGAGTGCGTACAACAATTGCAGCCCCAACCATTAAAATTGGATGAATTTGATGGTGATGGAGATGGATATGAGGTGAAATACTTTGATGAGGATAATCGTGGAGCTTATGATAATGACCATCTTATTCCTCCACCTCGTGATTACCGTGATAAGTTACACTACCGTAACAAGTATGAACATGACGTAAATTACACGTCAAAGGCTCCTAAAACTATCTAAACACACACCTTTAGAGAGAGAAATACTATTTTCTATTCCAAAATCAAGTCTACCTCAAATGAGGCTTACATGGGGGTATTTAAAGGGGAGGAGTAGCTTAGACTCTAAGCTAAGACCATAATTACAAAAATGCCATTACTACTCCTTGTCTCTAAATACTAAAGTAAAACAAAGGAATATACAATAACAAAATAAAATAAAAATATTAATATGCCCAAAAAATGACAATTATGCCCTCGATTCACATCATTCTCTCCCCTTGAAAAGAGTTCGTCCTCGAACTCAAAGGGAAGACCAAATGAATCTCCCTCCAAAATTGTGATCAAGGCATGCTTGGGAAGATCCTCGAACGCGTCCAATTAGTCAGGTGGATGATCCATCGCCAATAGGGTACGGCGTCGCAGGAGAGAGCAGTCAGAAGCTCGGTGACCAATATTGCCACAGTTGTAGCACCGGAAGGTAGGAGGCCGGAGATGAGGTGCGGCGAAAATAGTGGAAGTAGGGGCTGAAGTTGTCACTGAAGGAGGAACTGGGGTGGAAACCGATGTAGGTGGAGTCCGTGAGGCTGGAAGAGCTGCGAGCGCTGTGTGGTAGGCCTCAACCTTGGTCGCATACTCGACCGCCTTCAGAAAGGTCAGTATTTCCCTCAAGCCGAGATCATGCTGAATGTACGGCAGCAGTCCCAAGATATAGCAGCTGATCCTCCGTCTCCGGAAGCGAGCTCAAGTGCAAAAAAGCTGGAACTGCTCCGTATACGTGTCCTGTCTGAGGGACTGAATGTGAGCAAAAAGGTCGCACTCGTAGGTGAATGGGATGAATGATGTCTGGAGGGCGGCCTTCAGGCCAAGTCTGGATAGGGGGAAATTCCGCCACTGTCTGACGATAGCAGAGATCGTTCCACCAAACCCGGGCGAATCCCTGAAATTGGGAAGCTGCAAGAAGAAAAAAAGAGCGGCCCTAAACCCGCTTGTAATAAAAAAATGTCTCCATCGAAGCTAACCAATCAATCATGGCATCTAGTGAAAACCGTCCGTCAAACATGGGAGCGTCAATGCGAATATCTCCATGGAGGCTCTGGGAAAGCAACTGAAGTGTCATATATAGTGGGCCTCCATCCTGATGAGCATCAAAGCCCATCACGCACCTGGCACAGGTGGAACATAATCATCTGGAGGTGGCGACATCTATTCAGGTGGTGGATGAGGAGGATGAACGTGCTGGACCACAGGAGATGCTGAGGAACCACGGAGGTAATGAGGGCACATGCCAATCAAATGGCTATGCTCACCGCAATAAAAACAGTGTCGGTCCTGTAGTGGTGTAAAGTGGTAGGCATCGGGTGAGGGCGGAGGTATCCACTCTAAAACACTGTGGTGGCTATCCCCAAACCCGGAGGAGGAGGAATCAGAATGGGGTAGTGAGAGGGCGTGGTGGGAGGGTGTATGGTGTGAAAGTGGGAGAAATGGGTAATCGGGAGTCCTAACAGGGTGGTTGAGGGCTCCGAGATGATCGAATAAACCGTGGGAGTTGGGATATACATTTGGTCGAGGGTTCGAGGCAAAGGTGGGGTGGATAAATGACTCGGGTGGGCCAATGAGTGGGTTAAAGGGGGTCGGGGGTGGAATAGTGCGCGTGGGCCCGAATAAGTGGTTGGATGGTACGGGTTCAAGTCGGGGGTGGGGTAAGGGCTGGTTCGAGACACAGGAGGTGGAGTAGGTTACTGCTTGGGTCGGGTTGATGCGGGAAGGGCGTAAACATAGGTCGAATAGGGTTTTGTTGGGGCGGGGATAGCCCAGGAGGGTTTTCGACATCATCGGGAAAGGGGTCGGAGGAGGTTGGACGATAGTGGGAGGGGTCGGAAGGGGGTCGGCGAAGTAGAATAGAGGCAGTTGGTTGATCGGAGAGTGGTGGGGTGGTTCCGGGGTCTGAAAATGGGTGGTCGGGTTGCTGTTTGGGGCCGGGATGTGGGTCGGGACGGGTGGTTTGCTAGTTTGGATAGAGGGGGTTAGGGTTTGGGGCTAGGGTTTAAAGTGGGGTGGGGATTTGAGTGGAGGAGGGGCGGTGGGGTTAGGGCAGGAGGGGCGAAGGGTTGTGGAAGAGGAAGCAGCGCCGGCAAAGGGGTTTTTTTGGATCTAGGCAGCAGTGGGAGTAAGGTTAGGATTTGGACCAGTAGGGTGGGGGAGGGTGGTGGTGGAAGTTTTCTGAGCGACAAGGAGTTGGGCCACTTGTTGCCTCAACTCCGCTATTTGTTGTTTCATCTCTAAATACTCTTCATGTTGCTTGGATCTCTTTGGAGCCATTGAAGAGTAGTGTACAATTTAAAATAAATATACACCAACACCAATGGGGAGAGTGGGAGTAAGGTTAGGATTTGGGCCAGTAGGGTGGGGGAGGGTGGTGGTGGAAGTTTTCTGAGCGACAAGGAGTTGGTCCACTTGTTGCCTCAACTCCGCTATTTGTTGTTTCATCTCTAGATACTCTTCATGTTGCTTGGATCTCTTTGGAGCCATTGAATAGTAGTGTACAATTTTAAAAAAATACACCAACACCAATGGGGAGCGACACCCACTCTGATACTAATTTGACGTAAACTACACGTCAAAGGCTCCTAAAAATATCTAAACACACATCTTTAAAGAGATAAATACTCTTTCGTATTCCAAAATCAAGTCTACCTCAAATGAAGCTTACATGGGGGTAATTAAAGGGGAGGAGTAGCTTAGGCTCTAGGCTAATGCCCTAATTACAAAAATGTCATTACCACTTCTTACCTCTAAATACTAAAGTAAAACAAAGGAATATACAATAACAAAATAAAAGAAAAATAACAAAAATAAAAGAAAAATATGAATATGCCCAAAAAATGACAATTATGCCCTCCATTCACATCAGAACATGAACCTAATCTTGCTCCTATTGATGAACAAACTTTCTTTCGATGCAATAAAAAAAGTCCTGCTGTTAATCTATGTCCGTTTACGATTGTAACAAAGTCGATCCCCCGCCAAAACATTAAAAGTAATTCTGGGCAGCAGCGTGTTGTCGCTAACATGGCCCAAAAACCATGTGCTTTGGGACCCGTTGAGTTAGATGATTTTATTGATGAAGAGAATGAAGGCTTTGGTGGAAATAATATCAGTGTTCTAAAAGGCCCGCCTAGGCTTGAGGCTTGAGAGAAACGCATCGCCTACGCCTTATTCTTGGTAAAAGGCTTAAGGCACACTTTTTTTTTTTAAAAACAAAGGATTAGTTGACAAATATTGGTTATGGAGCATGAATATGAGAAAGATGGCTACCAAACATATGGATATATTTTCAAAATTCAAGGTATGTATTATTTTATTATATTACTAGCCTTAGAATAATTAAAATAATAAAAAAAGGAAAAACGTCTTTTTACGCCTAGGCTCCTAAGGCTTGAGGCTTGACCTCTACGCCTCGACCACGCATCGCGCCTTTTAGAACCTTGAATAATATGACTATCATGTTGCGAGTGCTAAAAAGAGCTTTGCAAGATGATATTAGGGCTTATGTGCCTATGTTTAATGGTTACATGGATCCTTATAAATTCATTGATTGGATGGATGGACTCGATTGCGAAAACAATTATTATAAAAAATATTTCCTCTTATAAGTGCGTCAAGTTGGTGGCAACCAAATTGGAGGAGTTTGCTCAAATGTGTTGAAATGATCATGTACAAGATAGGGAACACAATAGTTTCCTCCAATCTGCACATGGCCTGATATGAAAGCCTCGACAGAAACCACCTATATTCCAAAATCTTATGAGAGAGTTTTTTTGCGCGTGTTAAATGCTTGAAGCAGGATTTTATGACCGTCAAAGAATACAATGAACAATTTCCACTTCTATGCACTAGGGCAAGACTCAAGTAGAGTTCACGGATGAAAATTGGACGTTACCTTCAGGGTTTGCAATAACGGTATCAAACGAACTTGGGCAGCATTCAATCTCATCTTTGAGTCAAGCCATTGAGTATGCTATTAAAGTGGAGAACTACTTTATGTTAGCTGCCTCTTTTGTGAAGGATTCAAACACTACCGTCCCTGTCACACCATATACAACTCAGGCTGCCCTACAAAATGTTTTTAAATGCTACAAATATGATGGCTTCTGTCACAAATCAAATGAATGTCCGACAAAGAAGAACTGTCAAGTTTTGATCACAGAAGGTGAATAACCAATGGAGGAAGCTATAAATATAATCGCCAACCGCATTCTTGTTCAGAGGACACTGAAGGAACTCCACTTTAAGCGTGGGGGCAAGCTTTTTCCAAGTCGGGGGAGTGATGGAAACTAAAATATTGCGGCTGATTTTTTATTTGTTTATCTTAATCTTTCTGGAGGTTTTGGCCATCCCTGCTGGAGCCGAAATCAGTAGCTATTAAATAGGAATTGGTTTATTGGGATAACAGTTATTAGTTTCCTTGTTGTGTTTTACTTCTTTTGCTAGTTATGAAGAGGAATATGACTCTTCTTTTATCTATCTATTTAAACAAACAGTACACGGGAGGAGGAGGATGAGTGCAGCTTTTCTGAATAAATAATCTTCTTCTTCTTTTGGTGTTCTTCTCTTCGGTGCTGTATTTGGTGATTAATTCCGCTGGTGCTTACATCAGATAATGGCGGAGAAGAAGATTACCCAGAGATATTGGATGGAGGACAAAGTGGTGCAAAATGGTCTTACTTCTTCCAAAATCTCTCCAACTTTCACACACGCTCTCCATCTTTTCCCTCCAAATTTCACTCTCTCCAATTTTGCATTTCAATTCAAACTTTCACCATTCCTACAAAAAATTATAAAAAAATTCCCTGAAATTTACTTTCAATGAGATAGTTATCCAAATTTGAAACATTAAATTTTGATCTCTCAACTTTCTATATATTATCAATTGACGCAGGTCGTGGCGTATGGGCAGGTAACCTCTAGTCAGCTGCTGACCCCAAACCTCCTATCACCACTATAAAAACATCAACACAAATAAAACAAAGCAATATATAAAAAGAAAATAATAACTATAATGATAATAAACAAATTACTATTTTCAGGGAAGGTCAAAGATATAAAGCTTAATTCTTGATTTTTTATTTATTTATTTATTTATTTATTATTATTATTATTATTATTTGGGAGGGGTATGGGAGTGGGGTTATAAATTCTAGGTAACAAAATTTCATGTATACCAACAGGAAGTAGAAAAAACTACAAGTATCATTCTACAACCTACATCTTGAAAGTGAACGAGAGAAGGATGAATGTGAGGTGGATTGGGGTACCGACAACCATCATTCTACAACCTACATCTTCATCAACTTTGGCAACCGCCCTGTTCTGATACTGCCCTCATACTTACTCCCAGTGAAGATCCCGTTAGCTCCTTATTAAAGCAACAAGAAATAAATTTAAGTGCATAGAAACACAATGAGGCTATATGCCACCACAAGATATATACACTGTAAAAGGCACTACCGTCTATTAAAATCCCTTGCAATAACGAGAATATATAACATCGCACGCTAGAAGTATATTTGAAAACACTTAAATTCCTCCATACAGAAGTTCATTAATAAATTAAATAGCTTACGTTTTCAAGTCCAGAGATGATAATTCTTCAATAGGAGTCAGTTTCTTCTCCACAGTTCCTGCAAAAATGGAATCCCCTGAATATTACTCACTTTCATATACTATGGTCCGTAAAGAAGGATCAAGTCATATCTAGTGATCATTTATAAATGAAGTCACAATCCGGAACTGGACATGAGAGTTTAAGTGGGAAATTTTAATGCTGAAATATTACCCAACTGCAATAAATTTGTATAAGTGAGTATCGGGACCTGAATTTCCTAGGAAGTACAAAACTACAAGCATCATAGCGATTCAAGGACATTGGCACATATCAGTGGGAATTAGAACACAGATAAATACAAAAAATGCAAAACTATATTCCGCAAGTCCTAAGTTTACGGAACAGGAGAGTCAAAGCAAAAAGGACATAAATAGATGGGTTGTTTGGGGTTTGGCCCTCATTAGTTATTACACGTTTGGGTTTTGGCCCCCATTTTTCACTTTTAGCAACACTTGTTTGATATTTTTAGCGACACATTTTTCCCAACAAGTGTCGATAAAAAGTGAAAAATGGGGAGCCAAACATACAATAGTTTTTAATTGCGGGCCAAAACTCAAACGGGTATAACTAGTGGGGGCCAAAACCCAAATAACACTGAATAGATTTAGTAAGAGCAAAAAGATAATCTAAGTTTCCTAGAGTTATATCCCAGGAATCACTAGATAGGTTCTTTTGTAGTCTGTATTTCGTATTTCGGGGCTTGTTAGCATCATATGGAAGAATTGTACCACATTACCCTTGCCCTGCACTCTCCCCACCTCATCCCAGATATTTGATGTTGGCTAAATGTAGTTTTCTGACTTCAATGTCTGTTCATTATGTGGAATTGTCCTCTAAACCAATAATTATATATATTCTATTTTGGGACCCTGGTAGTTCATGCTTCATCCATTACATATTTATCATCATGCAAAATTTTCAAAATACTACATACTGCTAAATCATGATCATCACCATGACACCTCATGGAAATAATTACTAGCCTTCTCCACAACTTCATTTGCCATAGGAACAGAAGGAACATAATGTAAATACTGAAAGCTGATTGAATGCAAGAATTTAAAATGAAACAAAAAAATAATGGACCAGTTATTAATTACCTTCTGACGACTCTGGTTTGTATCTAGCTGTTCGATATTTCTGCAATCAAACCAAACAACTTCAACAATTACAAGACGGGAAAACAAATGATGATAGATCTGCTTGCGCAGCGATTTATTATCAAAAGAAAAGAAAAGCAGCACACCTGCAGGTGGCTTTTCACATGATAGATGGTTAAACCTTCAACATTCATTAGTTTCAACACACCCTTGGGAGTAGCCCCTGTTCAAACTCAATTAATTAATGGACAACATCATAAGCATGGATAATGTCTCAGCACCCTCAAATAAAGACAAGAAATACAGGAAGAGAAAATATTACTCTCACTGCCACCAAGCTTGTTGACTGCATCAACAAAGGCTTCATGGAGTTCCGGTGTCCAACGCATGCGTGCCTTAGTTGGTCCACCGCTTACAGAGGACAACGGGGTTGCAACAGTACACGTTTCTCCAGATGAAGTGGGAAGATGCTCGTGTACTTGGGTTTGCTGCACTGAAAAATCAGTAGATGGTTTGGACAGCTGATATGCCATCTACAGCAACATATCAAAGTCAAAACAATAAACCTGACTACCCTTTTCTCTTCAATGTACAAGAAATAAGAGACTTAAAACAAAAATTTTGAACACAATGTAGAGCTGTCTCTAAATTCTTGTTTTGCAAGAAGATCCCAACCTGTGGCTCTAGAGGTGGAACATTTGTATCAACAAAAAGTTCATTCCAATTAGGAGTCAAGGCATCATCATCTGTGATTAGCTGGTCCGCCCATTCCTGCCAGACATTCTGTTTACTAAGGTCCTCAGATGGTATGTTACAACCATCATTACCACTTTCTATTTGACTATTTTGGGCCGCTGTAACAGAATAATCAAGATAATCAGGCAGTGAATCAGTACACCAGGAATTGTTATTATTTTCCTTCATACAGTGACTTGATGCAGTAGATTGAAGCACTCCAGAATGACAAGAATGCTTTAATAGCACAGATATCCCAGCGTTTGATGACTGAGAAATGAAAGGGGACTTTCTCGAATGCTTTTCATGGGGTGAAACAGAAGAAAAATGAAGATCCGTAGAGAACCCTGGAGATGAAGAAAATATGTGACCAACAGCCCCACTATTAGAGGACAGCGGAGAACGAACATCAAGAGGACGTGATATAAGTTCTCTCTCCATCGAAATCTGTTGAAAGTCAGGCAACTTGTGGTGTTTCTCCTCTATGGTGGTAGGAAGAACAGGTAAAGGTGAGGACAGAGGCCCAGATGCTCCAATATTACTGAGCTGTCTTGTACCTGATCTTTGAAAGGATAAAACAGGTCGAGCCTCCATTATTAAGCTTGTCGAGCCTCCATTATTAAGCTTGTCCAAAAGAATACAGCGCAATTATCAGTTAGTATATATAAGGTTAGTCTTCAGTTCACCACCGCAAACTTGATGATACCTACACCACATGAAATGACCACCAAATTCACACATCACCCAATAAGACATAAAAGGGGGATAATATAACATGTCAACGTATAAGAAAGGGTAAACATCCAATGACACAAATGTTTATCGATAAAACTAATAGAGAATTAAGGTAAAGGTCATGTTCCTTCTTATATTTGAATTTTTAGGACAATGCTTTTCAAGTTTATAAATCTAGTCCCTGTGGTACAATAGCATTTATTTGTGTGGTCCCTTTAGAGTAAGGAGTTCATTTTTTCGGTCCACGCAAGCGGTACCATTTTTCATGGTATTTTTAGTACAGGGACTAAATTTATAAAGTTATGTGGAGTGTCCTATTTTTATACACTTTGAAAATTACGAGGACCTTTCCCCAAAACCCCCTAAAACTATATACAAAAAACATCCATCCAAGAAGCACAGATACTTCTAAGAAAATGATGTATTCATGTTTCACACATATCGGATACCCTCGAACATATATCTCTTACTTGGTCAACACTAGGTCCTATATTTTATGTGATCTAGCGTGAGGTTTCTTAAATTTACAAAATTAGGGATTTTGTGAAATAAACTAAATATGAGTTTTTGAATGGGTTATAAATTACTTGTAAAATTAAATTAGTATTTGGAGTTATTTTATTATTATCACTTATGTTGAATCCTGAATAAAGGTGCATCAATAACATTAGCATATTACTATAATATGATGTGTAGAATGGGTTTGTTTCTATAGAGTAGAATTATATTATCATAATTAGTGTAGGATGGATTCGTTTTAATTGTCAACATATAATATGATGGATATCTGGTTATTGTGAAACTTTTGGTATCTAGCGCAATTGACAAATTTAATGTTGTTATTACATATATATCTGCATATGTAATTTAACGTATCTCCTGTTCTTCCCTACCACGCTTTTAAAAGCAAACAAAAATTGTGTAGAAACCGTGTCCTTATCTTATATGTGCTTCTTACTATGCTCCCAACATTATACACTCATTGTGGCGGAAAATGGAGGAAATTCTTAGGGCGTGTAGAGTCATCCTGAAACACTTTTTTTCTCACTAGTACAGTTTACCTGTTATTGAAACCTTATTGGACACTAGCTTCTTACTTCTGCGGTAGGGACTTCTTAACCTTCATGCTTTTCTCAAAAGTTACTTTCTACACACACACTTTAGCAACATTGTGTTGACAATCCATCCCATTTTCAACATAGTAAGTGATAATTTTTACAAACAAAGAGGGTTGTGATGGGGTGACAACCAACTAAAGCATACCGACTCAACAAAATATTGTCCCAACAACTTGGAGTCAGCTACACGAACATTGTTTGGTCATTCTGCTTTGTCAAGAGCCATACTTTTCATTAAATCACAGGACAAAAAGATCATATGTTTTTTTCTTCTTCATATACAATCTCCATTCACAAATTTTGCTCTTCCCATTTTCCTAGTATCATCAAAAACATTGATCACATCATTCTGCCTTCCTCTCGCAGCTATTAGTCAATCCCTCACACACATATCAATAACAGGCATAAAATTACTATATAAAACCCCATATCAACAGAATATAGAAAATTTATTCACTATTACCTCTCCTAAAATCAACAAAAAGAATTAATCAAAAATATACAAGCTTTAGAACTCCAAAGAAAACAAATTGTGTAGTGTTGGGATCTCCAAATTATTACACTACACCATATAGCACAACTCCTCTACAGAGCTTTCTACTCTCATCTGTCCACCCTAAAACACCCAAAACCAAGTATCACACTAACAATCTTGTCATGAGGGAACTCTTAACGAAGGCATAAAGGGGTTCACAATTCTGCACGACTCCAAACTAACGTAACAAACAGGTTTCTCACCCCCCACCCCCACCCCACCCAACCCAACCCAACCCCAAATCTATACCCATAAGCAGATAAGAATTAAGGCACTCCTTATTCACAAATCTCAACATAAAGGGACTTCACTTACATTTCCCCATTCCTTCATGTCTTCCATCTCATCTCATATAGCATGCATCCAAATGCTATATTGCCAACAAAGTTTAATTGATTACAACTCTCAAAGTTGCATCACTACAGTGGCAAAAAATTCTCCCCTGTGAAGATCACTGATTTGCCATGGACACATTCTTTTTTATCGCAATCCTAAAACAGTCGAGACATTCTATTTCTTTGGCTATTACCGACCATAAAGCATAAGTATTTTACAAAAGTCCCTGCACCCTTGCCTTCAATATAGTTCTGTGAACTAATAATACTACAGGAGATCCTACAACGATACTGTATTTTCCCTCAATGGGCTGCCTTGTCCAAGGAGAAATTGCCACACCCACAGGTACAGGACCTCATTAAGCTCCTACTTTCTAAAAGAGTACATTCATTAAAGAGCATTATGAATCATCTATGCTGTTATATTACAAAACTACAAGAGAAGTCATTTTCAGCCATCAGGTACCTATAGTTTATGTTTGAGATGCCTACGTACACAGCTCATCAGTTCCAAACACCCAACTCTTTTCCACCATTCTACCATATCCAAACCCATAACTTAAAATAACTAAATAAAAACAACAGAAAAATGCTATTTTTTCAAATAATTCAAAATCTATCAGCTACCTCCAGCTTCAATCCATCACAAAGGACAATTCACATATATCAACCCATGCATAGACACCAACAGTTACAAATTGCAATATATTGATCTTGCAAAAAAAATACACAAAAACAAACATAAGATTGCAGACCAACATGAAAACACATCTACACATTCAAGACCCAATCAAAATGCAAAATTTAATCAAACCCAGAAATCAGAATACGAAATTCTCACCTCTAATCATAAGAAACTCATGAATTCAGACCTATTACGCCCCATGCCAAACAAAATATCAACAATTGTAGGTCGGATATTTTTCCGCAAACGATTTACATCAAAGACACCGACTTGTCCTATAAACACACGTATGTATATATACATACACGTGTATAAGTATGTATATGTAGCTCTTTAATCTCAGGTACCTTCTCCAAGATTGCCCTGAAAAATTAAACCTTGCCGGGTTCGCCTTTACCCTTTCATTTATTTATTTTTCGGTCCCTTGTATTCTAAACACGCCCACGCGTGTGTTAGGCGCGTGATGGAATTAAACGAATATGGAAGGTTGGTGTGACTATCACGTGGGTCCCACTTGTCTGGTGATGAACTGACTCAAGTGGGGCGCGTGGAGTTGTATTCTCACATATCAATTGATTAATTAATAATAAGAAATAAATAAAACGTAATAAAAAATGTGTATAATTTGAGAGATGACTCAGAGATCAAAGACGTACGCTCTTTCACTTGCCTAAAAGGCCAAATGGGACCCAACATTACATCCTCTTGTTTCATTCATGTTTATCAATCATGGTTGATTTCTACTCTTGAGAATTTAGTGAACACTTTCAAAAAGAGTTGAGAATTATGTTTGTTTAATAAAGTGTTTGTTTAATAAAGTGTTGAGAATTATCATGGTCTAGTTTGGAGGGTCAAACAAATTCAATATGAGGTTATAACAAGAGTGAGAGGGGATGAATGAGTAAGACGGATGATGGTGATGTGTTAAGAAAATGACTGTTCGTTTTATATTGTTGCTATTGCTTAAATTGGAAAGAAATTACATCATCAAGAAAGCGTTCAAGTATTCATCCGAAAAGGGAAACTGTTATATTAATCATCAAAGGGGAGGAAAAGGAATTAAAATGTATATGCACCGGGCAGATTCAGGATTTAAAGTGAAATGGGAAGAAATTTTTTGACGAAGTTCGGGGTTTGGGAGCGAGAGTCCTTGAAGCGATTTTTTTTGGATTGTTTTTACTTATATTTTTGTAATTTTTAACCCTAAAAATATTGAGGTATTAATTAACTAGATTTGAATTCCTAAATTTTTCCGTTTCAGATGCGGTTGAACTTCAGCATCGGATACGATTGATGTATTGTCTCCTCTTTTCCGTTTAAAATTTTTTTCATTAACTTCTTATATTTACAACAACTTTAATTTAATTTTAGACTAATAAATTCACACTAAATTTAATTTTATTTCAGACTAATTTTACACTATAAACTAAATTTCACACTAATAAATTCTAGGAATTTTAATTTTAATATCCATTATAAATTTAAGAACATATAAACAAAAACACGTATTTTATTTTGTTAAACAAACACATATAAACATACATCTATCTCTATGAACAAATTCATATAAATAAACATATAAACAAACACAAAATAAAACAAAATTATTAATAAACATAATTTTTTTTATATAAAAGTTGAACTGGGGCGACCGCCCCACTTCGGCCGGCGCTGGATCCGCCCTTATCTATATGGCTTCTATGCTATGCAAATGAGCATTAGTTCCGGCTAGTAGTGACAAAATGTGGCGCAAATAATAAAACAACCCATTCTAGCGCACTCATCTAAATATGAACTCCATATTTCAAAGCTACGAGTTAAATATGTGCCCCATATTTCAAAGTTATGAGTTAAATATGAACCCATATTTGAAAGCTAATAATCAAACATAGTGCCCAATTTTAAAAGATACAAATCAAATATAATACTCATTTTTAAATGTTATGAGTAAAATATGAGTTTTTTTACATATACCTAGAATTGTAATACTTACTTTCGTAGAAAAACAATGGGTTGGCCCAACCCATATTTGGTTCGTCCATATTTGACCCGATCCACATTTAACCCAACTCATATTTGGCCCAACCCACATTTAGTCCAACCCATATTTGCCCCGCCCAAATTAAGCCCAAACCATAATTTTGCCAGTGCTAGTTCCGGCTGAGGTGTTACGTAGTCCTATTGGGCATGTTTTTTGTATTTTTTTGTATTTGATTATATATATATATATATATATATATATCAACTAGTCCGCATTTTAAGAATGCGGACCGGACATGTGTCACCTAACGGTGCACCTAGAAATTATCGCCTAAATTATAGGCACACTCTCTCTCTTTTGGGGACTCACCGTCAGGTGACACATGTTCGGTCTGCATTCTTAAAATACGGAGTAGTCCATACAAGAGCAGGATTATATATATATATATATACACTAGCATGGTTTTTGAAAATGTTTTACTATTTTAAAAAAATCGGTCAAACTTTCACAACTTTTAAAATGCTTTAAAAGGTGTAAAAGTTTGATCCCTTTTTTAAAATTGCGAAAAATATTTTTTTTTTAACTAATTTTTTTATATGGTTCCCTTGAAATATTTAAATACCACAAAAAAAAAACTCAACCCAAAAATATTTTTTTTACAATTTTAAAAAATCGGTATGTATACTTGATATGTACTGGAGTTTGTCTATATATATATATATATATATATATATATATATATATATATATATATAGAGAGAGAGAGAGAGAGAGAGAGAGAGACTCACCTACATCATGATATATACATCACACCTAGTTTTAGGCTTTAAGAAATCTTTTTTCTAATTTTTTTATTTTTTTCTTGAAATTAATCTTCCAACCAACTCATATTCAAAAAAATAGGTCAAAATACATTTTGTAGCTATTTTTAAAAAATCCACAAAAAACTGCTGGCGCAGATATTTTTTAGCAGTTTTTGTGATTTTTTTTAAAAATAGCTACAAAATTTATTTTAACCTAAGCAGTTTTTTGTAAATTTTTTAAAAATAGCTACAAACTGTATTTTGACCTAATTTTTTGAACATGAGTTTATTTGAAGGGGAACTTCAAGAGAAAAAAAAAATTAAAATGAAGTTTTTTACAACCTATAACTAGGTGTGATGTACGAATGATATATAGAGCATGATGTAGGTGAGAATTCTCCTATATATATATATATATATATATATATATATATATATATATATATATAGAGAGAGAGAGAGAGAGAGAGAGAGAGAGAGAGTAAAGTTTTTAAGGTGTTGGTTTACATGGAAAATAATTTTTATCTACACTCACGAAATTGGTTATCATGGAAAATCATCAAAATATGTATTATACCACAAACATGGGATATTTTATTAGCCACTCAGAAGATGACATGCGTCCCCATTTGAGGGTAGAGAGTGAGGACGACATCATTCAGCATCTTCTCGGTTATGTATAAGGAGATCGACTCAGGTATAAAGGGGTGCGGTCCAATTATATCCATTTGAATACCGTTACTTAGCACCGTTAAAGTAAGCATATGTCAAAGGATAAAATGATGTCAGCAAGCACTTACACCATGCGCACAAGTGGGGAATAATTAAATAGTCATACCCATGTATGGGTAACAACCTCCTAAATATCCTACTATAATTCTATAAAAGGTTCACTTACCCGACCTATAAGGGAACGACACCTGTCCCACTATACTTTATCTCTCTCACTCTCACTTTCTGTCGAAATATAAAATAGCACACAATCCCTCGTTGAGGGGGGTCGAGAGATACTTTTCTTACGGTTATGCTGTCAAACGCTGGAGTGAACTTGAGAGCTTGTAACCATCCTTCACATTATACTAAAACTGTCGGATTGTCACGGTCATTGACCGTGACAAGACTGGGAGTGACAACAGTTCTTGTCACGGTCAAAGACCGTGACAAGTTCATTAAACTTGTTACAATACTGCCACGGCCTTTGACCGTATCAAATTTTATTACGGTTAAAGACCATGACAAACCCTAAAATAATTGTCACGGTCAATGACCGTGACAATTTTTGACAGAATTTTAAAAAAATCTGCTAAGCAGCATGACTACTGTCAATGTCCAGTAGTATATTTGTACTTGTTATAGCAAAATTGTACCTCTTCAAACAGCATATATCCAAATAAAATAGAAAAATGCACCAAATCATTGCATATATAATTTCATATCCAAATAAAATAGAAATACAATTCATATCCAAACCAAAATGTAACAAATCAAAACAATACAAATATAATCCAAGTGTCCAAATAAAATAAATACAAATAATGTCACTACATAGAGTCTGGGGTAGGTTGGAGGAGGAAGGAAGGTCAAACGATATATGCATTGATACACCCCTCAATATGTGTAATGCCGCATTGTTCACGCTTCATGAAGGCATACATATCTAGGGTCGTCACCTCTAACCTTGATAGCTTCTCATCATGCGTGTCCACCTGATGAGCTAACCCGGTGTTGCTCATCTCCATTCCAATGATCTTAGACTTGCCCACCCGCGAGCTCACCCCCTAGTCCTCCCCTTGCGATCAGTGTCGAGTACTTGGCTGAGTGCGTCCGTAGACAAAGATGCCTTATCGGCATCGGACTGCAACTCATGCACTTCCTTAAGCTTTGCCTGAAACGACAAAAAGCAGACGAATAGTTAATTAAGTAAATAAATAAAAAAAGTATAACGTAATTAACAAAAATTAAACATTTATAACTTACAATCGTGGACGCGACGCTCGGGGACACCTCCGTGTCCTTGTCCTTGCCCTTCTTCATCCGAATTGCCGCATAGGCATCGAGCTGATGTGACCTACCCCTAGGGGCACTCCCCATCTCCTGAAATAAAATACTACAAAATTAGTAAGTAACGCAAAATAAAATAATGCAGAATAACATAAAACTATAATTATAAAAAAATAAAAACTTACCATTCGGTGCTCCACCTTGGCGTAAGATGTCCGCCCCGAGTAGTGCACGTTCGTCTTTTTTACCCGATTTTTCCTCCCGAATTGGCGAGATGCCAATTGTCACTCCTCGATCTCATTGTTGATGAACTTTTTCCCCTTTGCTGATGAAATCGGCTCCTTCGATGGGACGTTATCACGCAGTCTGAGAATAGAGCTCCGAGTCTTTCCAAAGTGACGGGCCCGCAAATTTTTCTTCCACGTCTTATGTTATACCCTCAAATGCTCCAACACGAAATCGCGGAGTTTTAGGGGAAGGCCAAATTGTTCATGTCAAACAAATACAAAACAAAAAGAAAGTAAGTGTTAGTTGCTAATAAATATAAATTGAAATATAAAAGTAAATATAAATATAATACCTGTAGTGTCGCCAAACAGCCAAATTGATCTCATTTGGCACCTCCCTCCAACTAGTGTACCCCGGGCTGATAATCGTCTTCACCAACTCGAGAGATCTATCCAATATTTCTGTCTTGTTCTCAACGGTCGATCCCAATTTGTCCCATTTTGGGAGCCTAAGGGTCGAGGAGCCCTCGTCGTCTCCACTGCCGTCAAGCTCTGAAGAAAACATTTTCTATAAACATTGTTGTTATTAGTACAAATCCAAATGAATTAGAAGAATACAAAGCACTAACCATATTATAACAAAACACTAGCAACTTTGAATTAATCCACTAAACTGATCGAGTGCAAATGAATTAAAAGCATTAAACTGATGTCCGATAATAATAATAAAACACTAGAATAATACACTCAATAATAAAATATTAAACTGATGTCCGATTAAATCTAAATATTACATGCAGTAACTGATCAAGTACAAATGAATTAAAAGCATTAAACTAATGTTCGATAATTAGAATACTTATTACAAATCTAAAAATTATTTCAAATTTGGGTTTTCATAAAAAATTGATTGATATTCGGTAGGAGCATCCAAATCATCCACACTATTGTTTAGACGCTTTGGCGCATGTAGGATAATTGACCACGGCTCGTTGTTGATATACTTCGAGTAAAATATGAAAAAGCTATTACTTAGGCCGTTTAATACAAGATTAAACTATTGAAGTAACTTCGAACTATTTTTTGAAGAAACTATTTTCTTTAAATCAAATCAGTTTAATCACAAGATGTGTTTAATAAAACATGCACGAGATCGGTTCAAGATTTTATAACAGGTTTAGTAAAATAGTTTAAATCAATTTAAACTCAGCACACCGGCAAGAATGAGATGAGGAGATGTAGAAAAATTAAGAATAAGGCGATTTTTAACGTGGTAAAACCTCACCCAACTGAGAAAACATCCACGGTGACTTCTAAGTCACAAACCAAAAATTCACTCAAACAAAATATACAAGTTACAAACTATTTAACACACATGCACATAAATCAGACCTATACAAGTTTAGAAATGTAGCCACTGGTTTAATTCTAACTTCTCTGTAGTTCTGATGTTGATGTGGCTTTCCCAGTTTGCTAACTTCTCCACTTTGTTCCAGTCTTTACATTGACTCTTGATGATTCAAGATCTTATAACCAAAACTTCTGTATTTTAGTGTGTCAAGTGTTTGTGATGGTGCTCTAACACATACATGTACACACACAAGCTTATTTTATGCAAACAGTCCTATCAAATTACAAATCAGATTTATATGCTGTGATTTTTAGTTTCTCTCTTCTTAGGAAACAAAAGAACTTTGTTTGACCTTTTAATTAATCTCGAAATCCAAGGTTACCTTGCTCCGAAGACGGTTCAAGGTCTTAATCAATTTCGGAGGGTTTTGAAAATATTTTTGAAATTGAAAACCACCGATTGCGATTCCAACTAGGTCAGAAGTCTTGTTTCAAAAGAATTAGAACCAGAAAATAATTTTGTTGATTCTAGAGTTGAAATCATTTATAGAAAACAATCAACAAAGAGATTTCTCAAGATGAGAAACTAAATATGCAGATCTAAGTGTAATATAGCATAAAATGACCAGATCTATAATTTATATAAAAAAAGAAATACAGATCTAACCTAAATGTTTAAGCTGGACACAAGATCCCAAACTTAAGAGGATAAACCACGAACAGGCTTTCAAACCAACTCACAAACAACTCTCAAACACTCAGGGTTGGTGTTTGGTGTAAATGGTTTAAGAAAAATGAGTTAGGGTTTCAAACTGGGTTAGGACAATTTAGGGTTTCTCTCTCTCTCTTTGATTTCTCTCTCTTCTGTCTCTTCTCTCTCTATTTAGACGAAATGTAAAAAGTCTCTTAAGGCTAAGGGTAAGCCTCCTTTTATAGGGAGCAAGGAAGGATCGAGAAGGTCTATTTAAAACCAAGTGCCGAGATAAAGTCTTGGCCTATTGACTTCTATCCAACGGTTTAGAAGAGGCGGTGGATTAAACATCTTCTGATTAGACTAGAGAGGTTCACATGGATTGAGTTCAAACGCATGGAGAGCGTTGATAACAATGATCCAAGGGCTCAAATTTAACAAGGGTTATGTGTCTACAAAGAAACAAAAAATAGGTCGGTATAAGTATGACAAGTGTATGGCTGAGATTGAAACTCACACGCGCGTTTTAAACTTAATTATAGAGGCACCCTCAATTCTCAAGCGGTTTCGGATCCTACCCAATCAAACTTTCAGGTATGAAAACCTAAAACCAGGAATTACAAAATAACCCCAAAAGGTTTATAATCCACATTTTTATTTCTAAAAAATCATTTAAAAATTCTTAAAAAATCCCAAGCAATTAATAAAACCAATTTTAAATGGGATTAAACACACACAACTCTCACACAATCATTTTATGCAATATATATGATATGAATGCAATCCTAATGTGTGTAGGTGATTGAGAATATACATTTAATGAATCAATCATTAGGAATAAGTAGTAGAGTCTGAGGCTTTTGGAATCTACGGAATGGACTCAATTTTATCATAATTTTCGAACTAGATGAGCACTTATACAATGTAGACTCAAGTGAGTCAAGAATATAAGGTGCTTCAATCTCCCCCTTTGGAAATATGAGACAAATCTCCTTTTAGTCAACTAGGACTCGTAGGGCAACAAAGAAATAAGGAAAAACTTATTCCTATACAAAATTTTATCTACCCATTTCCTATAACAGAAAATTACATAACTCAACTAAATACAAATCAATACCCTAATAACATCTCTTGAATATAACTGTACAGAATCCTGCAAATAGTTTAAGATCAAGTTTATTAGAAATATGTAAAAATGAACTCATAAGACTCAAATTTCTCCTCCATTTTGTCTCAAATGGACAAAGGGAATATTACTGAAGTCATAGGAGTTTATTCAACACAAACCATTCCTATCGATTATCTATTGTAATCCAAAGGTTCGGTAAACATATCTGCGAGTTGCAAATCAGTAGGAAGATAATTGATTTCTAATTCCTTAGTTTCAACTAATTCGCATATAAAATGATGTCTTATTTGTATATGTTTTGTTCGCGAGTGTTGAACAGGATTTCTAGAGATATTGATCACGCTTTGATTATCACAATAGAGATGTAATTGGTCTTCTTGAATACCATAATCACTTAGCATTTGCTTAAGCCAAAGTAATTGAGCACAACAATTACCAGTAGTTATATATTCAGATTCAGCTGTTGATAAAGAAGTGTAGTTTTGCTTCTTACGACTCCAACCTATAAGATTATTATCGATATAGTAACACGCTCCTGATGTGCTCTTACTATCATCAGTACACCCTGCCCAATCGGCATCAGTGTATCCTATTATAGTGCTAGGAGTATCATTGGTGTACCAAAGTCCTAAATTTAGAGTGACTTTTATGTATTTTATGATTCTTTTAACACAAACTAAATGACTCTCTTTAGGATTATTTTGATAACAGGCACACACGCAAACTGCGTACATAATATTAGGACACGAGGCAGTAAGGTATAGTAAGGTTCCTATCATACTACGATATAGAGTTGGATCAATGGATTTACCACTCTCATCCTTATATAATTTGACCGTAGTACTCATGGGAGTTTTAGCATCTTTAGCACTGTCAAGGTTGAATTTTTTAACAATCTCTAAAGCATATTTAGATTGTGAAACAAATAAACCATCCGAATTCTGTTTGACTTGAAGGCCCAAGAAAAATTGTAACTCCCCCATAAGAGACATTTGAAATTCTCTATGCATAATTTTAAAAAAAGATTTAACTTCTGAAGGGGAAGTGGATCCAAAAATGATATCATCAACATAAACTTGAGCTATAATGATATCTTTGTCAAAATGTTTGACAAAAAGGGTTTGATCATTTCCACCTCTCTTAAAACCTTTGTCTAAGAGGAAGTTGGAAAGACGCTCATAACATGCTCTAGGTGCTTGTTTAAGATTATATAAAGCCTTTTTAATACGATAAACATGATTAGGATATTAAGGGTCAATGAACCCTTTGGGTTGTTCAACATAGGTCTCTTCAGTCAAGATTCCATTAAGAAAGGCAGATTTGACATCCATTTGATAAAGCGTAAATTGTAAGTATCAAGCTATTGCAAAAAGAAGACGAACAGATTCTAATGGAGTAACAGGTGCAAAAGTCTCGTTGAAATCTATTCCTTCAATTTGAGAGTATCCTTGAACAACTAATCTGGCTTTGTTTCTAATGATTATCCCACTTTTATTAGATTTATTTTTAAATATCCAACGTGTGCCAATAACCTTTTTGTGATCAGGCCTAGGTACAAGATACCAAACATCATGAATGACAAATTAAAGAAGTTCTTCCTACATGGCAGAAATCCAATGAGGGTCATTCAATGCCTCATTTACATTATTTGATTCCACAAGGGAAACAAAACATGCATAATTAATATAGTTTCTTAGTTGAGATCTTATACGTACGTGCTCACTTGGGTTAGCAAAAACGTTATCTATGGGATGATCATTAGAAACCCAGTTAGGTACTTCAGGTGTATCAATTGGTAAAGAATCATCTATTTTTGAAGAGTCATTTTCTAAAACATTTTCAGACTCTTCCACAATAGTTGGTTCTCCAATATTACTATCAACGGAAGTGTCACTTACAATAACGTTTATGGATTCCATTAAGGTCTTAGTGCGAAGATTATGTACACGGTATGCTCTACTATCAGGAGAATATCCTAGAAAGATAGATTTATCTCCACAAGTCTCGAATTTGGATAAGTGTTCTCTGTCTTTGCAGACATGACACGTACTACCAAAGGTTCTAAGGTATTTAAGATTGTTTTTTTTTCCATACCATAGTTCGTAAGGAGTTTGTTTATAATTCTTCCTAAGATAGACCCTATTGATAATATGACAATAAGTACGAATAGATTCTACCCAAAAATACTTAGGCAAGTGATAATACGCAAATATTGCGTATTTCATCCGTCGAACCTACGCATTTTAGCCTCCTCGGATGCCTTAATCTCTATATTTAAGCCCGTTAACCATACAACTTCGGTTTATATTATTAACACGCTATATGAGGTATAATTGGGCTTTTGTAGGTATTTAGGTACTAAGTATGGAGTTCGAACGCGTTCCGCTCAATTTCCGTACACAATCGCATGTTCAAGAGAATTTTAATATTTTCACAGCTTGGGCACCTGGCTCGACATCTGCACGGAAGTTGTAGCCCTCCTCGCAAGCTTCGCATGGCAATGAATGGTGCGTAATTCCGAGCTCGAATGAAGAAGTTATGACGTTTCTAGCGGAAGGAAAAACTAGGAAAGCAGAAGAGGAGGAGAAGAAAAACAGGGGAAATTGCAATCTGCCCTGCTTGATCGATCGATCGACCCTTCAAAATTTTGCCATAATTTTGACTGTCGATCGATCGACCAAAGGGGTCGATCGATCGATCCCCTATTTTTCTGCAGATATTTTCTTTTCTTTTCTTTCTTCTTTTCTTTTATTCCAACTTACTATATAACCCAATTTTGTGTGATATTCAGAGATAGAGAATTCATAATTAGTTTTAGAAGACATTTTAGGTTAGGGTTTGGTTTTGAGAGCTCATCTTGTTCTCTTTTTGGATTGACAACCATTTGGTTTTGTAAGATTGAACTATTCACTTCCATCTCCATTAATATAGCTTTGTTCTTCATTTTTCCTTGCTTTGTAATTTAGTCTCCATGCTTTATAGTTAGTTTAATTGCTTTAATTCTTACTTTCGTAGTTTAATTAGTGTAATTTAGTTTAATTCATTATGCTCCCTTAGATAAATAGGGTCGGGATTTCATTCTGCCATTTTCGGGCCCCGAGCTCCGAAAATTAGGTTTTGTGCAAAATTGCGTTTAATTGAACCCGCGCGAATTAAAGTCGGATTATTATGCGTTTAACTTTCTTTGTCATGCAACGTTAGTGTTTATAGCGAGAATTAGAATTTAATTCGCGTGCGACCAATTTTCGGTTAAGTGTTTATTCTCGCAACTTTGGCTGAAATTCCTTATTATGTGAAGTTTATGTTTAATTGATAATGCTCAATTAAATTGCTTTCGAGCCGAAATCTTGATTAGTAGTTGTTTCGATCCGTATGGTTGGATGATATCCCGATCCTCGCTTTTACTTTATTTAGACTTAACTTCTCTTTTCTTGTATTTACAACCAACCATCACCTTTTTATACTTTTATTCCTGAATTAATAATATGTTACGATCTATCAAACATTCTCTGTGGATTCGATACCCGACTTACCGCTGTACTCACTAGTTGAGGGTAGCCGTAATTTAGGTTTCTTTTGTATTGAGGCGGTGAAACTAAAATAACGATCGGCGTTTGACACGCGCCGCTTTTCACGCCTAATCAAAATGGCGTCGTTGCCGGGGACTGTTTTATTATAGATTGTAATTGTGTTATTAGTTCGTAGTATTCTTTCTTTTGTATTTGTATTCTTTCTTTTAACCTTTTTTGCAGGACTTCTACATTTGAGCGCCTAGAAATGCTTGAATTATCCCACGCGCACATCTTCTTTGTGGAATTTGTCCCCTCAAGCCTTTGTTAGGGTAAGCATGTCTTATTCTAACTTTTCTAGGAATCCTAATGATAACTCTCAAAATTTCGGTAAACCATTGACTTTTGGTCTATACTTGAAATCCCAAAAAATTGCAACATCTAAAATGACATTGGGTGAGTATTACGAAAGTCAAAGTTTGGATTACAGTAATTTTGGGAATGATCATTTTGATCATGGGTCGCAAGATTCTTATGATAAGAATTTCGAATCAAATTGTAATCACTTTCAAAATTCTTATGTTAATGATGTTGAGTGTAGTCCCGAGAACAATTTTCAAACTTCCCATTTCCAAGAATCCGCTCCTCGCCCGATGACTTTCGATAAGGGATTGCGCATGATTGAAAATGAGAGGATTGAGAATCGTTATCGGGAAAAAAATCGTTGTTGGGAACACTAGTTGGATATACTATTTGAATCCGACGACGACTTTTCTTCGAAGACTGCCGAAGTCGAGGACTGTTTTGAACCAAAAGAGGACTTCGTTCCTACTTTGGAACAAATCATCCTTGACTTGACCCATGATATAGTAAAAATTGAGAATGAGTATGAAAAGGTCATAGTATCCATTTGCAATGAATTCGTTATTTCTTTGATTTTCAAAGAAGAAAATTTCATTGTAAACGATCCTATTTCTTCCGAAATTTAATTTTCAAGCGATGATCACTCATCGCCTGAGATTGAATTTCTCTCATCCCCATCTTTATTCTATACTGTCACACCAATTTTAGTACCCGATGAATCGGTTCAAAACTTTTTTGTTCCAAACCTTTTCACCGACAAGGAGTACTCGCTCGAGCCGCGTTTCATGACGGCATTTTCGCCCTCATGTGCGCCGCCTCCCATTCCAACTTTAAAACACTTGGGAGATGATTCAATTTTTCTTGGCCCGCATGTGTATTTGTTTCCCGTCCTATCCAAATCCCCCATCCTCCCTCCCAAAGTTTCAATTGGGGATGGCTCACTTTCACCGCCTTACACATGCCTTCCGTCCTTCGAACGAAATTCCTATTTTTCGGGAGGCATGCATGTTCCGGAGGGTCTACCGTTGATCCGCCAAATTCAAATTGTGTTTTGGAGGGACCCTCAAAAGTTTCAACTTTTAGTATATAGCTAATTAGAATTCTAAATGTAGTTGTATATAGTTAACTTCTTAATTTTCATCTTTTCTTAATTTAGTCTAGTGTAATTAGTTAATATATTTTTATATTTTTTGTGTATGCTTGGTTCTAACTCTTTTGTAGGTTCAACTCACTTCAATTTGCGGAAACTATGCGCCTCGACACACATTTTTTAAGAAAATGATAAAAAAAATCACAAATACATTTTTTCTTTATTTTTCATTCTCACGCATTTGCATTTGTTTTTCTTTTTTATTTATTTTATTATACATTTTGTCGTGAACATGCGTGTGTGTTGCTCGTTGCACATATTTTTTATTTTTTGGTTTGCATCGGCCTATGTATGTGCATATTTTAGCCTAAGTCTATGTAATTTTGTTTTATTTTTATTTTTTATTTTTTATTTCATTTTTTTATCTAATTATACTTATATACACTATATATATACTTATATATTTTATTTTACTTATCCCCCCCCCCCCCATATGCCCCATAATTGCTAATTCGTGCTCTAATATTTTCCCCCACCACATTTCCTTTTTTCATTCGTTTGTCTACATTGTAAAGGTATAATCCTTCCTCTAAACTTATATATTTGTAGATTTTGGTTGATTTTTGTCATGTTTTCCATGTTTAAACCAATTTGTGACAATTTTTGAATGTGTGTGGATTTCTCCCTGCTTTGTTTTGTTCCAACAGATTTGATTATTGATTATTGATGTATATCCACTCATGAACACTTGTATATTGTTGCATTGTTGTTTTGTTCATGAGTGGGGCCCTTTGGTTGGTTCAAAATGGTATTTTTCACCCTTGATGCACATTGCGCACGCCAAGTGTTTGCTGAAATTCCACAAACAGTTTTCAATCCAATTTTTGGCGCATACTTGGGTGATTTTCACTCCTTGTCGCATTCCGACAACTTGAATCGCAATGTTGTTTTCTTCCCTCGGTTTTGCGCACGTACACCCACCATTTCAACTTGTACACTAACTAATCATTAATTGTGCTTACAATTTTTTTTGTATTTCTTAATTCTTGTTTTGTAGGTTGAAATGGCACAATTGAAGAAATACAAGTACACTAGGTGTTTTCCCACCGGGGGCGTCGAGGGTTTCGCTGTGAACAGGAGCGAGATTGGTACCACGCCCATTTCTAGACATCCGAGCGACCGCTTGGTTACCATTTTGCCTGGACCATTGATCACATACCGCAGGAGGTGCGAACTTTGTTGTGCCGTCAGGGATGGGAGCCCTTCCTCGCTACCAACGAGCGCATTAATAAAGAGTTGGTCCGTACGTTTTATGCGACGTTGGTAGAGGTGAGGGGGAACAGGCCGACTACATATGAGTCTATGGTTCGTGGGGTGCGGATACCTTTCCGCCTTTCTGACTTGGCAGACTACGTGGGTGTGCCAAACCCCACGGATTCGATCAGTTTTCTAGATGGGAATATCTTTGGGCATGGGACATTGATAGAGGCCCTTGCGCCGGGGGAGGCATGGAAAAGGGTGCTTTTCGTTCGTCGGCAATGGAGGATTTATCGAGACTACTTCACTATAACAATGTCCACTCATTTATGGCGACGAACAAACGGTCAGGGATGCGTCACAAGCACGCCGCATTTATCTACGCACTGATAAATAATTTGGGCAATATCAGCTTGCCCAATATATTTCTGGATATGATGTGCGCGACAACAAAGGAGATAACCTGGAGGTATTCCCTTCCTTTTCCTGCCCTCATTACGAGGATTTGTTCTTTTCACGGTTGCCCAGAGTTTGACGCTGACCGCAAGCACGACCCACTCAGGCTTCTCTCAAAGGACAATATCTCGAAGATGGTGAAACACGAGTGGGGGCAACTGGGGACCAAAAGGCAGAGGGCAGAGGTAGCTGATGAGCCCGATGACGAGGAGGCTGAGATTAGGGAGATGGAGCAGGGTGAGGGTTCTCGCGCGCCACACACAGATTACAATGCCCGCTTTGTGGCATTTCAGGCCGTGCAGGACCAGCGCTGGGAGGAGACCCATCTCAGGTGGGCTACATGGGAGTCCCTCCTAGACCAGCAGCAGGCCGAGTAGCGGCAGTATCAGGCCGAGCAACAGGAGTGGGCCCAGCAGAGGCAGGCTAGAGCGCAACACAGGCATGAGTACCGGATGATGCAGCAGATGATGAGAGATCTTTATTTGTAGCGGCATGATTCTGACATAGCGCTATCTCCTCATTTTCAGTACCTTTCTGATCCTAGTGGTTCCGGTCACTAGGCTACTGTTGTACTGGGTCATTTTTGGGATTCTGGGATCGGATATTATATTGTACTTTTTATTTTTATTTGTATTTCTTTCATTTCAATAATTGTAATGTACTAAGTGATTTTGTATTGAACTTATGGAATGAGAAATGAAAATGTAGTTTGTGGTTATTTATTGAATTTTGATGTGTGTGACCTTCCATTTTATAAAATCAAAAAATTCACCATCAATTTATCTAGTATTTGCACTTTATCCCCTCTATATTATTGTGACTTGTGACATAGATTCTTTTAACTTAATACATCGGTACATATTCTTCCTATGCTTTGTACTAACTTGTTTTGTAGCTTCATTTAGACTTGTACTTATGGAGATCGCTCCAAATTTGGGTAATATCATTCTTTTCCTATCTTTGTGTTGTGTTCTTTAATGGATGCATTGGGGACAATGCAACATTTAAGTTAGGGGGTGTGGGATATTCTATCCATTTCATGTGTAGTCCTTGAATTTGATTACAATTTAGTTACAAATCATATTTTTGTTAAAAATTTGAAAAATTTAAAAATATTTTCTTTCTTTTTTCTCCTTTATTGGGCATTTTGCCCTTGTTTCCGATGATAAATTTTAATAATTGCCCGATCAAATAGACAATTCAACGATGCATGTTCTCGATTTTAGAAGTTATTAGACTTTAGTCTCACTTATTGATATTATGAATAACTTTATGAATTAAACTTTAATCCCGTGAGCACATGCACCATTCTTGTTATATTGACTTGGTTTAAGATTTTTATAACTCGGTATGCTTTTGTTGCATTGTATATACTTACACCGAGTGAGATTAGAGACTTATCTTCATTTGTGAGTGTATACACTATTCTTTCCTCTTTGAAAATGTTACAGTCGTTGGTAATCTCTTTATTCTTTCATTAACCGTTCATTAATTGAGTTCATTCTTGAAATGTGTTACTTGAGCATGATTTTCATATGTTGTTTGACTCGAGAATTGCGTATACTTTTTGAAATGATCATAGGCCATCTTTGTATATCACCCATATGACCTTGACCTCACTTTTTATATGTTCCCTAGTCAACCCACTTGAGCCTAAAGACTAGCCTTTCGTTTCATTACCCAAAATCCCATAACCAACTCCAAATTGGAGTTTTATACCATACATATTACCTTACGTACCCTTGTTTGGATTGTTACTTGGGATTAAATGTTATTATTGTTTTGTGATTGCAATTTGAGCATGAAAAGAGTGAGAAAAGAAGAAAGTGTAGTGAAAAAGAGAAGAAAAAGAGAAATATGAAAACAAAAGAAAACAAAAGAAAAAAAAGTGAGAAAAAGAAGAAAAGAAAAAAGAAAGAGAAATTTGTATATATTGTCTATAGTGTTTCAATAATCCTAGTTACTCTCTCGATTGTTATATCTAATGCTTATTTGGACATCTTTGTCTAATTTTGAAATTACCCATTTTTTCCATTATTCCGAGTTTCATCCCCAAACACTTTGAATCCGTATATACATCCCTTTCATTTCGTACCCTAACCTAGCCTACATTACAACCCTATTAAAGTCCTATGTGATCTCAAGTAGATGTAATTCAAATGTTTAAATAGTTTTGATAATCTGTAAAAATGCATTTTGCCTCTTTTATATGTGCGATATCCTTTCACTGAGATTACAGTTTTTATTTCCTATATAGCGTTCTTCAATTATGACATGTGCGCGGCCTAGTTTTCATTTACATTTACTCCTTATGCCCGCATGTCCCGTGCGTTATCTCCCTGTTTCAAGTGAATTCATTTTATGAGTGTAATGCCCGTGAGGATTGACTTTTTTGCATGCTTTGATATTTAGTATCCGAGTTATTTAAGTTTTTGCCAAATCATACCTTGTATATGCTCACTCCCCTCCCACATGTTAAAGTTTCAATTCATTGAGGTGCATTCGATAATGTTAATAACGACGAACTTTTCACGCGAATTCGTTTGCTATGCTAATAACATGTTGAAATCTTGTACGTATTATTGAGTTTGTCGCATGTTGGGTTGGGCATATTTTGAGTAAACCATGTGATATTTGTGGGTATCATCCCTGAAAACCCTCACGAGATGACACTCGTCCACTAGGGTGACCTAGGGGTTTAACGGTTTATTGCATACGCTAAATGCAATCGAATCATCCGCGAAAGCGGACTTATCTTTTTATTGCTTTTATACCATATTTTTGTACTATCTCACGTTTTGGTTTACTTGTTCTTCTTGTTGCATCCTATTTCATTTCTAGGGACTAGCAATGTATAAGTTATGGGGTGTGATAATACGCAAATATTGCGTATTTCATCCGTCGAACCTACGCATTTTAGCCTCCTCGGGTGCCTTAATCTCTATATTTAAGCCCGTTAACTAGACAACCTCGATTTATATTGTTAACATGCTATATGAGGTATAATTGGGATTTTGTAGGTATTTAGGTACTAAGTATGGAGTTTGGACGCGTTCCGCTCAATTTACGTACATAATCGCACGTTCAAGGGCATTTTAATCTTTTCACAGCTTGGGCACCTGGCCCGACATCTGCACGGAAGTTGTATCCCTCCTCGCAAGCTTCGTGTGGCCGTGAACGATGCGCGATTCTGAGCCCAAATGAAGAAGTTACGACGTTTCTAGCGGAAGAAAAAACCAGGAAAGCAGAAGAGGAGGAGAAGAAAAACAGGGGAAATTGCAATCTGCCCTGCTTGATCGATCGATTGACCAAAAGGGTCGATCGATCGACCCTTTAGAATTTTTCCATGATTTCAACTGTCGATCGATCGACCAAAGGGGTCGATCGATCGATCCCCTATTTTTCTGCAGATATTTTCTTTCTTCTTTTCTTTTATTCCAACTTACTATATAACCCAATTTTGTGTAATATTCAGAGATAGAGAATTCATACTTAGTTTTAGAAGACATTTTAGGTTAGGGTTTGGTTTTAAGAGCTCATCTTCTTCTCTTCTTGGATTAACAACCATTTGGTTTGTAAGATTGAACTATTCACTTCCATCTCCATTAATATAGCTTTGTTCTTCATTTTTCCTTGCTTTGTAATTTAGTCTCCATGCTTTGTAGTTAGTTTAATTGCTTTAATTCTTGCTTTCGTAGTTTAATTGGTGTAATTTGGTTTAATTCATCATGCTCCCTAAGATAAATAGGGTCGGAATTTCATTCCGCCATTTTCGGGCCCCGAGCTCCGAAAATTAGGTTTTGTGCAAAAATGCGTTTAATTGAACCCGCGCGAATTAAAGTCGGATTATTATGTGTTTAACTTTCTTTGTCATGCAACGTTAGTGTTTATAGCGAGAATTCGAATTTAATTCGCGTGCGACCAAATTTCGGTTAAGTGTTTATTCTCGCAACTTTGGCTGAAATTCCTTATTATGTGAAGTTTATGTTTAATTGATAATGCTCGATTAAATTGCTTTCGAGCTGAAATCTTGATTAGTAGTTATTTTGATCCGTATGGTTGGATGATATCCCGATCCTCGCTTTTACTTTATTTAGACTTAACTTCTCTTTTCTTGTATTTACAACCAACCATCACCTTTTTACACTTTTATTCCTGAATTAATAATCTGTTACAATCTATCAAACATTCTCCGTGGATTCGATACCCGACTTACCGCTATACTCACCCGTTGAGTGTAGTCGTAATTTATATTTTTTTCGTATTGAGGCGATGAAACTAAAACAACGATCGGCGTTTGACACGTGCCAGTTTTCACGCCTAATTAAGCATTTGGCATGAATCATAACACGTGCCATCTCTTGAAGAGTACGATTCTTTCTCTCAGTAATTTCATTTTGTTGAGGAGTCTTAGGGGCACTAAATTCGTGTTTGTAATCATTATAGTCACAATACTCTATAATACCGGTGTCTATGAATTCTCCACCTCTATCACTACTAATTCTATTTACTTGAGTATCCTTCTCGTTTTCAATCCGAAGTAGAATTTTTAAAAAAGGTTGGAAAGTATTAGACTTTAATTTTAAGAAGGCCACCCAAGTAAATCTGATGAAGTCATCAACTATAACTAGAATATAGCTGTGTCCACCGAGACTAACAATTCGAGAATGACCCATTAGGTCCATATGGATGAGCTCCAGGGGTTTAGAGGTAAGGATATCTTTAACTTTCTTATGAGGTGCCTTAACATTTTTTCCTTCCTGACATGAACCACAGATAATATTAGAGATAGGTCTGATTTTAGGATTTCCTCTAATTATTTCTTGTGTAGATAATCTACTAAGGTTATCGTAATTTATGTGACCCATCCTATTGTGCCATATTTCATTGTCATCCATTCTGGCAATGTTACAGACCTCAGTACTAGCCTGGACAGTATAACAATTGTCAGGAGTCCCAAGTCCTGTAAGAATGCACTCACCTTTTTCATTTAAAATTTGGCAATTATTCTTTGAAAAGGTGACAGTATGATTTGAGTTACAAAATTGTGAGATATTAAGTATATTAGACTTAAGACCTTTTACTAGAAGAACATTTTCAAGAACAGGCATTCCTTCTTCTTGGAGTGTTCCTTTACCAATGATTTCAGATGATACACTATCACCAAAAATGACTTTTCCTCCAGCAAAATTGGTTTTGTTTAAAAGTTTGGTATCATCCCCAGTCACGTGCTTTGAACATTCAGAATCTAGATACCAACCAGAAGTAGTGTGTTCTGCTTTTAAAGCAGTAATCACAATGTTACACTTCATCTGGGGTAACAGCTCATCTTTTCTAACCCAAATAGCTTTTGTTTTAATTTTGCGCATATTTTCTCTCATTTGATAAAATTTGCGAGCATTAGATTTTTGTTTAAAAATGTTTTGTGCATGAGTTTGAATTTTATGAAAAATATGAGCATTTGGTTTAGGAAAGTGTCTTGTTATCCTTCTTGGAAATGATCTTTTAGGTTTGGTCTTTCTCTTTCTATAGTTAGAGTTTTTATCAGGTTGTCTAGGCAGGACATAATTGTTACGGTTTCTCCTAGAGTAGTTAAAGTTCTGGTATAGAGGAGTATTACAGACAGGTTTTACTAAATGTCTAGAGTAGCAACCTTCAAAATAATGACCCTATATATCACAGTAGGAGCAATATAGATTGCTGGATGAGGGTATCTCCTTAGTAAAGTGTCTAAACATAGGTTTCATAGAATTTTGATGTTGAACCTTATTCATAGGGAGTACAGTTTGAAAAGCAGAATCACTCTTCCTAATCTGAGGGCAGATGTATTTAGCCTTAGGTTGACTTTCACACTTAGAGTTACTTGATTCCCCAATATCAAACTTTTGTTGTTTTTCATCAAACTCATCTTTTAGGGAATGAAAATCTGGACAAGTTTCTATAGGTCTTTTACCTCCTCACACAAACTTGATTGATTCAAAGTTTTTAGTTTGTGTCTTTAAATTAGGGCAAAACCTTATTCCAGTTCGATCATCAGAATTGGTTTTTCAATCAGCAACAAAACCATCAAAATAATTGGAATTATTTTCAAATTTTGCAATTTTTTTAAAAATAATTGTTGTCTTTTCTTTAGATTGTTCCAATTCTAATAATGTCCCTTTATATTTTTTTCTCTAGAGTTTCATTTACTTCAATCAAATTCTTCAATTTTTGATAAAAAAATTTGACTTCATTTTTATGAGTTAGACACTGGGTAGTATACTCTTCAGCGTTAAGTTTAACCATTAGACTAAGGTCTTCTAGTTTCTTAGTGAGGTCTTTCACAGTCTTCTCTAGTCTTGAGCTTTTCTTGAGAGTTTTCGCATAAAGTGTGTGAATATCAGGGAGGTCTTCAGTGTCCTAATCACTAAGTGTAGTGTGTGTAGTGAACCCTAAGGATTCATTTCTTGAACTCACACACACATTGACATCGTCATTATCATTTTCCCTTTGACTCACATACCCCGTAGTAGAACTAGCATTGTTCTCAGAAATTAAAGCATTTAAACCAGTAGCAACATGATTCATAACAATAGAAGTAAAGCTATTATCATCATTCTCATACAAAGGCACAGACATATCATCATTATAGATTATCTTGGCAAAGAAGGACATGCAAGGATCAAAGACATCAGATGATTCGGTTCCTCATTTTTAGAATCACTTGAATCATCCCATGTTTTGTAAATATTGGCCCTAGTATATTTATTAGCCGTGTTCAGTTTCATTCTACAGTGTTGTGATATATGACCCAATTTTCCACATCTAAAATATTCAATGTTCTTGAAGTCTTTGTTAGGTCTCCTATCAGTGTCCTCGTGATGTTTGTCTTGACCTTTCTCATAAGGTTTGTAGTTAGACCGAGTTGGATAATTTGGCTTGCCCTATCTGTTTGCCCTTTTATTTCTAAATTTGACAATTTTCTTAAATTATTTTGACATCAAGGCAATTTGATTATCCAAACTATCTATATCACATTCCTTATCAGAGTCATTATTGGGAATAATGAGCTCAAGTTTCGTTAGCTTAAAAGAAAAACTCAAATTGGAACTATTATGTTTCCTATGGGACTGAGTCGATTGTTTTTTAAATTCTAATTCTATCTCCACAGTTCTCAGTTTACTAGTGAGTAATTCAGGAGTGAGATTTTGATCACTAATTTCCTCAATAGCATATCTTTTATTATCAAACTTCTGTGGTAATGATCTTAGAATTTTAGAGACAATTCATGTATGTCCTAAGTTATCCCATTAGCATGAAATTTGGTCACAATGTCAGTCAATTTCATGTAGTAATCATCAAATGATTCAGAGTCTGATATAATTAAAGAGTTATACTGCTGGACAAGCATCAGTGTTTTAGCAGCTTTAACTCTAGTGTCACCTTCATGTGCAGTAATCAGTGTATCCCAAGCTTCCTTAGAAGTGGCACAAGATGAGATCCTTTTGAACTCATATTCATTTATAGACATAAAAATGGCATTCTTTCCTTTGTTATTGTTTCGAGAAACTTGTTTATCTTCTTGAGTGAATTCACTTAACACTTTCTTAATCCTCTCATTACTTTCTTTAGTGACTTATTTTATGGGATAAGTATATCAATTTTCAACAATATCCCAGACATCATCTCCCAAGGTTCCTTGTATGAAAGCAACCATCCTTACTTTCCAGTAAGCAAAGTTGTTTCCATCAAAGAGAGGAGGTCTGGTCAAGTTACCAAATCTTTCACTTTTCTCGTCCATTGTTTGATTTTTAGAAAATAATTTCAGAAACATAAGATCTTTTAAAAAGAAATTTCCGAAGCTCAATTGAAAAAGCTGTTACTTAGGCCGTTTAATACAAAAATAAACTATTGAAGTAACTTGTAACACCCCGCCCGCCCGGAGAGAGCGAACGGAGCGCTAATGCGATAAAATAAATCCAAATCCATAAGTGACAAGGTATATAGCATCTAAATAAACCCACAATAATATAAATCCACTAATCTCAATCTCTTCAATTACAACAAGTCTCTCGAATTAAAATTACAACTATCTAACTCGAATAAAAATACAAATCTCCAAAGCTCTATACATCAAAATGATACAAATCTTTCCCAAACAATCCTCGCTAAAATCAATCTCCATAGCGCCCCAAAATCCGCGCTAACCTACCATTAAAAGAAAATATGGGGAAGTACACAATACGAGGAAAGATGCTCAACAAATATATGTTAGCGATGAATAAAACGTAACAACACGGGTACGAATATTCAAATCAAAATGAAAATCTCAAAGCATTTCATCATTATAATTTCTCAACAACACTTTAACCGGGTCACCAGGCCTCACCACATCCGTATATGCTTTATCAAGCCATAGCCCGGGAAACAGGAATTTTGGCGGGTGCCCAACATCCGTGCCATATTAAAATCTCATGACAACATGATCATCAACAATATAATGATTACCACATGAATCAAAATAATTTCAACAATTATTTTCCAGATTTTAATGAATTTATCAATTCAAATATGAGTTCAATTAAACAAGAATTCAAAGAGAACGACACAAGGGAGATTTAAGGAGCATATTGTGTAAAACCCCATACCTCAAACCATGATGAGAAACCAACGATCACATCCTCAAGATCAACACAAAAGATCTACAAAATCTTCTCCAAGAACCTCCAACAAAATATCCCCAAGAACACCTCTAATCTAAGGTTGGAACTGACAAATCTCAAGGGCCAATGTGTATATAAAAAGAAGAGGAATATAAAATATATTTACTGCCAAAAAGTTAAGCCAAAAGTATGTTAAAAGGGTTGCCCACGACTTCCTTTTATAATGCAAAGAAATGAAGAGACGGAAGCCAAAAGACTCCTTTAAATAAGACAAATAAATGAAGAGTTGAAAGTCAAAACAACTCCAAGAGTTAAAAACATTTTAAAATCCGTTTTAACTCCGTTTTCGAAACCGTTTGAAATTCTCGCCTTAAAAAATATAACCATCATATTTGAGCAATAAAAATAATTTTATCAAAAACTTTATTTTCCTCCATTTTCCAGAAATTAATTAAAATAATCCAAAATTATGCGGGTTGTTACATAACTCCGAACTATTTTTTGAAGAAACTATTTTCTTTAAATCAAATCAGTTTAATCACAAGATGTGTTTAATAAAACATGCACGATAACGGTTCAAAATTTTATAACCGGTTTAGTAAAATAGTTTAAATCAATTTAAACTCAGCACACCAGCAAGAATGAGATGAGGAGATGTAGAAAGATTAAGAACAAGGCGATTTTTAACGTGGTAAAACCTCACCCAACTGAGGAAACATCCACGGTAACTTCTAAGTCACAAACAAAAAATCCACTAAAACAAAATATACAAGTTACAAACTATTTAGCACACATGCACACAAATAAAACCTATACAATTTTAGAAATGTACCCACTGGATTAATTCCAACTTCTTCGCAGTTCTAATATTGGTGTGGCTTTCCCAGTTTGCTAACTTCTTCACTTTATTCCAGTATTTATGTCGACTCTTGATGAGTCTAGATCTTATAACCAACACTTCTGTGTTGTAGTGTGTCAAGTGTTTGTGATGGTGCTCTAACATATGCATGCACACACACACGCTTATTTTATACAAACAGTCCTATCAAATTACAAATCAGATCTATATGCTGTAATTTTCAGTTTCTCTCTTCTTAGGAAACAAAAAAACTTTGTTTGACCTTTTAATTAATCTCGGAATCCAAGGTTACCTTGCTCGGAAGACGATTCAAGGTCTTAATCAATTTCAGAGGGTTTTGAAAATATTTTTGAAATTAAAAACCACCAATTGCGATTCCAACTAGGTCAGAAGTCTTGTTTCAAAAGAACTAGAAATGAAAAATAATTTTGTTGATTTTAGAGTTGAAAACATTTACAGAAAATAATCAACAAAGAGATTTCTAAAGATGAGAAACTAAATATGCATATGTAAGTGTAATATAACATAAAATGACCAGATCTATAATTTCTGTAAAAAATAAATACAGATCTAACCTAAATGTTTAAGTTGGACACAAGATCTCAAACTCAAGAAGATAAGCCACGAACAGGCTTTCAAACCAACTCTCAAACACTCAGGGTTGGTGTTTGGTGTAAATGGTTTAAGAAAAATGAGTTAGGGTTTGAAACTGGATTAGGACGATTTAGGGTTTCTCTCTCTCTCTCTCTCTAATTTCTGTTTCTTCTGTCTCTTCTCTCTCAATTTAGACGAAGTGCAAAAAGTTTCTTAAGGCTGAGGGTAATCCTCCTTTTATAGGGATAAAGGAAGGATCGAGAAGGTCTGTTAAAAACCAAGGGCTGAGATAAAGTCTTGGCCTGTTGACTTCTATCCAACGGTTTAGAAGAGGCGGTGGATTAAACATCTTCTGATTGGACTAGAGAGGTTCACATGGATTGAGTTCAAACACATGAAGAGCGTTGATAACAATGATCCAAGGGCTCAGATTCAACAAGGGTTATATGTCTACAAAGAAACACAAAACGGGCCGGTATATGTATGACAAGTGTAAGGTGAGATTGAACCTCACACGCGTGTTTTAAACTTAACTACACAGGCACCCTCAATTCTTAAGCGATTTTGGATCCTACCCAATCAAACTTTTAGGTATGAAAACATAAAACCAGGAATTACAAAATAACCCCAAAAGGTTTTTAATCCACATTTTAATTTCTAAAAAATCATTTAAAAATTCTTAAAAAATCCCAAATAATTAATAAAACTAATTTTAAATGGGATTAAGCACACAGAACTCTCACGCAATCATTTTATGAAATATATATGATATGAATGCAATCCTAATGTGTGTAGGTGATTGAGAATATACTTTTTATCAATCAATCAAAAGGAATAAGGGGTAGAGTCTGAGGCTTTTGGAATCTAGGGAATGGACTCAATTGTGTTACAATTTCCAAACTAGATGAGCACTTATACAATGTAGACTCAAGTGAGTCAAAAGTATAAGGTGCTTCAAAATGCTTGCTTGACCTTTTGAAATGCACAAACAAACAGCTTATCACTCATGTGTTCATTGCTCTTCAACTTGGACAAGTCAACCATGATCAAATTGGTGCCAGGATCAACTTTACAAGCATTTTTTCCTCAACTCTTACCCAATCACAGTAAAATACAACCTCTTTGAAGCTTACATAGTCCAATTCAAATATATTTCGAATTACACTATAGTAAGTCATTTCAGCTTTAACGAGATTTTTATCTTTCATGCTCGCTCGAAAGAAAGTAAGAGCCTTATATGAAATGCTCGAGTTATGTACATTTTTACTTTCCTCGTACACCCTTGCACCGAATATGTGACCGTTCAATCGATACTTTTTGTACTCTTGTGCCACGAGGAAGGGTCCAGTGACTAGACGAGCAAGCCTTGATGTCGAATCATGTGTCTTTAAGAGCTGAGAATATAGATAAATTTATTAGGTTAGTTGTAAAGTTTTATTGTAATGTAACATTGTATAAAAGCCATTTTCATTATAATTACCTTGTGTATCAACCACTACCGAAATTTGCTATCTGATTGTGCCATTATTTTTCGTCTTTTATTGTTCTCACGGGCTTCATATTTTTTGCATAAAATTAATGTGACGAACGTATAAAATAATTTAAAATAATGTAAAACTTAAAATAATTTAAACTTACTTTTTACATTCTTCGACATCTTCATATGTGTCAAATAGATAATGAGCTACTTGTTCATGTTGCAAACTCATTAATTTCACTCGTTTGCCTATCACATGACCACCCTCATCGACGAACTCATCAATATTTCATTTAATTATGTTAATTATTATTTCCTCCATCTCCTCTAAAGGATGAGTGGTCCTATTCCATTAGAGACCGCATATTTCTGTAATATACTTAACAACTCATGCACGTTGTTCCAATTTGAGGAAAATTTGGCAGCATATCCCCATAGTTCTCCAAGTACACGACGTAGATTCACAAGTGTGAGTGTTATTTAAATTGGTAATTGAAATAACACTTAACATCGCATCATCTAGTATGTACCCAGAGAACATTAAGATACGACTGCAAAACTTCCTTGAAAAGTAATAAGTTTAAGCCACTAAGAATATTTTTATACAGAAACTATGCAGTCCCAAACTGTCCAAACGGGACAATTCAAGAGATCTCATTACTGGGGTGATGACTCTCTAATGGGTCTAAGGGCTATTGAATGAGTACACATAAGAACTAGAAGGCTAGTATCTATGCGCACTATGTGTAATTTTAAGTATGTTTCATTTAATTATCATAAGTCAGTGGTCGTGCCACTCTCGAACGGGTCGTGACACAAAATAATTTTATAAAAAAAGTTGAAAACTCCCCCTCCCCCATTTTGAAAATAATCCAGTGTCGTGGCACTTTCAAAATTAACTAACCTAATAAATTAAGACAATATAATTATTTAAGGATTTATTAGTGTGAATTAAATTAAGGATTTTAAAAAAATTAAACAACCAACTTCCATATCGAACCACATCCGCTAAATATAATCCAACAGCAACAACAAACCAACAAATGTATATCTCGTACTCCTTCTAATTCATCTACTCAATTAATTCAACGTTAACAATTTCTAACCAATTACAAGTCATCAAGGATGTATTGCAGCCACAAAACATGAAATGTTGAGTTTTTTTTTTAAATAAAAACTAGTTCCTAAATTAGAAAACACCCTAAAAATTAGCATCGGAGTCATGTACAATAAAAAAGTAAACCCTTTAAGATACAAAATAAATCTTACAAGACATGAAATTTTATTTAAACCTATAAATGCAAAATTATTCTCAAAAATTACCAAAAAGTTATGTTATACACAAGTAGCATACCATGAGCGTGTTGTAACAATAATTTTGGGGAGGTTTTATATCAACTCCTTAATTTTATCTAACCCTCCCCTCTCCCCTGCCCCGCTTTCCCCCCACCACACACACATGCACACACACCCACACCCTTGCCCCCCCCACACCCTCCACCCTCTCCCTCTCCCTCTCCCTCTCCCCCTCCCCCTCCCCTCCATACACACACTCACATGCACACACACACACACAATCATATACACACACACACATATACAAAGGAAAGAGAAAGAGAGAAAAAAACTAACCTAAAATCATAGAGAGAGAGAGAGAGAGAGAGAGAGAGAGAGAGAGAAAGCAGCCGCTTAGAGAGAGAAAAATGAAGGGAAGTGAAAACGATGGGAAAAAATAAACGGAAGGTTTTTTTTACTGACAAAGTTATCACGGACCTGTCACGGTCTTTGACCGTGATAACTTTATAAGGTTATCACGGTTGTTGATCGTGACAAATTTGTGACAAGTACAGTTGCCACGGACTTGTCAAAGTCAATGACTGTGACAAGCCTTTGTCACGGACTTGTCACAATCATCGACCGTGACCAAAAATGCGTATTTTTTGTCACGGTCAATGACCGTGACAACGCTGGCCTGCTAAAAGGTGACAGTCATCCATGATTTTTTCTCGTTGAAACTAATGTAATCATAACTACACCTGTGGATGTAGGCACCATTTTAGGTAGAATCCCTTTAATTCGACCTCCATCTTTTTCTCTCATCTTTTCTCTGAATAAGATTAGTATAACTCTTATTTCCATCACTTTATTTGTTATCGTTTTAGATTAGTGTACTCAAGCTAAGGCCCTAATCCATGCACTAGTTTTATACGATAGTAGATTGGCATCTTATGTCAAAAAGTAACGAGCCTATCATTACTTTTTATCATTATTTTTCTCATAAACTCTAGGATGCTTAGTTATAAAAAAATGGTGAACCGCAGTCGATTCATCTCTGTTTCATTGGGTCTAAAGCCGTTCAATCGTAAATTTCCACGCGAATCCTCTTTTATTCCTTGGATTCACCATCGGACTTAGTTCTCTCTGCTCTAGACCCGAATTTTTTGTAACTATTGTTATTGCTCTATTTTATGGGTCATAATACTCTATTTTCTAGGAATTCTGTAAAAATGGGCACAAATCTAGAAAGTAGTAGAGTCTGTGAAAATGGTCACAATACTCTATTTTTGTAACTATTGGTAATTGATTTTCACTAACATTTAATTTATTCCTTCATCTCAAACTTAACTTAAGTGATACTCTGATGGACTATAAATAATCTAGTGATCAAGTTTACTGGTAGAATCAAAACTCATAAGTTTATCAGGGGAGTATCAAAATACAGGGTATCTCCCATATGAGGATTCCTCCAGAATATGATCTCAAATATGTATAGACATCGATTGCCCAATTTGCGAAGATTTAGAACTAATAAATTAGATTGTACCCATAATAATAAAATAAATAAGTTTATGCAAATTTCAATCCTCACAGTCCTCGGGATTAAGAATCTACGCACCATTTATAAAAGATGTGAGATTATTCAAGTATAATCTAATCAACACCTAGACTTGAATATCATAATTTTCCCGTTCGATACATGCCTGATGTAAAATTAAAAGGGTTCATATAGTTATGATAAACTATTAAGATTGTACTCACAACTTTACCAATGAGATGTAAACTTCCCATTTAAGTTGTGAACTGTTCATTTGAACTGGAACCAGAATTCTGATCTTCTGTGATCAGACCGAACCTAACTTACTAGAATTCCTACTAAGTTCAATTGACCGACATTTATACAATATATTTAAAATAAATATAAGACATTCTCACAAACATGATTCTCATTTCAAAATGAGTTTGACACACATTTATTAATAAATAAAAATCATATATGGTTTTAATAATAAAACCCCAAAATCATATGGGTGTTTGTGCCTCTAACACCCATTCCCTCTATATGACTATCAAAAGCCTTGGATGGTATGCTCTTTGTAAAAGGATCCTCCAGCCTATTTTGACACTACAAAAAGATTATTATAAAGGACACAGGTATTAGGAACAATTTTTCAGCCATCCTTTAAAAAAGTGTAAGGCCTGTTTGGTTTGCAATTATAATTATGTTTTTTGTGCTTAAATACAATTATGATAAAAATTTGTGTTCTACAACCTGTTCTTAAACACTAAATTATAATATTTTTGTGTTATAATCAAGTTTTTCAGAAAACAGAAAATAGGTATTTTATAACTTCTGTTTTTTATTTTTCAACTCAAAATTATTCATTCTTAATATTTTAATGCATTTATACCTTAATATATAATATACATACATAATACATTAATATGCGTGTAATTATTATAAATAAAAAATAAATATGTACATGTACACAAAATTACTTATAATTATATTATTAAATTATTTAATATACTAAGATCCATATGTTAAATAATATTATCAATCGTTACATGATACTTATATATAGTTTTATACCTGTATTATTAATGTATGGAATAATATAAAATATACATACAGTACATGTGTATTAAAAATATTATCAATTCATGTATATGTATATAATTTTATTGTGAATCATACATGCAATATCATTATATATATATATATATATATATATATATATATATATATAGAGAGAGAGAGAGAGAGAGAGAGAGAGAGAGAGAGACACCCACACACACACACACACACACACATGTATAATATAAATATACATGTTTATCAATTTTGTCAAATTTTAAAAAAATTATATTTAAAAACAAGTTTACCAAATGCACACCAATAATTGTAAATACAAAAAACTGAATTTTAAAACTGTATTTAAAAACAGCGTTTAAATCGAGTTTTCTGAATACATAACCAAACAGGCTCTAAGTGACAATAAAATTTGGATGTCCTTTATATTAGATATAAACGGACAACTAATCTTTTATCCTTCATTTATAATAGTTTTAAGGACATCAAAATTTTGTTGTCCTTTATATTAGCGCTAAAAGGACAATGTGTTGATGTTCCTTAAAACATTTCATTTCCCCCTTTTATTTTTTTAGTCTCCTTCTCTTTCCTAAAAAACAATTTGTTTGGCAGCACAAAAAAAAGTACTACAAAGGACACAAGTATTAGGTACAGTTTTTAAGTTGTCCTATAAAAAAAGTATAAGGGATAAAAAAATTCGCTGTATTTTATAATAAATCTAAAAGCACAGCACAATCCTGTCCTATAAAATACTTCATACCCCCCTTTTATTTTTTCAATCTCCTTTTCTTTTCTAAAAGGGCATCTTTTTTTGCCGTCACATATATCACAATGGTATAGTAAAAAGGACAACAAATTTAGACTGTCATTTAAAATATTTGGTTTCCTTTTTTCCACCCCATTCCCTCTTCTTTTTTCGTCAAATATCTTTTAAACATTATATTCTAACTTATCCGATAAAATACTTCATACCACCCTTTTATTTTTTCAATCTCCCTTTGTTTTCTAAAAGGACATCAATTTTTGCTGTCACATATATCACAATGGTATAGTAAAAAAGGACAACAAATTTAGAGTGTCATTTAAAATATTTGATCTTATTTATATATTGGCTTTTGTAACATATGCATTATGGTTACATCCTCGTCTACTAGAGAAGGGGCACATGCAATACCCCCCCCCCCCCCCCATCTATGATTCAATAATACAAATTTTTATTTTTCGAGGAGTTAAAATATTTCACTGAACACAATATGCTCATTTGCACTACTTCTTATCTGCTTGTGTTAATACTGTCTTTTGAATAGGTAGTATTGATGATACACCCTCTAGTGGAGTCTCAAATGAGTCGTATTTCATCTCACATAAGGATATGTACTAAAAGATATCTCTATACATTAGGATTTTGTAAATATTTATATGTGTTTACTCATTTTTTTGACTTTGCATGTTGAAAAATGATTGCATATATGAAAGAGATTTTATATGGCGGTTGTTGATTGTTGAGGTTATGTTGATGATTAAACATGTTGGATTACATGTAATAACAAATAAAAGTTTGTTAAAATTTTCTAACAATAATACATTGAATCAGTGGAAGGGATTTTATATAGTGGTTGTCGATTATTAATGTTGTGTTGATGATTAAACGAATTTAATTACAAATAAAAACAAAGGAAACTTTGTCGAAATTTTCTAAAAATAATACATTGAATCGGTGGAAGTGATTTTATATAGTGGTTGTTGATAATTGATGATATGTTGATTATTAAACAGGTTGGATTACATGTAAAAATAAAGGAAATTTTATTATAATTTTTTAAAAATCATAAAGTATTTGAAAATGACCAACTCAGAGGGGATTTACAAATAATGACAAGTAACTTGAAATGTCTTTAACATTATTTATTTTCTCTCATGGAGAGTTGTAGATAAGAATGTCATCAACCGAGCATATATTTGTTCCCACCCTAGAGTTGGGAGAGCGTTAATTGCTGAAATAAAGTAAAAAGTTTGTATATATGTTCATTATCGAGAAGAGGCTGAGGCGCGAAAGAATTGTCATCAAGAAGAAATTGATATGTTATGTGTCAATTTGGAAAATGAGATACAAAAAAGTGTTATCATGGCCAAAAGGGAAACTCTGGCAAAAGCTAGGATTGAAATCACTTGTATGATATAAGAGCCATGCATCCCACTACCACCACCAGTAGTTGATACTTCTGATAGCCCTGCTTGACTACGGATGGTAAAAACATTTCTACAAAGGGTCTATATTTTTTTTTCTATGAATTGTGATTAAGTCTTGGATGTAACTAACTTAGAACTGGAAATGATTGTTCCAAAGTATGTGGTGGTATTTATTTTTAAGAAGTGTGATTAGGTACTATTTAATTTTGTTATTATTTTAAAGTTTAGATTTTCGTATAATATGACTTCGAGTTTTGTTCTTAATTTACTATTATTATATTAGACATTTCTTTGATTTATGAATGACTATAATTTTTATTATTGAATTTAGGGTGACTAAAAATGTGTTTATCTTTTGGGACAGCTACAACTGTCTTTTAACAAATTAATTTGGTTCCACATTTTATGTGCCAAAATCTATTTAGGAAAACTACTTTTGTCCCTAATACCGAGTATGAAAGGATAATAAACATTTGTCCTTAAAAATGCATAGTATTATTTGGTTAAAAAAGGACAACACTAAAAAGGACGACCTTAGCTATCCTGAAAACTCTAAAAGGACAACCGATTATTGTCCTCAATAATTTTTATGATGCTAACCTATTAAGAAGACTGTTCATGCCCTTACGATTGTCCTAAATACTATTAGATATAGTAAATGAGCTTTTGGGATAATAAATTAGGTGTCCTTTATAATGCTTTTTCTATTAGTGTGAGATGCAATCTTAGTCATGATGATGTCGCCTCTTCGCATGATCTCCCGTATCAAATGATACTTGTGCTCGATGTGCCTATCCCTATTATGATTCCTTGGTTATTTTAAGTTAGCAAACGCTCCTATATAATCTCAACAAAGTGTAATAACCGAGTGCACTTAAGGAACCACACCCGGATCACTTAGGAAGTTTTGGATCCAAACAACCTCCTTTGCTGCCTCTAAAGAGGGAGCGTATTTTAATTCCATAATTGAATCAGCAATACATGATTTCTTGATGCTAGATCAAGTGTCTTAGGACACTAATCATTATACGGATAGATTTCATACTTAAAAGGAAGGTATCATGTCTTGGAATCTTGCGTGATAAATTTTATGAGCACGTCATCAATAAAAGTCGCTTGGGATAAGCCTAAGATCCTAATTTTTCGATCAGTCAAAATTTTGATCCCAAGGATATGGCTGGCTTCTACTAAGTCCTTTATATCGAACTAACTATATAACCACACTCTAATTCTAGATAACATACCCTCATCATTCCTGATTAGGATAATATCATCCACATATAGTACAAAAAAAAAACACTAATTTTTTATCATGCTTTTTATACACATAAGTTTCACCTGTTCATGGAACAAAACCAAAATATTTGATATCCTTATCAAACTGTATGTTCTAACCTTTATGCTTATTTAATTCTATAAATGGATCTCTTAATCTTGCACACCTTTCTTTCCTGGTTAATTCTTTGGGTCGTACCATATAGTGCACTCATCAAGCATACCATTTAATAATGTAGTCTTCATGTGCATTTGCCAAATCTCATAGTCAACATATTCCATAATGTATAAAAGAATATGGTTAGACATTAACATGGAGATCGGTGAGAAGGTTTGCTCAGAGTCAATCCCCTCCTTTTTAGTAAATGCTTTCATAATAAGCCTTGCCTTTTTGGTTTCCACTTACCCATCTACCCCTATTTTCTTCTTATATATCCACTTGCATCCGATGGGTTTTATCCCATTTGGTAAGACTACAAGTTCCCAAACTTAATTAGAGTACATCGAATTCATCTCAATATTCATAGCCTTAAGTCAAAGCTCACAGCCCTTGTCTAAGAGGGCCTCATTATAGTTCTTAGGATTCGGTTCGTGTTCCCCTGAGATCTCACCAACGTGTTCACCCATATACACTAATATATTAGGTTGATGCATGAGTCTCCCAATATGATGTCGCTCCACTTATGGTCTAGTATAAGCGACACATGTATCCTAATCATCGGTAAAGCTATCACTACCATTAGGTAGTGTACTATTGATATCCTATTGTATTTCATCTTCTACAGGTGGTTCAAAAGAAATTAATTGGTCTTTCCCTCTTAGCTCTTATAAGATCAACTTATTACCGGCTTTATGGTCCATTATTTAATCGTCCTCTACCAGTTACCTTATAGTATTTAGAATCATAAAAATGACCACCCTGCGTTCCTTTTGGGCAACCTACAAATAGACATAGTTATGTCCTTGGTTCCAACTTCCATTGCTATTTCCTCAACATCTGTGTTGATCAACCCTATATTCTAATATATCCTAGACTAGGCTTGTGCCCAGTCCACAGTTTCATAGGATTTTCTTAGGTTGATTTAGAAGGAACTAAATTTAATAAATAAGTATTTGCATCCATCATGTGATCTTACTCTAAGTGCTAATCATTTATTCTAACTAATACCATTTCATCCTCATGATAATAAAATTGATTATCCTTGGTTCGTTTTGGGTAACCTATAAAGAGATATACATTTCTCTTTGATTTCAACTTCCATGACTCCTTCCTCGGCATATGTGTTGGGAAACCCTAGATCCATACATGTTCAAGAATAGGCTTGCGCACAATCTATAGTTTTTCGGGAGTTATTGAAACTTATTTAGAATGAACTAAGTATAGTAAGTATGTGGTTGTATCTAATGACCCCCCCCTCCAAAAAAAAAAAAGAATTCAAAAAATCCAAATAGCTCATTATGGATCTAACTATGTCCAAAAGATTCATGTTCCTTATTTTCTCTATGCCATTTTGATATGGAGTGCCCGATGTAAATAATTAGGATGTAATACCCACCTCTAAAAAATGATCCCTAAAATCTCTCAAGAGGTATAGAGTTTGGATTTGTAAAAGGGGAGTTTAATATGGGAAAATATCGAATTTTTGAAAGTGTTTGACTTGAGCAACTACGGTTGCACCTACGTATCCGTCATTATTGAAATCAAAGTCAGCGCAGTTCGCGGGTTCGTACTATTCGTAAAAAAACACATTTGTGGTGTTTTTTGGAGAGGTGGTAGGTGGTCAAACTCTTCTCAAAACAACTCTAAAACTCTTCTCCAAACTCTTTTCTAAAACTATTAAGATAAGGAGACTCTTCTTCTCCCAAGAAGATCTCTTTCAAATGTAAGAAAATTAAGTCTATTTATAATAAAAACCAACCCAAGTGGGTTGCCACATGTCAAATATATGGTGTAGACATATGTCAAACAACATGTGGTGACATATGTCCTATTTTGGATATCTTGTGTCCCATAATATATGTTGCACCCTAAATACTAGAATATTATCTAGTTGATGTATAAATAATACACAAATACGCGTGATATATTGGGTGCGCATAATAATACCTCAGTCACATAAACACATGAACTTTTATCAATATTAATAATCAATAATCTCATTTAATAGTTAAATGAGAGGCTTATCATTAAGTTCCTCCTACATTTGCCCTTTCGTACATATAGTTGATATATTGATGCATGTCTGAAATATATCGACTGTATGTATGAAACACATGTAGCCAATTTTGATATGTTCGATCAGCCTATAGATCGTGGGTAATAATCTCATCTCATTTTAATTTGATGATATACTTCAATCTCATATCTCATATCTTCAATCTCACATCTTCAATCTCATATCTTATTTACATGATATACATCGACCCCATATCTCATTTTTTTTGGCTTTGATCTCATGGGTTATTCCAAATGACCTCGTGATCATTCTTTTCATACGTATGATATAGTGTGAATGTTGCTCCCATTGATATTTAAATGAACATGCATCCATAATTTTATTGTGGTTGTTCGTAACTCTGTTGTGGTAAAAAGTATTATCATGGGCACATAATAACTACTTCATCATTCTCTTTCATTATTCTCAACAAAGCTATTTTGAAGTATATTATGGTCCCATAATAACTGCTTCATTGTTCAGTTTCATCATTCTCAACTAAGCTTGGTGAAAGTATTATTATGGTTTACATAATAACTACTTCCTTGTTCTCTTTTATCATTCTCAACCAAGCTTGGCTGAAGTATTATTATGATTTACATAATAATTACTTCACCGTTCTCTTTTATCTTTCTCAACCAAGCTCGATGAAAGTATTATCATGGTTTACATAATAACTACTTCATTGTCCTCGATTAGTATTTTAGTGTATGCATATGTTTTTGACTCGTTTAAATCACGATGAGTTTTTTAGTGCATGAGCATATTATTTGATTTGCCCAAATTATGGTGAGGTTTCTTGTGCATGCACATATTATTGACTCGCCCAAATCATGATGAGGTTTCTTGTGCATGCACATATTATTGAGTCGCCCATAGGGTTATAGAATTTAATACTCCTTCTCCTGCTATTGAGGTAACTTTTGCATTCTCATTCTTTTGCATAAGTCTTGTCCTTATGCCTGTTAGAACGAAGATTTAAAGAAAAATATGACTCCTTAACAATGAAAATCACTTGTTAAGGTTTTTCGCAAAGTCACACCTATGAGGTGGCTTAATAATGAAAACATACTAATTAAAAAATTTCGCAAACTCCACCTATGAGGTTACTTAACAATGAAAACACTTTTGTTAAGATTTTTCGCCAACTCCACCTATGAGGTGACTTAACAATGAAAACACACTTGTTAAGATTTTTCGCAAAATCCACCTGTGAGGTGATTTAAAAATGAAAACACACTTGTTAAGATTTTTCGCAAATTCCACCTATGAGGTGACTTAACAATGAAAACACACTTGTTAAGATTTTTGCAAACTCATTCTTCTGTAACACTTTTTAGGTCGCGAGGGATCCCGCACCTGCCGAATGACAAACTGAGCGTGGTCCTTTGCCTGTTGTCTCCACGCGTCAAGGACCATTTTTTTCAGACGAGTCAAATCACACTGATCATGATTTAACCACCAACCAATCTGATAAAGTTTTTTGGAATATAATACACATATGAAGAAGACTTACTACAATACTCACAAAGTTCTCATAATATGATGTCATGTCTGAACTCTTTGCTAAAGAAACTGAAGAAGCTTTTGTAATGTCCTGCTTGGACGTTACTATACTCTGAAGGTTCATCAATCTAAACTTGTTGCGGAGGATATAGAATAATTTTTAAACTACAAGCTACGTTATATCATAATATCCATTTGCCCCCTTTATTTTATTTCATCTTAAGATAAAATAAAATAAACTACATATGTCATTTACAATGCCCACTCAAAAAAATGAAAGCAATTTAATCATTACATTTCATGGGTTATATCTTAAACTATCATATTTTTGAACAATGGCTTGATTTTTGCATCGCTCAATATCTGCTCATTTAAAAGCATCTGCAAAATAATATAACTATTTTGACACAATAATATAACATTGCAAATGGTTAGTAAAACTCAAGTAATATCCAGTTATTATTTTCATCATGCGCCCTTTATTTTATTTTATTTAATGTCATAAAATAAAAAATTAAATAAAGTTCGAGAATATTTATATAATGAATCATAACCACCCATACTCGTAGGTGTGTGGCGCATAAAAACTTAATATTGCTTGAGCACATATTAAATCTGAAGGTGTATACAATCTCAAGGTTAATCCTAAGTTGTAAAACATACTGAACACTTTCATAAATGATTCATAATTTATGCAATAGACATAAAATAACACATACAAGTTTTTCTAATGAAACGTCAAATACTATTCACCATGCTCTCTCTGACTCATTTTTAGTTTTATGTAATAACATATAGAGATATCATGCGATGAATCCTAATAGAAAATCCCAGTATTTCTATCTCAGTTGGTGTGGTTCATCGCGTATACAGGCTCCAGGAGTATCGTGAATGGTTCCCGAAGGATAAACCATATTCATAATTGTCTAAAATCATAAAATAACACTTGTAAACGTTTTAAGGTACAATAATTTATTATGTTGGAAGGAAACATCATATGAACATAATAACCGCATGCTGCAATTTATATTTCTCAATAAACATATGAAAATATGTTTCGATGCACAAAAAATAATATATACGATTCAGCAATAAGCGTGATAAAGGCATTCATTTTTAATTGTGGAATCCACATATGTTACTTTGACACGATTCTAGCCTTTATTTTATTTGAATCACTTGCAACAATAATAATTATAACACTTAATAAATAACACCCTCGTGAATGGACATTAAAAATGACACGACTAATCGATTTGAGTTTTTTTTTAAAAATCAAATACAATAATAATTTTTTTATAATCCAAGAACCAACACTCCATATAACTTTGTAGTTATAAAATTATGAATATAGAAAAATATGCATACACAACCTACATATATATACATACGAGTGTAAAAAGTATTTAACTTTTCTCATAAAGCCTACTACTTTAAAATTATCCGTACTAGATTGTACCCCCGCGCGATGCATGGGCGGTTTAAAAAAACATAAAATTGTCTCTTTTTAGGAAAAGAGAAAATTATACCATCACGTATTAGATTCTTTTATTGTAGCAACAATAATAATTTATACTGTTTTGTGTATAAAAAATATCCAATTTACATTCTCATAGGTGAAATGTAAATTTGTTGCTACAGTTTTAGACACACATCACAAATAATGAAAATTGAACGAATATCTGCATGAAAATACATATTGTCTATTGGAGTGTTATAATCAATTTATTTATGTAACTTCAAAATTCTCAAATGATATCCCTTACTATCAACACAAAGTGAATGAAAAAGAACAAAATTATATAGACAAATTGATTATAAGTTGAAGCCTTATGATATATACATAGGAGTATAACATTAGGGTTTAACTTTTAGGTATCCTAGGTAATCATATTATAATATATTTTGTCATAAAAGAAGTTAAGTTATTTTTATACTTGTAAGAAGGTCCATATGTTTCATTAGTATTAGTATTATTATTAATGTGCATCCTTTATGTGAATGAAATCCATGTATAATAGAGATTGTTTACAACACTTTTAACCCAAACAGGTATAAATTAATTATACAATAATTTTAAACATTGAACAACAAAGGATGAATAAGAAAATATAAATTAAGGGAAAATAGCCATTGCATGTTTGAAACGGAGGCATGCAATAATTATTTTTTAATCGCAACAAAAACATAGTATACACATACATACACACACACATGAGAAATGCCAGGGTACAAAATCGAGTTCAAAAGTGGAGACGAATAAGATTATTGTATTAAATTAAATAAAAAAGAACAGTAAGAAGCATATGCTTAAGCATTAATACAAACTTTAACAGTGATGGTAATATACATTAGAATGAAACTCGATTTCGTATTATGTTAACCCGAAATATTTATCTTTATCAAATCAACATAAAAATGAAAATATATACTTACAATGTAAACCCAAAATATTTTTAAAATTACAATTTAAGGTAAAAATAAGATATCATTAAATATCATACCAGTAGCACAATATTATGGTGGGTTAAAAACTTTCATATGTTGAAGTAATCTGCTAGTTGAATAAAGAAATTGCATTTTTCTAGTACCTACAATTGGAATGGAGCTCGTAAGATTGGTTCCATAGTTTGATTAAGGATCTAAAAATTTACTTTTCTGAATGGGATTGAGATTGTAGGTTATTTAATCTTCTCTCGTTTAAAGAGTTAAAACCTATTGTTAGCATAAAAAATGTAACCACTGGATATCTTTGGAAAAGTAAAAATAAAATATAAGCATTATTGATTAAAACAGTGGAAAGATAACATAAAAATGCACATGCACTCCTTAGCCCACTTGGTTGCTACCAAGCATTAAACCTTTTTTTTTCCTTCAACTTCCTTCAGATTTCCTCTACTTCCATCTAAACAAAGACATTAAATTGATAGAGACATTGGAGGCTTCACATCTTTAATGAGGGAGACACATGGAAGAATCTAGTTTAGAGACACCAAAATTATATTTAGTTATTAGATTATATTGTAAATCGTCACTCTAGACATTGAAAATAAAATAAATTCTTTAGTTATAACACAAAGCTATATCTGGAAATTAATTAAAACATAGTTTGTACAAGCAAAGTATAATCGTTCAGAATTTGCATCGGATCCCAGTAAATTATAGACATCCCAAATCTTAGTGGAAGTTATCGTAATCATTCTAGTCATAGGTAAGCATCTCAAATTTATGCGCAGGGAGGATCGTTGTGCACCATGCTTACAGATGCCCTGTAGAGCGAAAAATTAGTGCATAAAATAAACAAGAACAACAACAACTAAAAATTACCAACCGTAAAACATCCCCAAAAAACATGAATTTAATGATTCACACCAACCGATAAATTTAAACACGGTTAATAATATAACAATCAAAAGACCCATAGCTTACACCGGATATAAAGATCAAGCTAGATTCCAACCAAACCTTAAGATCAATCGACGTCTATGGTCACAGATGGCCTCTCTCCGTATTGAAACAACATTGCTCATCAATCTTCGCTCAATTTAAAATGGACATTATAGGGGAGAGGAATTTATGAAAGATGAAAAATCGTTGGAAAAAGAGGACGTCAGAAGATAGGGTGAAAGATGTAGACATAATAGTATAGAGAGAGGAAGAGAGACAGATATGAGAATAAGAAGATAAAAGGCTAAAAGTCATTGAAGTTGGTAGGAGAAAAGACGGATGGAGATACATTGGTTTTAGACTCATTTAGCATTGAGAAGTCATAAGAGAGAGATAGATACATTGGAGGCTTCACATCTTTAATGATGGAGACACGTGGCAGAATATAGTTTAGAGACACCAAAATTATATTTAATTACTAGCATGTAGGCCACGCGATGCGTGGCCGAATTTATTTAAACTCTATTGTTTTGTTGTTGTAACACGTTTCAGATAATATATTCTACAAATGAACAAAAATTCAATTTTAAATTAATATTAAAGTCATATGAATGACATTCAATAAGTGCAACTGATATTTTTAATTTTTGAGAATACTTTATAATTCAATTTCCATTTAGTTTTATGATCATTAAACAAAGAAAAAAATTAATTTCAACACATTTGAAATATTATTATCAATAAGGAAATCAATTATTTTCAACATAGACCTATATAAAGACCCGTTATCCATTCTCTCACCAAGATGAAATATCCTCTCTTGAAAAATTGTCCTATCTCTATTGTCATCCTCTTATTTTGATATGTGTTTCTTCCATAAATTTCGTCAAAATAGAACAAATGTAAGAGTCGAACCAATAGGTAGAGCATTTGCACCAAATCAGATAACGATATAATTAAGGAAGAGTCCACGTGTAACTTCAGTGCGGTTTCAAGCTTCAATTATATATATATATACATAGTTGGGGTAAATTTTTTTCAGACCCAACAACGAACAATTAGAAAGTCTCATATGAATAAAACTAAAGAAAGAAAAGAAACAAATAATAACCCAAATATTCTAATAAGATAAAAAAACACATGAACTTTCAAATTCAAACCAATCAGTATTGAATTGGCAACCATCTTAAATTGAATCAATAGGGGATTTTATTTCGAAAGTGGGGGAAGTATGTGTAGAAACATGTTCTTCAAGCTAAACCAAAAAAGAAGTACCTGTATTTCCCATCCAAGAATAATGTAACCATTAAAATATAGTTAATAGGCTAACCAACAATCTATTATGCCTTAAAACTAATAAATGACATCGAAACCATCATAAAAACTCTAATAAATCTATTGATCAACATACAATCAACAATGAGAGGTACAATGTGACACCCTATCCAAATATATACCGGGTGATCAGTCCTATATCAAATTTAAAACACGAATCTCAGGGGTTTATTCTTAGCATCACCGCCAAATTTTTTTTAAAACATTACTAACCACCTAGTTTTCAAAAAGACTGATGTCAAATTTTATCTTTTTATTAAATAATTAAATATGCATGCTAAATAACAAATAAACCATACATCCAAACCATGGGTCTAAAATAGTACTAAATGAATAAATGACCTGCCGAATAAACAATCGGCTCAAAATCCCAATATAATAATCAAATAAATGAATACATAAACCACATACTGAGTCTAAAAGTAAAAGGGGAAACATGCTCTGAATGAATCTACAACTGAGATAAGAATCCTACTCTAGGAATAAAGAAATGATACGTCTAAATCAAGTCCTGCAACTATCCACAATATTGCAGTTACATAACGCTGGAATAGATAAGTCAACTATAGCATCTCTGTGGCTGGACACTTGTTAATATACATATACATAGATAAGAGGGAAAAATTACAAGAAACGGGTCAGAGCCCTATTTATAAAAATGTTTAGCAAGCATTTTATTGCAATAAAATAAATGCGTAGTATATAATGTTCATAATTGCTTTTATGGTCGCACTCTCTTGAGGACAATCTCACATCTCTTCTATAGTGCACACCAATCGCATTCATTTGTTCCGCCTAGTCGTTTCTCTATCCAGCTAGTCCATAATAGCTATATAACTAGCCCGCTAATCCACTCGTCGCAAGTTAAGCGTACTTTTATGATTAGAATCACGTATATAAATTCTGAGCTTTATGAATATTTTTAAATATTACCTCAATACCGTCAATACTTAGTTACATACTCTCTCTCTCTCTCTCTCTCTCTCTATATATATATATATATATATATATATATATATATATATATGACATTAGTTTAACCCAGTGTTATTTCTATCTACGTTCACTTTAGAATACCCATATCACTCATACGATACGATATCAAAATAGTTTGTACCGAAAAGTCAATTACGTTCATTATTTGTATAGCTAATCCTTGCCTCACTAAGATTATTTTACTTATCATGACATTCACCTCTATTAATTACCTAGAGTAATACTGTTTACCAGTGTAAATATTTAATCAATCCACACACACACACACACACACACACACACACACACACACACACACACACATATATATATATATATATATATATTATAATCTTGCACCCCTAAATGAAAACCTCTTGGCACAATGTATACTATGTTATCGTGTCCCAGTGCATTATTCACTACATGGAGGACTACTATTCATTTCAAATTTTATTATTATTCCTGTCTTCTTAATTCACACAGTAGATATCATCACAAGTACATGTATATATATAAGCACACTATCTTATATAAATATACTATACTGCACCCCGAGACAAAGCTGCGGTGCCTGCATACTCTGCTATCATGTCCCCTTGCATCACTCATTGCATAAAGGACTATAGGTTTAATCTTTCGCGAACCATCAAAACAAAACACACACATTGGAGGCGGACATAGTTCCAAGCCGATGGGCTACGCACATACCTACACACCCATACGACCATCATCACTATCGTTCTCACAGATAGCCCATACCTACATTCTATGCTCTAGTGGTACAATTCAATATCCTACCCGGAGGATCCTCAAGGCATGATTGTCCACAACGCGCAACCTCCACTAGATAGCAAGTTACGTAGGTATGTCATACACATAATAAAACAATCAAATAGGTATTCACGCACCCTATTAAAATCTTAGGTAAACACATAACCTTTCATTATTTTAGGTATTCACACAACCTATCATTGTTTTAGGTATTCACGTAACCTATTATCATTTTTCTATTGGATTATGTATTCCCATATTTATATATATAATTCCCACATTCATATATATACATATATATATATATATATATATATATATATATATATATATATATATACATATATTCCTATTATTAACGAGTTCGCTCGTATTAAATATGATCCAATACTAAAATAGCTACATTTCGCTATTTAATATAATTCATAGGATGGTATATCCCACCTCATATATACCCTATTAAGTTCATATTAATCTCACAAAGATCCTTAGAAATTCTGGTTCCAATTAGGGAAAGTTTCATGTCTATATAAAACTCCAAGGGAATTTTAGACATTTCACACCTTATGCCTAAATAATAATTTCTATATAGCAGCGTACTACTCTCCGTTAGCTACGCATGGCCGCAAATGGCACGTAAATCCAAATTCGTATGACAAAACTATGCTCATTCAAGTTTATGCTAAAAATCAAATAACTCGTTTCGTCTTTAAGGATATTTTAGACCTTTCAATTTTTGTATTTAATTAAAAACATTCCCAGGACATCATAATACCCTTCGCTATCTACGCGTGGCCATGAACGACACACTAATCCGAGTCTGTATTCCAAAAGTTAGGGTATTATAAAGATTCACCTCAAAGAAGATTAAAAAAAAACTTTCTTAAAAATTTTCCCCACATTCTACCCAGATTAATAATTGTTTTTTGTTTTGAAGCATTTTGGAGTAGTTTTGGAGAGAACAAAATGTAGAAAATGCGATTTTCTACAGGGCTAAGCGAACAGAATCGCCATTAAAGCTCCAAAACCCTCGATTATGGCCAGATCTTTTACCCCCAAAACCTCTCAAGATTTATCCTAAATCCAACCAAACTTCCTCATTAACAAATTCTTCCAATAATATCACTAATGGAGATTCAAAAACCAAGATCTAATCATGTTATTCACTTCTCAAATTAAGTTATAATCTCACTATTAATCCAATTTCTCCCAAAATTAGAAATCCCCCATTAATGGTTATTCTTCATCTTCTTCACCATAAACCCAAAAATTTAAATTCAAATTCCTACTTCCAAATTTTCAGAATTAATTGACATAATTAAAACTATTTACATCATTAACTACAACTCAAATTAGATCAAGAAAACACTTGCCTTGGTGGATTAAATCCGACGATCCCATGTCGAAATTCTTGCCCGGATTGTTCTTGTCATCCTTCTTTCCTTCTTCTTCTTTCTCTCCTCTCTCAACCCTTTGTGTTTTGGAAGGACTCATGGCTTCCCAACACACACAAACCAAGGTTAAAATCCCTCAATCCCGTAATTAATCCTATTGGCCAATGAAAAATGACTTAAATACCCCGTATGGGCTCGGTCATGTCTAAAAATGCCCCGAGAACCATTTACTACCCCGGGTACTCTTTGCTGACTATCTCGACCCTTCTAGAGTCAACCGTGCACTCAGAATTGTCATCCGAGATACTTTATAAAATTTTCCAATTTCAACCTCAAAATGCGACACATGTGAAAATTTTTAATAACCCGAATTAATTTAAATTTCTAAATACCCAAATATAAATGAAAGTTCTAAATCTCCAATTTCAATACCGATTTAAATAAATTAAATCACCAAATTAAATAAATTTCAAATCACTAATTTAATTAATTTATATATCTTCTAAAATATGGGGTGTTACATACTTCTCCCCTTATAATGGAAATTCGTCCTCAAAATTCGAATAAACTAGTACTCAAAGCTTCGGATATAATCTCGTACACCTTCATACTTTACCACACAATCTAAATCGTTATGATGTTCTCATTACACTTGTCCTGGCGATATCCCTTAGTCCAACATTCCCTACACTACCATTCAATCCTGTGGCCAATTTACTTTAGTCATCTTATATTAAAATGTTCCATCATATAATTTATCATCTCACAATGGTGCCTACACAAAACTTTGAAGATTCCATCTTCTGACACTACTATGAGCCTAACCACTAACGGCTACCATACTTCCTTTAATGGGGAATAATCCAGCATCCCCCTGCGATAACTCCCTTATTCATTTACTCTTTTTTCACATGTATTTCTACAACTATCGACCGCAGATAATATATAAAAATTTAACTATCTAGGGTGCCCATACACCCTATATGCTGCACGTAACTACCCAATTCAACTAAACATAATAGACTTGCTATAACTATGCTTTTCATATTTGACCTAATTATACGGTAAGGTTATACCAAACTACCCTACCAATTGTAACTTAATTATCATTTAGGTTATCCCACCGATCTACTCGTGGTGAAAGTGTTCCACAAAGTATTCTCACATCAACACTATACGTCTCTATCGGCCTTAAGTCGTAGTATAATTATCAACTCATAGTTATAACTATATATATATAATAACCACAGTACCAAACCTATTTCCTATGGCCAAACAACTTCCCACTTCCAACGTTGTGCTAAGTTTCATGCGTGAGATGTCTCGCAAAGCGAAATCCAAACAAGGAACCCTCCCGATACACTACTACCTAACATTGTTGGTCATTGAGATCCGTTAGGCCCTTAGTCCTTAGCACATACCCCCAAATCCCCGTCTCTTAACATAAAAGTTTATTCGTTCACTCCCATGTTACACAAGAAAACATATAATACGGTGCTCCTACTATCACCGGTTTCTTAGCGTGAATAAATCACGAGCTATATCTCTCCGCTCAATAATAAGTTAGTATACCTTGAATCACATCAGTAAACGTCCCTACTCATCGGGATTACATATAACAACGCTAATATATTCTCATACGTCTATTATGAAACGCAGTATCACATATATGCACACTATAATATATATATATATATATATATATATTATATTCATCCATTGGCCCTATATTTTTAATAATTCTCAGCTTAAGATGTTTTCTCTACACGTTCAATAATTAAATGCATTATCATCCAACTACGTTTCATCACTGCGGACTTAAATTAAGGTCAATACGTGTAACATCTCGCAACTAAGTTCAAAGAAATTTCTCAGTGCACTATTCTCTAGCATTTTCAACAAAATTCGTAGGTCCAAAGCACATAACTAAGATATCACGAATCCTGTCTCTTGACACATAATTCAATTACCTAAGCCTATGTCTCTCGAGGCGTCACACATTACGGTGTTCTATCTATCACTAAATTCTCAATACGTAGACAATAATGAGTTAAATCCCCCTGCTCGACGGTAAACCCTATATACCTTGAATTACGTAGGTAGAAGACCCCACTCACTGGGATTAAAATTAATAACACCATTTTACTTGTCGAAGTCTATAATATAATACAATTTATTTTGGCTCTACCCTCTTCCAGGTGATGATTTACAAATTAGCGTATCTTACCCTGGCACAACGAGCACCATAGACTCCCCATACAGTCTACTATTGATCCAACCCTCGATATCCAGTCACTACGTAAGATAATAATATACTCCCTTTCATATACCTGAAAAGGAAAATAAATCTATCACATAATATACGACACCCTCCTAGTCTCCTCACCTGCTCCCCTACAGATGGAACTAACGAGAGCCCTGTTACGTGACGGCAGAGATATGTACACTATTTTAATATCCATGACATCTCTACTAAACCCGTTTCGCATGTGAATTTAGTATTAACCAACTACTTCCACACAGAACATATCTCAATCACCTCGAGTGGCGGTTTAAATGGTTCTGGGACATAACGCCCTCGTCCTAACTGAACCAAAACTTCTTATAATTGTTACCCCTACTGGGCATCCCGTTTCTATCCCCCGATTCTCTGTAGACACGGTATACACATGCGCTCCTACTTTTTACACATAAGACACCTCTCTATTTTATCTGCCTTGCCTGATCATCGGTTCCACGATTGCTCCCCTCATTGTCCCTTTGGCTCCGCTGGCCCTCGGGGACTCTTTGTTGTCCTCAATGGCTCTAAACGAATCCACCATTACTTGGTAGATATTTAATTTAATTGAAACATTTAACTGGGTCCCTACAACATATGCCCCCATGTGGTGATTCACTAGCACCGTTAAATTTAGTCTAGCCCTTCGGCTCGATCTCAATTCCCTAGGCTCCCTTCCCATGGAAGCGTTGATATAAACATGTAAATGCATGACCTTGACGACGTCGACACTAGTCATCTTATCCGAATTTTACACTCACGCTTGTGTATTCTACTCACGAGTCCATTAATAACTTACGGACCCTTCATATACTCTGTATCTCCTTCACCGGGTACGAAGTTCACTAATCAAGTTAACTTCTCTCTCGCGACCGGTCTCTATCTTGCTCACTTGTGATAAGTTTCGAAACTTCATTCGCACCCCTATCCGAATAGCAAATCGAAAATCTAACGATTAAATTGTACTTAAATTTCTCGTTTAATCCCATATTCTTCTTATATATAGTGACCGGCTCTTGTCAGTTTACGTTGCTCCTATGAGCTTAAAATTTTGCTGTCCAAAATTTACTACTGAGTATCATTATACTCTACATTACATACTTGCCATTGGATTTCTCCTTCCAATGGTTTATCACACTTCCTCTTTTTCTGGATTCTTATCGACGGCTCCTCGAAAGAGTCCTTCCGACTTTCCCCACCCCTTGCCGACTATGCTGGGTGAGTGTTAGATTTGCACCATTGTCATCCTTGATTGTGCTAAGGGAAACTACTGTCCCCGAGATTTTCCTATCATCACTTTTTTAAACAACAATTATGGCGACTCTATCGCCATTTCTATTTTTAGATTACTCTATTGCTTCTGTCGCCTTCCTCCTGCATTCCTTCTAACGGCCACCGCTGAACGTCCTATAATGTTAGGTGTTCGAAACCTAATCAAATTTGTACATGAATCACATCAACTATACTTGATAGCAGGAGAACGAAATCACATACGTAGATGAATTCAACAATCCTATCATAAGGCTCTATATCAAAGAATGCTAAACTGAAACGTGAAAATCCGTATAGATCCTAAGGACACTAGAACCTGATGCTCTGATACCACCTGTGACACCCCGCCCAAATAAATACCGGGTGATCAGTCGTATATCAAATTTAAAATAAGAATCTCAGGGATTCATTCTTAGCATCACTGCCGAAAACTTTTTAAAACTTTACTAACCACCTAGTATTCAAAAAGACTGATGTCAAATTTATCTTTTTATTAAACAATTAAATATGCATGCTAAATAACAAATAAGCCATACATCTAAACCATGAGTCTAAAATAGTACTAAATGAATAAATGACCTGCCGAATAAATAATCGGCTCAAAATCCCAATATAATAATTCAATAAATGAATACATAAACCACATACTGAGTCTAAAAATAAAAGGGGAAACATGCAATCTACAACTGAGATAAGAATCCTACTCTAGGAATAAAGAAATGATACGTCTAAATCAAGTCCTGCAACCATCCACAATGTTGCAGCTGCATAATCCTGGAATAGACAAGTCAACTATGGCATCCCTGTGGCTGGACACCTATTAATATGAATATACATAGTCAAGAGAGAAAAAGTACAAGAAAAGGGTCAGAGCCCGATTTATAAAAATGTTTAGCAAGCATTTTATTGCAATAAATGAAATGCGTAGTATATAATGTTCATAATTGCTTTTATGGTCGCACTCTCTTGAGGACAATCTTACCTCTCTTCTATAGTGCACACATATCGCATTCATTTATTCCGCCTAGTCGTTTCTGTATCCAGCTAGTCCATAACAACTATATAACTAGCCCTCTAATCCTCCCGTCACAAGTTAAGCGTACTTTTATGATTAGAATCACGTATGTAAATTCTCAGCTTTATGAATATTTTTAAATATCACCTCAATACTGTCAATACTTAGTTACATACTCTCTCTCTCTCTCTCTCTCTCTCTATATATATATATATATATATATATATATATATATATATACACACACACACACACTAAATATGACATTAGTTCAACCCAGTGTTATTTCTACCTGCGTTCATTTTAAAATACCCGTATCACCCATACGATATGATATCATAATAGTTTGTACCGAAAAGTCAATTACGTTTGTTATTTGTATAGTTAATCTTTTTCTCACTAAGATTATTTTACTTATCATGACATTCACCTCTACTAATTACACATAGTAGAATTGTTTACCAGTGTATATATTTAATCACTCCACACACACTCACACACACACACACACACACACACACACACACACACACACACACACATATATATATATTCTAATCTTGCACCCCTAAATGAAGACCTCTTGGCACAATGTATACTCTGTTATCGTGTCCCGGTGCATTATTCACTACATGGAGGACTACTATTCATTTCAAAATTTATTATTATTCCTGTCTTCTTAATTCACACAGTAGATATCATCACAAGTACCTGTATATATATAAGCACACTATCTTATATAAATATACTATACTGCAGCCCGAGACAAAGCTGCAGTGCCTGCATACTCTGCTATCATGTCCTGTTGCATCACTCATTACATAAGGACTATAGGTTTAATCTCTCGCGAACCATCAAAACAAAATACACACATTGGAGGCGAACATAGTTCCAAGTCGATGGGCTACGCACATACCTACGCACCCATACGACCGTCATCACTATCGTTCTCACAGATAGCCCATACCTAGGTTCTATGCTCTAGTGGTACAATTCAATATCCCACCCGAAGGATCCTCAAGGCATGATTGTCCACAACGCGCAACCTCCACTCGATAGCAAGCAGCGTAGGCATGTCATACACATAATAAAACAATCAAATAGGTATTCACGCACCTTATTAAAATCTTACGTAATCACACAACCTTTCATTGTTTTAGGTATTCACACAACCTATCATTGTTTTATGTATTCACATAACCTATTATCATTTTTCTATTGGATTATGTATTACCATATTTATATATATAATTCCCACATTCATATATATATATATATATACATATATTTCAATTACTAACGAGTTTGCTCGTATTAAATACGATCCAATACCAAAATAGCTACATCCCGCTATTTAATATAGTTCATAGTATGGTATATCCCACCTCATATATACCCTATTAAGTTCATATTAATCTCACAAAGGTCCCTAAAAATTTTGGTTCCAATTCAGGAAAGTTTTATCTCTAAATAAAAATAATAATTACTATATAGCAACGTACTACTCTCCGTTAGCTAGTCATGATTGCAAATGGCACGTAAATCCGAATTCGTATGACAAAACTATGCTCATTCAAAGTTATGCTAAAAATCAAATAACTCGTTTCGTCTTTAAGGGTATTTTAGACCTTTCAATTTTTGTATCTAATTAAAAATTTCCCAAGACAGCGTAATACCCTTCGCTCTCTACGAGTGGCCGCGAACGGCACACTAATCCGAGTCCGTATGCCAAAAGTTAAGGGCATTATAAAGATTCACCTCAAAGAAGATTAAAAAACAAAAATTCTTAAAAATTTTCCCCACATTCTGCCCATATTAATAAATTGTTATATTGAGGCATTTTGGAGCAGTTTTGGAGGAAGCGCGTGTGGGAACAAAAAATTAGAAAACTCGATTTTCTACAGGGTCGGGCGAACAAAATCGCCATTAAAGCTCCAAAACCTTCGATTATGCCCAGATCTTTTACCCCTAAAACCTCCCAAGATTCATCCTAAATCCACCCAAACTTCCTCATTAACAATTTCTTCCAACAATATCACTAATGGAGATTCAAAAACCAAGATCTAATCATGTTATTCACTTCTCAAATTAAGTTATAATCTCACTATTAACCCAATTTCTCACAATATTAGAAATCCCCCATTAATGGTTATTCTTCATCTTCTTCACCATAAACCCAAAAAAATTCAATTCAAACTCCTACTTCCAAATTTCCAGAATTAATTGACATAATTTCAAGTGTTTACATATTTAACTACAACTCAAATTAAATCAAGAAAACACTTGCCGTGGTGGATTAAATCCGACAATCCCATGTCGTAATTCTTGCCCGGATTGCTCTTCTCATTATTCTTTCCTTCTTCTTCTTCTTCTTCTTCTTCTTCTTCTTCTTCTTTCTTCTTTCTCTCTTCTCTCGACCCTTTGTGTTTTGGAATGACTCGTGGCTGCCCAACACACATAAACCAAGGTTAAAATCCCTCAATCCCGTAATTAAGCCTATTGGCCAATTAAAAATGACTTAAATGCCCCTGTATGGGCTCGGTCATGTCTAAAAAAGCCCCGAGACCCATTTACTACCCCTGGGGACTCTTTTCTGACTATCTCGACCCTTGTGGAGTTAACCGTGCACTCAGAATTGTCATCCGAGATACTTTATAAAAAATTTCAATATCAACCTCAAAATGCGACACATCTGAAAAATTTCAATAACTTGAATTAATTTGAATTTTTAAATCCCCAAATATAAATGAAAGTTCTAAATCTCCAATTTCAATAATTTCTCCAATTTAAATAAATTAAATCACCAAATTAAATAAATTTCAAATCACTAATTTAATTAATTTATATATCTTCTAAAATATGGGGTGTTACATACAACTTCTTTCTCTTCCACTTGGTTCCTATGGATAAATCATCCCCGACACAAAAAAATATTGATTCACAATTGTGCATGTAAAACTATGTCGTCAATTAAATTTTGGTTCAACGAATCCCAAGATATTCAGCAAATTGAATGAGTTCAATAGTTCACTGAAACTCAATAATACATAACCCATACATAAAGTCCAAGATATTTGCTAAATCTAAGACTAATCTTGCTTACATGTCCAACAAAATGATCCTTATATAATATAAGTCTTTTCAACACCAAATTGCACACAATATGAAAACTACACTAACATGTTTTCTACTCCAATCAAATTAACAAATAGCTCTTAAATATCAAACTAAGAGAAACCTTGCCTTGGAAAATTGAGTGACCAATAAAAACCTTATGTCATAACCCCGTGGCAGTGCCAACATATATAATAATCCAATAATTAAAAAAATTGAACTCAAGACAATGTTTAGAATCTGAAAAAGTAAATAAAGATGAGTGGAGATGAGATAGTGGCTATATACGCAAGTTCAAATTCATTTCAGTACATCTCAAACAATTGTTGAAGTATTTAGTTTGAACCTCGAGAGATTTTATACAGATAGTCTGGGATGTAAAATATGCGTCTTTCCAATTACTCGATGTAAAATTGAGTTCCAACCACACATGAATCAGTGCATACAAAGAAGACTTTTGGTGGGATCAGTGGTCAATTAAGGGTAGAATAGGAGATTTGGTTGAAGGCAGACCTGAGTGGCCTGAAAAAGTTAAACAACACTCGATGAGAGTAGGCTGGGACATCAATTCTTTGTAGACTTATATGCCTCTTGGGTTTTTCCACTTGTATAGAAACTTTATTGTGCCAGCAGGCTCAGGGGAGGATTGACTAATTTGAAATCTAACTCTAATGTTCAATTCTCTGTTGTAGTATCTTGGGTTGCCTTGAGAAAGCATAGGTAAGTCTCTTCACAACAACTTAGGGTGCCTTGAAATTTAACTCTAATGGTCAATTCTCTCTTGATCAATTTTTTATAAGAGACGGTATTCGTCTTTACTCTAAATATTGGTGGTACTCTTCCAGAGAGAGGGGGACAAAATTAAGGGATTCGGGAGAGAAAATTTGTTATCTTTTTATTTTTTGATGGATTTTAATACTCTGTCCTCTCCATAAACTACCACAAATAATGAATAAAACCATTTGATCTACAAAGATAGAGCAATAAAAACTTAAAACAATATGAGAAGCAAGAGAAAGCAAACATGACGAGAAAAAATTGAAAGTGTATAATAAGAACCACATTTACTTGCCTATTAAGTCCCTAAACTCTCAATTGTTTCTTTCATGTATTATAATTTAAATAAAGACGATGATTAAACAAACCTAGTAATGAAGGTGATCGGGCATAAATATTGTATATTTATCCCCTTAATTTCGGAACCTTTGTGAACCCGACCGATGCAATTGATATGAATTTAACTCGTAATTATGCTACTAACCTTTGTTGGCACGTATTTCGTGTTTTGTGTTTCTCTTGTGTGTTTTACAGGTAAAGTATGCAAGCGGTGGGAAAGAGAAATCGAAACAATGAAAGAAAGGCTAGGAAGGCAAGTTCAAGGGCATTTTCGTAATTTTGCAGCCTGATCCTGGGGGGTGGGACCAATTGGAAAGTTTAAGATCTCAGAACAACGATAACACTGGAAGAAACGACACCCAAATCCGAGCTATGGTTAAGGAGTTATGATCATTTGAAGTTGGGAAAATATTTAAGAAAGAGAAGAAGAAAGCATGAAAATATTTCTAAGTGTCGAATTTCCAGCAAGTTCCCCAGAACCACAGGGTGAATCGGTTTCGGGGGGGGGGGGGGAACCGGTTCGGGGTACATCCAGAACCGGTTCGGGGTACCTGATGCGCGAATTTTCACAAAAGTGTTGATTGGTCCAAAGAGTCCTATTATGTTACAAACTATTCTAAAACGTAATTGTATCTTTGTATTGACTTAAAAAACACAGTTTTGAATAGTTTTTCATAGAGAGGAAGGTAGGAGAGTAGCTTAGAACCATAGAAAATAATTCTCCATCAAGTAGGTACTTTTAGTGCTTGAATTACAAGTTTTCATTAAATAAAGTTTGTTCCTTTCTTTCTTAATCACGTAGTTAATTTATTTATAGAATTTCTTTATTTTCTGGGTTTCCAATTCGTTTATACATGCTTAGAGATAGTTTTCTTATTGATTCAATTACATGCAACGTAGGATTCATGTTTTTAACTAATTTCACCATGTTAGGCTAGATTTCTAAGGGTTGGTGTGCATGAACCCAACCCGATGTAATTTAGCCATGTAGAAACTAGGGTTTGAATTGAAATTTGAATGAATCGTGTTGTGTAGTTGTCACGACCATCATAGACATTTTTACCTCGGTTGACCCTAGGTAGCCTTGGTGTTTAAGGATGTGATGCGCGCGTAGCTATTGCGACACTGCTTTACTTATCCTTTGATTATGTATGATGCAAGCTTGAACCTTATATATGTAATGCTTGGGAGTAATAAAGACCGGGTTCAATTGAATTTCTAATTCAAAATTCTAGCATTATATACGGTAAATTTACTAGGGTTTGGAGGATCATATTCCCAACCTGTTTTTTTCCCTTCATTCTTATTAAGTCAATCTTAGTTAGTTAATTTTGCTCACATAGTTAGTACAATAGTTTAATTTAGTTTGCACTTAGTTAATTAGTTATTTTCCATCTCAATTATTTTTTATTTCTTTTTAGAGTCAAGTTAGGGATAACAATCTTACCTTTGTCGTCACGTTCACTCTCCTAGTTCCCTGAGGATTCGATGCCCAGACTTGCCGCTATACTCCATAAGAGTGTAGTTAAAGTTTAGGTTTTTATATTGCGGTTGGAAGCCGATAACAACGACTAGCGTATTTATACGGACGCTTGATTTCCACCTCGATCAAAATGGCGCCGTTACCGGGGAATTAGGTAGACTTTAGGTTTGGTTGGTTAATCCCGAATTTGATCTTAAAAATATATTAAAAAATATGGGTGTCACGTTTTTGAATTGCCCAATTTGAAATGTCTTACTCTAACTCCTTTGGTGGGTTTCATTGTTATGATAATAGTGAGGATGAGGAGGCGTTCAAGATTTATGAACATTGGATCAATATCACTAAAGATGAGTCTCATAAATACAATCCCAGTGCTGAGGCCATCCAGATTTATCAAAATGAATTGCTTGAAGAAAAAAGACTTGAAAAAGAATATCGGGAAAAAAATCGTTATTGGGAGTAAGAGTTAGAGGCATTATTTGAACCCAGTGAGGATTTTCCTTTCGATATTTTTGAAGTTGAAGAATGTTTTCAACCAATTGTGGAATCCGAGGTGCTAGAAGCAAGAAAGCCTACTTTGGAAGAACTCGTGCTTATTAGAAAAAAGCAATCTGACGACCTTGCTGCTACAGAGTTGAAAATTAGAGCAACTTGCAAGGAGTTTAATGATTATTTGGATATCTTGGAGAAGGTCGAGACTTGCGCTTCACCTAACACTTTTGAGGATGAAATCATTGAGAGTTATCTAAGTTCTTTTGAATATCAACCTCTTATAAATATTCCAAAATCTACTGAGGTTGAAGATCATTTGTCTCCTTGTGTACCCACTATTATCGAACCATTAAATCCATCACAAGAACTTGATGAATGTCTTGAGGATGTTGATCCGATTCTTGTATGGGAATATCTTTTTGAGATGCTTCATCTTACGTGCCATACACTTAGACGTGTCACTCCACCAGATCCAGTTGAAAATTTTGGGGGCGAAGATTTTAAGGACACGGACTCTATGCTTGAATTATTTTCCAAGATGGACTCTTTCTGTTTGTGTGCTCTGCTTTCCATAATAATTGAAAAATCTTTGGGACGTGATTTTATTTTTCTTGGATCCCAATGGTACTTGTCCCCCCATGTGCACTCAAATCCCTCATTATCCCCCCTAAATTTTTTAATTGGTGATGGTTCATTTCTTTTGATTTACATGCCTTCCGTTGTTCAAACGAAATTCTTATTTTTCGGGAGGCATGCTTTCTAGTGAGGGTACACCATTAATCCCTCAAAGTTATATTGTATTTTGGGTGGACCCTCAAAATTTTCGACTTCTAATGTATAACTTATTAGAATTTCAAATCGTAGATTGTACAATTGTTAGCTTATTTTTTTTCTCTTTAGTTTAGAGTTTTTGTTAATCTTTTTCCTATGCTTGGTTCTAATATGTTTTGTAGATTCAATGGACTCGTACTTTTCGGGGATCGTTCCATTTTGGGTAATATCTTTCTTTTCCTCTCTTTATGTTGTGTTCTTGATTCGCATTGAGGAAAATGCAATATTTAAGTTAGGGGGCGTGGGATAGTATTCCCGTTTATTGTTTAGATTCATTGATTCGATCACATGTTCTTTTTAAGTGTGTTTTTTTAGAAAATTTCAAAAAATTTTAAAAAAAATTGAAATTTTTTGGAAAAAAAGTCAAAAATATTTTTCTTCAAAATAAATAAAAATTAGAATTTAAAATTTTCAAAAATATCACCTTTATTCTATTTGAAGTCTCAAATTGTTAAATCTCAATTGCACTAAGCCGAAATTGACCAAAGATGGAAATTGTGCGAAATTGACGACTTTACGAATAAGTGTGGAGAGTAACAAAACCCGGTGAGATTTCGAGCCTATCGATCTTTTTGAGTTTTTAAATCAATCCGAGTTAATGGTTAACTCATAGTGCTAATTCAGCGTTTTAAATAAGTCGTTGATAATCCCAATTCTTTGTTTTGATCGACTATGGAAAATGGAATGTTGTCTTGAAAAAAATGCGCTACAAATATCTAAATTAAATTAATCTCGAGACGCACATGGTAAATTCATAAGTATCGGACAATGAAGTAGGCCATCGTTTGTTACCCAAAAATATTGGCTATAAAAAGCTATGAAAATCATCCCTTTTGTAACCCAAATTTAAGTCAAAATAAATTTTTTCCTTTTCGTTTGGTAACCCGAAAAACCCAAGTAGCTCGGAATTGTGAAAATTGATAATATTCATCAAATAAAGTCCGAAAAGTGCATAAAAAGGGGAAAGAAAAGAATAGTAGAAAAATGCTCAACAGAAATAGCAAGTAGAGAACAAGAAGAGAAAATGAGCAAATGCCCGAAAAAGCACTAAGGGGCATCTTAAGAAACAATTTCCAATTCCGAAGTTCTCAACCATTCCCATGTTACCCAATATACCTTTAACCCGAAAAGTCCTGCCGAGTTTGAATTGTGAAATTGATTACCGCGTGGAGAGCTAAGATACAAAAAGATAATATGTGAGATTAAATGGTGTGAATTTGAGGCGATGTTTCCTGTTTCCCAATAACCGTGATCCGATGATGAGATCTTTTCACCTAAAATATTTTCGTCATTTTGTGTCCATTATTATTTACTCTTATAAATCACACATACCGAGAGAATAGTCACACTTCCGAGTGATTCTTTTATGAGTGTATTCGGTGAGATTTTGAAATCAAAGTGAATTTTTGAAAAGTAACGTAATCATCAATCGGTGGAAATTAGCGGTTCGATTTTTGGCTTTGCACACACACTCGACAACTTGAGACTCTGTTGAATATGAATTTATGGTGACTATTTTTTGAAAGGTTTAAATTGTACAATTTTTAAGTATTTGATTTTTCATTGAGTCTAAGTCGAATTTTGTGGATATATTCACTACAAACTCTCACGAGACACCACTCGTCCTACTAGGGTAACCTAGGGATTTAACGGCTTGTTGCATACGCTAAATGCAATCGCTTGCCTGCAACAAAGGTATTCTATTCCACAAAAGTGTTTAGAAGAGTTGTGACATTATTCTTTTTCTTTTAAATTGCTCGGGACGCGCAAAGTTCTAAGTTAGGGGGGTTTGATCAGGCATAAATATTGTATATTTATCCCCTTAATTTCGGAACCTTTGTGAACCCGAGCGGTGCAATTGATATGAATTTAACTCGTAATTATGATACTAACCTTCATTGGTAAGTATTTCATGTTTTGTGTTTCTCTTATGTGTTTTACAGGTAAAGTATGCAAGCGGTGCGAAAGAGAAATCGAAATAATGAAAGAAAGGCTAAGAAGGCAAGTTCAAGGGCATTTTCGTAATTCTACAGCCTGATCCCAGGGGTGGGGCCAATTGGAAAGTTGAAGAGCTCAGAACAACGATAACATTGGAAAAAACGGCACCCAAATTCGAGCTACAGTTAAGGACTTATGATCATTTGAAGTTGAGAAAAAATCCAAGAAAGAGAAGAAGAAAGCATGAAAATATTTTTAAGTGTTGAATTACCAGCAAGTTCCCCAGAACCACAGGGTGAACCGGTTCGGGGAGGAACCGATTCGGGGTACATCCAGAATCGGTTCGGGGTACCTGATGCGCGAATTTTCACTTAAGTGTTGATTGGTCCAAAGAGTCCTATTATGTTACAAAGTCTTCTAAAACGTAATTGTATCTTTGTATTGACTTAGAATAGTTTCTCATAGAGAGGAAGGTAGGAGAGTAGCTTAGAACCATAGAAAATAATTCTCCATCAAGTAGGTACTTTTATTGTTTGAATTACAAGTTTTCTTTAAATAAAGTTTGTTCCTTTCTTTCTTAATCACGTAGTTAATTTATTTACAGGATTTCTTTATTTTTCGGGTTTCCAATTCGTTTATACATGCTTAGAGATAGTTTTCTTATTGATTCAATTACATACAACGTAGGATTCATGTTTTTAATTAATTGCACCATGTTAGGCTAGATCTCTAAGGGTTGGTGTGCATGAACCCAACCCGATGTAATTTAGCCATGTAGAAACTAGGGTTTGAATTAAAATTTGAATGAATCATGTTGTGTAGTTGTGACAACCATCATAGACATTTTTTCCTCGGTTGACCCTAGGTAACCGTGGTGTTTAAGGATGTCATGCACGTGTAGCTATTGTGACACTGCTTTACTCATCCTTTGATTATGTATGATGCAGGCTTGAACCTCATATATGTAATGCTTGGGAATACTAAAGACCAGGTTCAATTAAATTTCTAATTCAAAATTCTAGCATTCTATATGGTAAATTTACTTGGGTTTCGGGGATTGTATTCCCAACCTGTTTTCTTTCCTTCATTCTTGTCAAGTCATTCTTAGTTAGTTAATTTTGCTCACATAGTTAATACAGTAGTTTAATTTAGTTTGCACTTAGTTAATTAGTTATTTCCCATCTCAATCATCTTTTTATTTCTTTTTAGAGTCAAGTTAGGGTTAACAGTCTTATCTTTGGCGTCACGTTCACTCGTCTTAGTTCCCTGAGGATTCGATACCCAGACTTGCCGCTATACTCCATACGAGTGTAGTTAAAGTTTAGGTTTTTGTATTGCGGTTGGAAGTCGATAATAACGACTAGCGTATTTACATGGACGTTTGGTTTTCACCTCGACCAGAAGGCCAAATAACGAACTTGGGAATTTTTTCACATCTCATATGCAGGTGATAATTTCGTTAAAGTTTTTTTCATGGGCTTGATCGATCAGTTATTCTCTGTGATTACGCTTGTGTGGCTTCGATTTTCTCAACAACAAAAAATCAAAATTAATCATTTGTATATGTCAAACTCAGCACACCTGGTGTGGGTAGAAAACATATAATTTTCCTGGAAGAGATCCTAAAAGCATGGACAAACAATTAGCACAAAAAAGAATCCACAAAATAAATCATGAAACAATATCATTCACTATAAATCTCGGTCCTTATCAAATTACAGTATGATCCTATATTGAAATTAGTGTACATAAAAACTTATCAAATTGAATCAAAACTGAAGAAAAAGAAAATTTTCCTATTAAAATAACACTGGTAACCCACATCAAAACATCAAACCAAACCCATTACAATGGGAGTTCATCTTCGAAATGTATTCCTAGAGAGAGGGAGAGAACTCACACCATTATTTCACCACCAGCTCTGAAGCATCCACGACAACACCACCATCTCCCAACCACCTAAAATGGAAACCCACAACCAAATAAACCCTATGTTTTACGTTAATGGGTGTGATGTTAAGAGGTGCAATTTTAATCTTGTGAGATTCTTCCAATGGGTTAAAGAGAGATATATATAATTATATGGAGTAGAAAAAAAGATGTGACCATTCAGTTGCAAAACAAATGGAATGAGGGAGAGGGAATCCAAAAGAGTGAGGAGTTAAATAAATTGTAAATACTTAGGAAAGACAAGATGCCTCAATTAATAATGCCACATGTCACGTCGAGATTAATCGTTACAACTTCGGGCTAAAATTATATATATATATATATATATATTAGATACGAAGGGCCACTGAAGATAATTTTTTTATTGAGAAAAAAAATAATATTAAAACTTATATTTCAATTGACTGGCCGTTTTAAATCTGTTCGAAGAAGCTTTGAGAATATACACAAGTTCATCAATTGACTCTCAAATGTATAAGCAAGCTCAATTTATAGGGCCATTCGCCGAAACACAGCTGAATCAGGTTATAATTTATTTACCCAGAGTGGCACATATCAAAACGCGAGGCAACACATATCAACATCCAGTATGTGCTCATCTTTACTATCTAAAAAGAGGGAACTTTCTCTTTAATGGTTAGAAGACTAAACTACCCTTTCTAAATTTAAAATTTCTATTATACCCTTAATAATAGTCAACATATCTCTCCCCCATTCATTAGCTCCTAGGAAATACCTAGGTTCATTTCATACCATCTTTCTCCTATTCATTCACACATACCAACCATCCAAATACATTCATGTTCCAACCCTAGAAATTCAAATTCAGTTGCCTCAAATTTCATTCTCCAATTCACTCACATTCTTTCATCCTATCTCTCTCCTATTCATTCACGCATACCAACCATCAAAATACATTCATCTTCCAACCCTAGAAATTCATCTTTACAAAGGGAAGCTCAAACAACTATTTAATTGAAAGTCCATCGTTTCTTTGCTTCATTGCTATCATTTCTTCTGCCAAAATCAAGGTCAATACTCCTTATACCGTTGATAATTTTTTATTATGTCAGCAAACTATGCATTTGTTAATTTGAAGATGAAGACAATTACATAAATTTTATAATTATATATTATGTCATTGAAGAATTTTGTCTCTCAATTGTGATAAGAGTTTGTATTTCCCATTTTCATTTTTTTCATGTTTTTAGAGATGTGTACTTATTACATATTCTAAATTAAATGTTAATTTTAAAACAATTATATACATTCACATATGCCTACTATTTTAAATGTTAATAATTTGAAAATTATGCATACTGATATAAATTTTTTCAATACTAAAGATTGTGCCTATTTTTTGTGGTTTTCTTCTAATTACCGAAATTTCACTCATGATAAAAAAAATTATTAGTTTCGTATGGTAAAAGTTCACTACTACAATAGTTGATGGCACTAAGACAAGTACTTAATTTTATGGTTTATTGTCATTCTTATATAATTTCTAATTACGAAAATTTCACTCATGGTAATAATTTTTTTTATTATTTTCATAAGGTGGAAGATCAATATTTTGGTACTACAGATAAGACAAGTATTTAAATTTATGGTATATTGTCATTATTATATAATTTCTAATTACGAAAATTTCACTCATGATAACATTTTTTTTTTCATAAGGTGAAAGTTCACTACTACATACATTAGTTGATGGCACTAAGACTACTATTTACTTTTGGGGTTCATTGTCATTCTTATATAATACGATGTTCTTACTCTTTACAAGTATGTTAACAATAGTAGGAATGTTATTTGATAGTTCATAAGAAATTGTTATCATTTCACTTTTTCGTAATTAATTTTTAATTGAAATCTTTTAGGATATTGTCAACATTGGTGGTACAAGCTCGAATTATGAATCTGAGAGTAAAGGAATTTCACTTTTATTTATGTGGTATGTGAAGTACTTAATACCATATTGAAATTGTTTCTTATAATTTATATTCGAGATGGTAATATATTTCGTTTGAATTTTTGTAGGATATTGTCAATATTTCTTGTAGAAGCTTGGACTTTCAATCTCATAGTGAAGGAATCTCAATTTTATTTACGAGGTAATTGCAATTGGTATGATTGCGAATTTACTTGTCATTTTTTATTTAATTTACTGGCCATTATGAAACCGATTGAAGAAATATGTAGATGAGCTAAAAAATTTGCATACGTTTTACAATTTGTAATTTGTAGCTCTTTTTCTTTGTCATGGAAAAGAAAAAAAATTAAAGAGTTAGGAAAAAAATTACATCATATCAATTGAATTATATGAAACACAAACTATGTGTGTATCACAAATTATAGAGTATAACCAAGTAGATACCCAAATCTTTATAAACTAATGAATAACATAATTATTTGGATAAACAAAATTAAGGCATTGCAATATACATATTTGACTTTTTGATATCATGATAAATGAAATAATCTATGAAGCAAAAGAATCAAAGACTCTGATGATTCATTATTTGGTGGGATTTTTTGGAGCAATTAGGTACTCAGTGAGTGAAATTTTGGGACCACTAAGTTTAAAATGAATTTGATACAGAAACTTATGTATTTATACATAATTTTTTTTATATTAGCCGAATATATGTTTTTAACCTAAATATTTCAAAATATTTTCATTTTAACCTAAAATTACGTATTCATGTCTTTAATGCCATTCATTTGACATGTCATCAAGCCGTAGTTAGGTTTTATTTTTGTTGCTTTATTGATTTTGAAATGTGTACAGGGTGATAGGAAAAATAATAAAGATACTAATCTACTTGAAAATTTCAGAATAAGATTATAGGCTTTTCCCTAAATTAAATTCATTCTTTTTAGAGTCCTAATTTAAGATGGATCTCAGTCCTATATGTGAACTATCAATATAGCAGTTGACTCCAAGAATATGTTACTAGTATCAGGGGACTAAAACGAAGTATAAATTTCTTGCATTCCCTATCTAATAGTATTTAGGACCAATTGGAAATCAGTTGACGAAAAACTGATCGATATAAGATTGTCTTATGTTCCCAAAAATGAAAAAGAAAGGTCTGCCTGTGTTGTTTTATGGTCTAGAATAGGCATTCACCTCCTTGTCCTAAGCCAAACAATTGAGAGAGTTTTTCTTATATAGGATTCGATAAAACTATGTGTCATTAACTAGATGATAGTAAACAAAATCCATCATAGGCATAAATAACTATTGTAACGTAAATGTGACAAATCACATTCATTAAAATTTTATACTTTATCCGAAATATATAATGAGGTGAGCCTAAGCCAGGCTTCAGCCTGGCGCCTATGCCCGTAAGGCATAGGCATTAATGAAGGAGCCTCGCTCGATTTGAGGCGAATCGCAACATTTGAATCTTTGTTAGACCTGGGCCTGGGCATACCTTGGACAAATTTATTACTGCATCAGTTTTCCCTTGGTTTGAGATCACTCTGTAATCTTATATACTCCACCTTTTATTTATTGTATGGACAAACGAAGAAAGAAATTAAAGCTTGATCTTCTTAACCTTAGTTTTAAAAAATCCTTAAATGAAGAAATAAAGCCCAACCAACATTCCATGAAGTCTAGCTTGATTAGTATGAATTCAATCTACAAAATCTGTCTGCAATTAATAATAACATTGCTAAATTAACTTATGAACTATGCTATTATAGTTTTATATAAATCAATGTAACCTGTAGTTTGCCATTGTTCATATCTGTACTTATCGTGTTGGAATACTCAACTGGTTTATACGTGTTCAAATTTGGGTTTATAGGGTCAATGTGGACTGCTTCATTCCCATTTTTTTTTGCTGTATTCGATCTGATTTATGTTCTATAACATTAGCCTCCAACTGTTTGAGGATGACAGTGCTCAATATAGGTGAAATTTCTCCTTCTTCTATTGAAATGGAGATAACATCCACTGAATTTGGATCTATAGTGGCTCCATAATGTCAATCAGTAGCTGTAGAAGTTATTGCTTAGTTCGTGGATGTCACTGCTACATTTAGTAACAAATATAGTAATAAATATTCTCCACCTATCATATAACACACATTTAGGACTACGTTCACTCCCCATGCCTTTATTCTTTTACATTTTTATAATCTAAAAAGCTAATCTTTAGAACTTCAAACAAAGAAATCAACATACTTTAAATAGTGGGGTATGCTAATAGTAGTAAACAAGAAAACAAAATAATTAAGAATATTGAAAAAACATAAGTTGTCCTCTAGAGTTCCCTTGTCCACTTCACTGGAGACTCAATTTCATTATTAAGATTTGGTGAAATAGTCTCTACTGAAGTGTTTGGAGGGAACTCCCAAACTCATCTGATAAATATACATACTGCTAAGAATGATGAGATTCTTGGTAGCGATCTGCCTAATCAATTTGCCTACAATAAATATTTTAAGTCTTATATTTATAGAGTAACTATATTTATTTACTTTAATATGTATAATGAATATTAAATTGTAATTTCAGTTCCATATATTTTTATTAATGACAGCATATGTACATACAACATAATCGTAATTTTATTTATGATCTTTCTTGAAATACACCTTATTCATAAATAAAATAGTCTTTATATATCACAAATGAACTAAAGTAAATGAAATAATAAAATGATGAACAATTATATAATCAAGATTAGTCACAATATACTTCAAACTATGAGAATCAAACAAATAATTCTAGTAATCAGTACAACCAACTCCTGATAAAATACATTTATAGATAAAACTCCATTATTGATTTGCAAACATTCTAACAAGTCTTTCCTCCACCCAGTCCCCATTTTTCAGCCCTCTGTACCATGTAAATTCATAACCTTAAAACCGAGATCAATTAGTTTACATATGTCAATCACCTCTCTAAAATTGCGAACCTGTTAATTTGGTAGAATGGTTGTTCCTATTTCTGCGTTTGAAAGAATTTCATTGACATCCCCCCCAACCCGTAAACCCCCACCCCCACATACACACACACCACGACTAAGCCATGACCTCGGACTATCGTCACTTAAATTATTCAACAATTTTTCATTCCTCTTTGCGTCGCTGAACCTCAGGTACCCCAGGGGAAAAATCACTTTGTGTTACCGATATAAGAGCTCTGAGAACTTCTTTAAGCCTATTTGGCAGCCTTTGCAATGATCTTTTGAAGAATGTTAAAAAACCTAATAGGTTTGAATTGAGACATATTCTTAGGATTTCACACTTTAGGGAACAAAACTATGTGTATGTTTTATATGTATAAAAGGCAGCTTATTATCAGGAATCAAAATTGTGATCTGATCGACGATATACCAGTAATTTTGGAAGAATAAAACAGGCATACCACCGAGGCCAGGTAATTTTAACGGTTACATTTGCTTGAGAGCAGAATGCACCTCTGAAGCCTTGAACTCTTGTAAGAGTGCGCCATTCATTTTTGTGGTGACTTAATTATTAATCCCATCTAGAATTTCCCGATGATCCAACATGTGAGGCTCACTTGACTCAAAAATAACTTTTCAAAATAGTTTACCGTGCATGCTGTAATGTCGTCATCATTTTGCGCCCGAACTCAGTTCTCATCCTCTATTGAATGAATGTAGTTTTTCTTTCTCTTGTGCTTTGTTTTCGCATGAAACTACTACGTATTTTTGTAACCCTGCTTTAGCTATTTGACTTTTCCCCTTTGCTTTCATTTTAATTCCACTGCCTTCAATAATTTTTCTGTCCTTCTCTAAACCCTTTATACTGGTCGTATTATCCTCATTGAATGGAAGAGACTTTAAGGTGTTAACGGTTTGTCGTTTCTCTTTGAGTTCCATTTACATGAATTTTCTCGTTCGTTGACTCCACTGGCTCAACTGATTTCAACATTGCTTTAATTTATCCTCGATTGCCCTGGAATTTCCCTCCCCCCCCCCAAAAAAAAAAACTACTACTATATTTTGACATTTTTCCTCTTTGGCCTACCATGCTTCATATCTCATAGGCTTATGTCTCCTATTCACTATATTTGGCTTTTCATTATACTCTCAGATTGAACTGCATATAGAAATATGGCCTGAATCGCGTTTATTTATACGACACACAACAACATTCGAGAACATCAAACTCCATTCTTGATTTGCAAACATTCTATCAAGTCTTTCCTCCACCCACTCCCCATTTTTCAGCCCTCTGTACCATGTAAATTCATAGCCTTAAAATCGAGACCAATTAGTTTACATATGTCAATCACCTCTCTAAAATTGCGAACCTCTCAATTTGGTATAATGATTGTTCCTGTTTTTTCTGCGTTTGACATAATTTCATTGACACTCCCCCCACCCCACCCCTACATACACGCACACCACGACTAAGAAACAACCTCGGACTATCATGACTTAAATTACTCAACAATTTTTTATTCCTCTTTGCGTCGCTAAACCTCAGGTTCCCCGTAAAATTATGTGATTCTCCATGACTGTCATTATTGAGAACATTTTTAATACATATGTTTTGCTCAAACATTTATAAAACTCATTATTTTATCTTATTTCTAATTATCACCCATACAAATGTGTTAGCATTTGTGATAAATGTAAAATCAATGAGTACGTTATTATTGCTTAATTGTTTCACACAAATCATTTATTTAATTTTGTTACTTGTGCATAAATTGTTATAAGATTTATGCTCTACATAAAAAAAAATTAAAAGCTCATATTTATTTATTCAAAACCTTTCGTATTTATTTATTTAAAATCTCAAATCAAATATGTGAAATTAACCGTACGTGGCCACACCTATTAACTTTAAAACCGGGTCTTTCTTAAACATGAGGGAACTCTGTTGGATTTGGTTTTGAGTTTCTTCGAACAAGCGTATCGTTTTGATGTGGACCTAGGTTTAACTCCATGGTTGGTCATTTAATAGTGTATCGTTTCAAAATTTGGCGATGGACCATCGGGGCTTTGATCAGAGAGATGAAGATTCCTCGTTTGGGATAAAAAAACAAGGTTTGTAGGTTTGTTTCGATTTGTACTCTATAGAAACTCATGGTGTATCTTTTTACACCCATATGTGGTGTGTCGATTTGTATAAAATAACATCTAAATCTCATGGTGAATCGTTTTTTTGTTTGTTGACTGATGAATCGCAACTGGTACTTCGGGGCGTGATCCGTCGATTTTCCTGCCAGAGATACGTCTGTATAAGGTGCATCAAGTTTCAATTTTGAATCTGTCTAGTCTTGCCAAGACGGATCGATTTTGGTTGTTACAATCATGGCGGTTAGTTTATACACAACTCTCTACACATTTTCGGTTGTACCTAAGTGTAAATATATGATGAATCAAAAACAAAATTTTATAGCGTGTCGGTTTGCTGAGTCACAATTCATCTCTTACTTTTTTTTTTCGGTTGATCCTTCGATTTTGATCGGACCGGAGAAAATGGTCTATCAGTGCTGCTGGGAGTCGTTTAGCTAAAGGATGAGGAGGGAAGATCTCGACGGGAAGACGCAGAAATACCACAGGTTGGGAATAACCGTTTACCAAGGATGTATACCAAAATCTTAACGTCGTAAAAGTATATGGCCCTGTTTGGTTACGCAAATTGTTTGATTATGTAAATTGTTTCATTGTGAATTAGTGAATTATAAATGAGTGAATTTGAAATGAGTTAAATCCAATTTTACGCGATGTTTGGTAATTTGAAATTGATGTTAAAGTTCTATGAAAAAAATATAAAAACAAATCAAGAGAGAGGGGGAGGGAAAGAGAGGGGGAGAGGGGGAGGGGAAGAGAGAGAGGGAGAGGGGACATGCACTTAATGTGACTTCTATTTCAAATGGATTCATTTCACATTTTTTGTGAAATGATCCAATTTCAGATTTTGCACATGAGTTAAAATGGGACAATTAATGAATCATTTCATTAATGAAACCAAACACAATTAATGAGTCAATTTGTAAATGGGACAATTTATTAATGATACAATTTACAATTTTGGGACAACCAAACAGAGCCATAGTGAAAACCGTGATATGAAGAGCAAAAATGAACCTCACTTTTAGTTGGGTCTTTGGATTTTACAGTGAAATAATTTGTTGTGACAGTGAAATAATAGATATGGTATGACCCTTCGACTCAAAATATGGTCCGACTGTTATTTAGACTACTGACACATGTTATATATTTCGCATTTATTAATAGATTTGCCGATTCTATACACTAAGCTAAGCTAGATGCAAGTTTTTCTATTAATATGTTAAATTTGTCTTTTTTTTTTTGGTAAGAGGGAAAAGAGAACAAAACATAGTCATGAGTAGCTTGTCCTTTCAATGGTCAGACTCGATGCATCCTCCCCTAAGAACCGGGTGATTTGGTCATGAGCTTCTTCAACTTCAACAAAACGATCATCTTGCTTTCTTCCTTGCTTTACGAGCCAGTTTGCACATCGGTTGCCCTCTCGATGAATGTGTCCAATTTTAGCACAAATGATCTTCTTAAGCTCAATATAATTTTCAATAATATTGACAAGCAGGTGGTTTGTTCCCTCCTCATTGTTGATGAGATCAGATGGTTCTAGCCTTTCTCATGAGCCATATTAAGGTCAAAGAAGATACCATAAAGCTCGACATTCAGAGTGCTCATACATCCATGTATTTTGCCACAGAATCCTACAATCCAACAACCATGTTCGTCTCTAACAAGTCCTCCATACGCCCCTAACTTTGTTGTTTCGTCCCAGCTGCCATCCGTATTAATTTTGATATAACCTGCAGGCGGAGACAACCAATATATGGGAACAATGTGACTCTCCTGTTTTTGTTTAGCATTTTGGCCAAATGCTTGCCTAATGTCAGTGGCAAACTTTTGGCTAAAATGCATAATCAAATACGGGGGAGTATCATAATTGTCAAACACAAATTTATTACGGCCTTTCCAAATATTCCACAAACAAAAAATAAAGAAAACATACCACCCTTTGTCTTTCCGTTTCCAGATATTATCAATAATCCACTCATGAAAATTAGAACACACACCTCTATAACATGGGTAGGGAAAGAAATGCGGCAAACCTCACGTGCAACGTGGCAACCTCTATGAACGTGCTCCATGTCCTCCACGTTATAGCAAATACCACATCTGCTGTCATCTGAGAGTCCCCTGATAACCCTCTGTTGGTTAATGAGGAGTTTGTCATGCAAGATGGTCCACATGAATGTTTTAAGTTTTGGTGGGATTTTTAAGGAACCAGATTTTCTTCCAATAGTCAAAGGGCGCGGGGTTTGGGGAGTCAAGGCTCATGAGAGAGAGGTAACAAGACTTAATGGAGAACTTGCCATTGGCACTGGGAGCCCAACTAGGTCTATCCGCTCTAATGGCAACACGGGGGAGGGGGTATTAATGATATCACTGGAAATACTACTCGGGAATTGACTTTCAATCTCGGTGGTGTTCCACCCCTATCACTTGTGATGAGGGTGCTGACCCAGACTTAACTCCTAGGCACGTTTGGTGGCTTGAATCTCCCCCTTCCGCACCACCAGTCTTTAAAGATGTGAATATCATTACCATTCCCAACGATCCACTTGGTATTATCGTGGAGTGTGTTTCTGTACTTGAAGATACTTCTCCAAATGTGGGATGCATTAGCTTTCTTGGGCCAATTTCTAGGATTGGGGTCCTGAGTCTACTTGCATTTCACCACTTGAATCCATAGGGGTTCTTTTTCAGTCATAATTCTCCAGCCAATCTTGGAAACCCACGCCTGGTTGTTAAGGACGCTACTCCGAAGATCAAGTCCTCCCCTCGGTTTAGGTTTGCACTCATTCTCCCAAGACACAAGCTGGATTTTTTTGGTATTAACATTATCACCCCAAAGAAAATTTCTGTTAATTCTGTTGAGGGTATCGCATGTACTTTTGGGGAGGAGGGTAGTTTGAATGGTGTAATTAGGTATAGTGGAAGAGACTGATTGAATCAGGGTGTCCCTTCTAGCTAAGGAGAGGAGTTTAGATTTCCAACCCGCAAGGCGTTTATTCACTTTATTTATGACCTCAATGAAGAGCTCCTTACCAAGTCTACCATGGACCAGGGGAAAGTCTAAATAAGTACCTCAGTTCGGGATGAGAGGCATGCCGCAATGGTGGCTGATCTCAAGCGCCACCCTCCGACGAGGGATATTCGGGGAGACGAAGACTTTAGATTTACTCAAATTAACTTTTTGCCTAGAGATTTCGCAAAAGTCTTCGAGGGTCTCCTTCACTATCCTACACGAGTGATGGGTGGCCTCCGTGAATAAAATAAGGTCATCCGCGAAAAACAAATGAGAGATGATCAGGCCATGAGGGAAAGCTTTAAGTCCTTTCCAGTCCTTAGACTCAACTTTGTTTGATGTCATCGAAGAGAGATACTCCATACACATCACAAAAATGTATGGTGATAGGGGGTCCTCCTGCCTTAATCCCCTGGTGGGTTTGAACTTCGGGAGGGGGGAGCCGTTCCACAGAATAGCCGTGGGCGTGGAGCTGACACAACTCATGATGAGGTTACTAAGTTTGACACTGACTTTGAACCATCTTAGGATTTTAACAATAAAATCCCAGCTCATTCTGTCGCAAGCTTTTTCAAGATCAACTTTAAAGATAACACCCCCTTTCTTACCCGTTTTCTTGGAGAGGGAATGGATAATTTCCTGGGTTATGATGACATTGTCCGAAGTTTGTCTCCCCGGGAGGAAACTCGCTTGGGCCGGGCTAATAATTTTGCAAAGGATGGGTCTCAACCTATTCACAATAATCTTGGCTATGATTTTACACGCTACATTACAAAGGGTTATTGATCGAAATTGGGTGATAGACTCTGGGTTGTCGATTTTGGGGATGAGGGTGATGTGACTCTCATTCATATATTCGGGGACTCTCCTAGAAATGAAACAGGAGTTAATGAATTTAGCTAAACAGGGGTTAATAAGATCCCAAAAATTTTGGTAAAAAAAGGGGTGGGATCCCATCTGGGCCCGGGGCCTTCAGGGCTTGCATACTAAAGGTATCTTTCTTAATCTCATCAAGTCAGATAAGGAAATCAAGGGGTATTATTCTGACGTGAGTTGAATGTAAGAAAATTCGTCACACTAAGAGGGACATCATGTGTGATAACCCGGATATAATTATGATAAATTATATTTAAATCATGATTATCTTATGTGATATGAATAATGTATTATTAGTATATCCAATGTTAAGTGATTATGCTTAGTCTAACCCTACTTTCATAAATCGTGAAATGTCGAGTTATGTACGAACACAAAATTTTATTATTTTTGATAGAAATGTTCCTATTTAAGACTAGTTTTGACCCTTATAACATTACAATTGACTTGAGGTGAAAACTATATAGTTGTATACATGTGATTTAGGGTTTTAACACAACAAACGGTGCATCAAACGGACGTCCGAGTAAGAAGTTAGGCCGAATTTACGAACAAGGGGCAAATCTGTCCATTCCCTTTAAGTGGTAAATTGTCTTTTAGTAAACCAAATGTTTTAATTTGATTGTTTGGCATGGGAGGCAGCCTTGTCTGACTTAAAACTCTTCTTCTAACCTATTTCTTCAGCAAATAAAACCCTAGGTTCAGTTTTGTAGAGTTTTTGCTTAAGGAAAGAGAAAGTGGAAGTTTAAGGAAGAAAAGATTACAAGAAAAGCTAGAAAAATTCCAAGAAAATACTTAAGGTGTTTCCAAGGTAAAATTATGTGTTAATATTGTTTTAATCTTGTATTATACTTATTTCAAAGTATATAATCGTGAATTATTGATTAAAATTTCATTATCCTTTGTGATAATATGCATTGGTTCATATGTGAGATAAGTGGTGTTTATTTCAAACTTGCATATCTCTTTGTGTGCTTACTGGAATTGAGAGATTCCAATTGAATATGAAAGTAGACTCATATATTCATATCATATCCGAGAATCAGAATTTAACTCCTTGTGGTTACGCCTTAGCGATGGTTGCAAGTTGGTATATGGTTGCTGTTTGTATATTTCATTTCGGTATTCCCTGAGTTTGGTCAAGCTTTTGAGATAGAAAATGAAGTCAAAAAATTATGAAACTTTAATTCTGTACTATTCAGTATGTGTATTGAAAATGGGTTGAAAATCATGGAAAGTTATGTTGGATAAAAATTATGAAAATTCTTGGAAGTTGAAGGAACAATAGAGGAGATTATAGGACATATTTCTTGTGTTATAAAGAAATGGTCATAACTTGATATAGGAAGCTTGAAAAATTACACCGTCACTTGTACTGGAAAGTATATTCATATATGTTTTCATATTGATAAGGTTAGACACATGTATTTATAGAATTTAGGAATATGGGATGGTTAAGTATGGAGGAGAATAATTTGAGGCCATACTGGATACCCCATGAGATAATGTTTTTATCTGCTCCTTCCCAAGGGTATTTTGAGTACATGTTTTATATTTATATATATTGAGAAGTATACTTTTATGTTTACTTGATTTTATTTATAAATTCCTTACGAGGTAGTTTCTATGGTTGAATGTTCATAACCTTATCAACATATATATCATTGTTTCGTCTTTACACATGTTTCATGGAATATGACTTGAGTAGAATTATATTGTTGTTGTATAGTCATTAAAAGTTACATAGATATATTAAAATAATACTTATGATTGAGATTCATTACTGATTTAGTTGGATTAACAAGTGTAAGGTCAAATCAACCCAGTTCAGCTCCACCCGAAGGAAACGTGAATACATAGTTGACTACCCAATGTGAGTGTACTTACTGATTTGATTATGGGTATGATGTGTATGTATTATATGTTGAGATGTTATGGCTTATTAAAAGTCAAGAGATGTTGAGATGTTATGGCTTTATAAAAATCAAGATATGTTGAGTTGCTATGCAATTCAGGAGATGTTAGGTTACTAAAACCTATGGATATGATTATTGCCTACGGGCAGGAGATATGGGGTTTATTAACTCCGGATATGTATATGGATTAGTTTGGAACAAAGATGGATATATTGATATGTTGAGATGTTAATATAGTACTTTTACTATATAGAAATGTAGTACATTCACCGAGTTTTTAAACTCATGGTTTTATATGTTTACATTTTCAGGTTTTGAAGCTGCCACTGCCAGGTCTAGGAGGTTGAGTGAATAGTAGTAGGGTCTCTTTAGTTTTGTTTTATATATTGTATTAGTTGTAATTAAGTTAAATGGTATGGGAGTTTTGTATAAATTATGTCTCCTTAAAACTATTGGATTTTTAGTATTCCACATTTTAACTTGAAGTTGTTTTAATGTGTATTACAAAATAAATAAATAAATAATAAATGTAGTTTGTGAACTATTTAGTTAATTATATCCTAATGGGGTTAGGGTGTGACATCGTGGTTGAGAGGGTTATCAGCTTTAAAGAGATTCTTAAAGTAGTCATTAATGTGTTCCTTTAAAATATGATGGTTCTCACACCACTCTTTCAGTTATACTTTAAAATTCAACACTCTTTCTATTAACAACTATCATCAGCTTGTACCTCTTAACTTTATTCTACACGTTATTGTGGATAAAACAAAAGGCACTCGATGTGTTTTTATATCAACTCTTGTAATAAAAAAAGGTGTATTCTAAAGAACAACCTTTACAATAACCAGAGATGTACTTATGTCGAAAATAACACCAAGCTCTATAATCAATAGTAGTTTTGATTACTCAAATGTTGTTTTTAGTGGTAAATGATGAACAAAATGCTTCGAATATATAGATAGATATCAAGGTGTATTAGCCAAAGAAAGATAATGGTAAGTCTAATCCCGATATTCAATAAGGTTACTAATTTCAGATTACTAAAAAATTTATGTTTAAATCAAGTGACTATGGCTCTCAAACATCTGATATCATTTTGAATAATCATATGTCTAAAATAAATATGTCATGCTAGAGTTTCTATAATAAATATAAAGGAGCATTAAGATGCAGAAGATAGTAAAGACTAATCTGAAATAAAGCAGACAAGTCTGAGTTGGGTATTTTCTCTTAAAATGCTTTGTCAACCTCTTTTCTCCATTTCCATCCACTTTTTCGAGCACGAATGAGGCGTTACACAATAAAAATTGTGAATACCTCCCCAGCAGAGTCGCCAAATGTTAAGAGGGGAGTTTAATATGGAAAAATACCAAATTTTTGTACACGTTTTACTTGAGCAACTACGGTTAAGCCTACATATCCTTCATAGTCAGAATCAAAGTCAACATAGTTCGCGGGTTCGTACTATTCATCGAAAAACTCATTTGTGGTGGTTTCTAGAGAGGTGGGTGGTGGTGAAACTCTTCTCAAAACAACTCTAAAAATATCCTCCAAACTCTTTTCTAAAACTCTCTAAGAAAACTCTTAAGACAAGGAAACTCTTCTTCTCCAAAGAAGCCGTCTTTCAAGTGTAAGGAAATGAAGTCTATTTATAACAAAAACCAACCCAAGTGGGTTGCCACATGTCAAATATATGGTGGAGACATATGTTAAACAACATGTGATGACATATGTCCTCTTTTGAATGGCTTGTGTTCCGTAAAATATGTTGCACCTTCAATACTTGAATATTGTCTAATTGATGTATAAATTATACACAAATATGTGTGATATGTTGGACGCGCATATTAATACCTCAGTCGCATAAACACATGGAATTTTATTAATATTAACAATCGATAATCTCATTTAATAATTAAATGAGAGGCTTGTCATTAAGCCCCTCCTACATGATTAGTTTACCATTCTTACGCTCACCTCAGCCTTATAGGCTTTGAACTTATTAAAGGATTCAGTCTCGTGGTGCATAAGGTAGACATATCCATACCTTGAGTAGTCATCAATAAAAGTGATGAAATATTAATAACCAACTCTTGTCTGGATTGTTATAATCCGACACAAATCCGAATGAACCATCTCCAACACATCTTTGACTCTATAGCCTTTGGTCGTGAAGGGCCTCTTTTTAATTTTACCTTCTAAACAAGATTCGCAAAATGGAAGGGCCTCCCCTTCGAATGAGCTTAAACCAAATTTTGAATTCTTTTTAGATTAATATAACCTAAGCATAAGTGTCAAAGATATGATTGGTTCAAATTAGATGGTTATGTTCTCTTTAGGCTATTTTCATTTGAATTATTCAATTAAGTATTTAGTAGTAAATGTGAGACATGCTTTATGATATCAAGATCGGTTTCTAATGTACCAAAACAGAAAAAAAGATTTGCAATTTTTGATAAAAACATCTTTATTAAAATAAATCTAATATCCAACTAACTTAGAAACCGAAATCAAATTTCTTCCAATAGTAAGAACATGAAAACAATCTTCTAAAATTAACTTTTTGTCTCCACAAAAATTTAAAACTAAAAATCAAAATGCTATTACTGATGCTTTGTTATTGTCACCCAAGAACAAAAATGTTTCCCCTTCAGTGAGCTTCTTTGTTATCTAGAATGCCTGCAAATATTATTGGTGGGTCCTAAATCTTGACTTTAGGTCTTGGTATATTGGACCACAAAACACGTCTCAATGATAAAGGAGAAATTATTATTTTTGTTCCTCTGTTTAACCAAGTTGATCGGGGATTGATTCTTCCAATGTTTAGACTTTTTACAAGTGTAGAACTTGCCTTTAAGTTTATTTCTGTAAGAGGGTAGTCCCCTTGAAGCCTGGTCCACCTGCACTCGTTGTTTGTCCTGGTCCTTCTGCACTCTCTGCCGATTCACCACAAAGCCCAGGAACTTTCCACTTGTAACTCTGAAGGCACACTTCAGCGGGTTCATCTTTAGCTTATACTTTCGACACCGAATGAACACCTTTCTCAAATCATCTAGATGGGACTAATCCTTCTTCGGCTTGATGACCAAATCATCCATATAAAATTCCAAAAACTTATGAAAGAAGTCATGAAAAATGCCATCATCGTTCTCTGATATGTTGCCCCAGTATTTTTCAACCCAAAAGGCAGTATCTTATATATGAAATTGCCTGACGGGGTTGTGAACGCCATTTTATCTACATCAGTTGGATATATCTTGTTCTAGTTGTAACCCACATACCCATCAATGAAGCTATACATTTCATGCCCAACAGTTGCATCGATCAAGCTATCAAGGGAGGGTAGAGGGAACGTATCCTTTGGGCAAACTCTTTTTAAGTCCCTGAAGTCCAAACAGATCCTTATCTGATTCTTGTCCTTCTTTCCCACCGGGATAATGCTTGACAACCAAAGTGGGTGTTGTATCAGTTTGATGAACCCAACTGCTAGCAATCATTGTATCTCCTCTTTAATTTTTAGATCCCTCTCAGGCTTGTAAGTTCTTGTAGCTTTCTTTACCGATATGACTGAAGGCATAATGTTAAGCTTGTGGCAACTTACTTCTTCATCTAGACCCATCTATGTGTACTTCCATACAAAAATGTCTTTGTACTCCCGAATTAGCTCAATTAAGGCCCTTATGTTCTCTGCGATCAAATCCATTGAAATTAAGATGGGCCTTGAATCTTCTCCTTTTTCGACTAGATCCAGCTGCTCCATCTCCTGCACCTGTGGCTTCTGGCGATCCCTCATATACCCTGGCTCTTCTTCCACTTCTTTCATAAACTCATGTATATTAGAGTTGTCTATGACCATGCATTGCCCCTGTTGGTCTACTAGGAAACACTCATACACATCGTCAACCTCTTCATTAAGTTATGGCACAACTTCTTCGACCGCCTGCTCACACCTTTAAAGGTGATAGATCACCTTCCCATCCTCTATTATCATCTTCTTGTACTTTCTGTTAATCGTTACAACTGCCTTTTGTTTCCTCTCTCTTGAGGCTTTCGCCAACCTATTCCCTGAAAACCTACATAGCATGCTCTGCTGTTGGGCCTCACGCTCCATCGGGTCCATCCTAGGCCTTATCCTATCTCTTAGTTGTTTAGATATATTCTGGGGTTTAGGATCTATATGATTAACTCACCTACTTTTCTTCTTCCCCCTTCCTCACTACTCTAACCATTCACAATCCCCATCCTTTCTCTGATAAAGGGAACTCTTTCTCCCTCTATTCTTCTCGTCAGGACTCTGGCATCCTCCTCCAGCTCTGTGTAAAATGCTGCATCCACCAGGTGAGTCTCTTCATTTTCAAAGGGCTTCTTTGTTGCATGTATAATGACGTTTGCCTTAATGCATTGGTGATATGTCGAAGGGACTGAACCGTAATTGTGTATCCACACCCTTCCTATCAGAAGGTGGTAAGAAGTAACACTCTCAATCACATGAAATTTAACGTGTGAAGTGAGATTCCCCATCACAATTTCAACACTCATATACCCAATCAACTTGGAGGACTGGTTATCATAACCAAAAATTACCAAAGGCGTTGGTATCAACCTTGCCTCAGAAATATTAGATGCACGGAATGAGCTGATGGGTATGATGTTTATTGATGCTCCCCCATCCATCAGGGCCCTCACAAAACTTACACCATTGATACTAGCCGTGACATATAAGATCCTGTTGTGTGGGAACCTTACAGCCCTATTAGTGTCACTAAAAGTCACTTCGAATAAGAACTTTCTTACCAATATGGCCATTGCCTCCTCCATCTCAATGATGGAACTACATTCTTTCATGCAATGTCCAGGATCTCTTACGTTATCTCCAGTCGGATTTCCTTCGGCATATCCACTTGGTCAAAGAACCATGAGAACTTGGGCGACAGAGATACGACATGGTATTTCATCCCCTGATTTACTTCTTTATTATCCAAATTATATACATCTTCCACATCTCTGGCACTAACTTTATCATAGGCTATCACCACATTAGCCATTCCCCTAGTGCAGTCCTCCAACGCTTCCTCAAACTCTTCTCGTTTAATCTCCAACTCTCTCGCCTCCCATTCAGCCTCTTCATCATAAGCAACTACCAGGTTATATGCATGTGCTGGTAGTGGGTTGTTGTTGACATTCTTCTGAGGGATCTGCAGACTCCATGCTTTCACGTGTTTTCTTATAATCTTCCTTAGTGTAAAGCAGATTTCCGTTTGATGACCAATATTTCAATGGATCTGGCAATATTTGGGATTAGCTCTTGTCTTTGCATCTGGCTCCACAGCTGGAGTATCCTTGGGATCATAAACTATCCCCCTTGGACCATGGCATTCTAACAACTGACAACCTCCACAATAATGCAAAGGAGTGGTGGTGGATCCTCTTTATCTCTACCGAACTTTCTCTTGTTGTCCTTCTTCAACTATTTGGCTTCCTCTCCTCCATAGGCGTATCCCACTCATGGGGACTGGCCACGTGCCACAATGAGCTATATTTGCTGCCTGAACATGACAGGCACCATGATCGGGTTTGGCCGTACGACCAACGATATGTTCATTGATGCCTTTAAAAATGTCGTAAAATTTCCTTCGCGCGTTTCGTTGATGAGCTAACGGATATACTCCGGGAGAAAACCTTCAACACAAATCTGAAGCAGTTTGGACTCCTTATCATCTTCTCTCATATCGAGGGACCTTTCTCTGAACCTTCGGATGTACGCCACCACTTCCTCCCCCGGTCGTTGCTTCTCCCTGCTTAGTTGTGTCAACGTGAACTCATATTCTGACAAAAAGAACTTCTGGACAAACAAAAAATTTATTTCCTCTTACGTTGAGACACTCTTCGAAGCCAAGTGATAGTACCAGGTGTAAGCCTTATCGGTTAGGGATTTGGAAAACTCCCTCAACCTTAGTTTCTTATTATTGTAATGAGATCCCAGACGCTCAACGAAATGCTTTATGTGTTCATTCGGGTTTCCCCCCATTTCCCTTGTACTTATAAAAAATAGGGGGAATGTAGTCCTTTGGGTAAGGTTACTCATTGTACTCTTCAGGATAGGAAGTACAAAATCATCGTACACCAATGACTCTTTTCTGTGTAGGAATAAATTTCTAATTGAGTCAATTTTTTTGTACTTGGCTTAATTGCGAACAAAATAATTTGAGTCTAGACTAGTTTTTAATTTGAGATTAATTGAAGCCTACGACAGTTCAAGATTGAAGAATTTGCAATTAAAAGCTCTGAAGAAGAAATCAAGACAAGTTGCATTCCTCATACTCAATTTGTTCTAGATCACTCAGGTATGAATGCTTAAAAGAATTGATGTGATTTAGAATTTTGATTAAATGATGGATGAGTGAAAGATTTTTAAATATTGGGAATTAAATTTAATATTTGCAAAAAGATATTTTAAAAAGATTTCAAATATTGGGAATTAAATTTAATATTAGTGAAAACGTATTTTAAATATTTTTGAGTTAAAATAATTTAAGAAAATTTGAGGATTTAATTTTAAATGAAAATCGTGTTTTTGATGTCGCTCGAACGACAGTGTATGTCGTTCAAAAGACATGCACTTATCGCTCGAACGACATGGGCATGTCGCTCGAACGATCTGCTGCTTCGGTTTTCGTGTATTATTTTTGTTGGACTCTTATATACTCAGAAATGAATACACCTTATTGCTAAGACGTTTTCAGAAGAACCGTTTACAAAATTCCCATTAAGTTCTTCATCATTCGGATTTTATTCAAGATAAAATTACTCAGTTCTATAGTTTGTGATCCTGAACACATTTTCCGGAAGATTGTTCTTCATTGGTTACATATTTGCTGACTGCGATCATTGGGGATGCTTGCAGGTGTGCCTTGCTAAAGACGAGAGCTGCGGTTTTGGAGGGTTCTTGTGGGAGTCCTTTGCTAAGTTAGACTGCGTGTCTATGTGGATTTGTTGCGGTAGATTCATTGCAGATTTTGCTATGTTTTAAGTTGCGATTTACTGTTCATAGTAAAATAAAAAAGGGGTTTTACCCGAAAGGTTTTGTTTCCTGAAATTGTTTCTTTTACTGCACGCTTTAATTGTTTAATGAATTAAATCACTTAGATGCATGTTTAGGGTTTAAGAAGTTAAAATTGGGATTAACTAAAATAAAAAAAAGTTATTTTTACCTAAATCACACACAAAAGGGCCTTCTCAAATTGGTATCAGAGCATGTTGCACTATTTTATTGTGTCTGCGATCCCGTGACATTAGGTATGCCTTTCGGTAACTTTGATGATTTTAGAACTCACGTGTTTGAAAATTCTAATTGGAAATCATGCATGAAGTCTACTCTTAAATTTTTTGTTAAAAAGGATGATTGTGAGAAGTGTCTTTGCTGTGAGGGGTTTGGCCATAGGATAAATGAGTACCCCACTAAACTTAGGGAGAATTTTAATAAATCGATAAATCGTGTTTCTACCCTTAGTGAGAGTGACCCAGAAGAAGAAAATTTTTATGCTAGTAAGCGAGATCTTCCCACCCTTTTAGTTAATCATGTGAGTGATGATGACATACATTTACATGATTCTTCTGTAGCCACAGGTTGTAATGCCCTAGAGAGTGAGAGTGAGGTAAGTGAGTATGAGAGTGAGGATAAGAGAGACTTGCAAACTTCATTTAAAGAGTTATATGAAGAAACTTTGAAAGTAAAGAAGTTAAACTTAAAATTGGAAGCTATGTTGAAAGAACGTGCCATAAAAAATAATAATTCCAATGCTTTAATTGAGGATCTTAGGGAGTGTGAGAAGAAGATTCGAGAGAAGATAGAATATGTCGAGGGTGAGAGAGATAGTCTTTGAGGGTTGATGGAGGCTATGAAAAAGGAACTACTTGAGTTTAAGGATTCTAGGCATTTACTTGAGACGAGGATAAGTGACCTTGAGGAGAAATTTAGAGATTCGGGTAAGGTCAAATTCGATTTTGAAGCTAGGTCCGAAAAGTTAGATAAAATCTTAGGAACCGTCCAAATCAAAGATCATATGTGTGGTATTGGCTTCGATAGATATGTTGCACCCCTTACCAAAACCAAAACCATGCGAGAAAGAGATCCACCTAGGATCGTTAGGAGAAAGCTTCCTAACATTAGGATATAGCCACTTGGGAACGTTAGAAATAATTGTCCCATAGGAAACACTCCTCGCCATAACTACACTTGTACTCATTGAGGTAGGAGAGGTCATCTTAGACGGTTTTGCTACGATCTTAAAAATGCTCCTAGAAAGTCTAAGAATAAGGCTGTTCCGATTCCCAAAACCCCCCACTCGTTGTTTCAGACATACTTGGGTTAGGAAATCGGATTTAGAGGCGTTATGTACTAGACTTGGTGATACGCGTGTCATTGCCCGTGGTTCTTCCCATGTTTCATCTTTCGAATGAGCATGTTCATCGGTTTGTCATACTCTTGCGTGTTATCATGATATATCTTGTCTAGGGTCTTGACATGTATCTGGTTGTATTTTTTCATTTATTTGAGTCTTATTGAAAAATACAAAAAGATTTTTGATTTTTAAATATTTTTGAAAAAAATACAAAAAGATTTTATTTTTTTGGTCAAAAATATTTTTTCGAAAAATACCAAAAGATTTTCGGTTTTTGTGTCGTGAACTTTCATGTTTGATATGGCATATTGGTGCGCTTGGAACCCTGTCACTTCATTATCCATGTGGCTAGGACATTTGGTCATAATTATTGATGCGTTGAATGATCTTAACCATTATTTTATAGGCTTAAGTTGAGATGCATTTGGATTCGACTTTGTATAAATGCCATTCTTGCACACATACACGAGTTTATATGAATGTTTGACATCACATGAATATTTGAGTTTGGTGAGACGTTCTTATCTCAATTTTGTCATCTATGCGTAAGTAGAGTTAGGAGGAGGTGTGCATGTAAGAACCGTTTACCGCGAGGACTTAGAATGTATAAATGAAAAAAATGATGAGTGTTCATGGGAAAGGGCTGCGAGAGTACAAAATTAACTCGTCGTGAAAGCCACCGTTTAAAAGAGCCCAAAAGAAAATAAAGGCAATAAAAAGAATCATATGCCAAAAATGGGGACAATAGGATTTCTCTAAGGAGAGAAAAATAGATCACCTCAATAGAATTCGAAAAATAATATATAAATTGAGGGTGTTCGGATGGAAAAGCAAAAAATGGGTTTGCACCACGAATCCTAGTGTTGAAACATCGCATCATGATGCTATTGTTTGTAGAATCATCAAAATTACGGATTTGTGTGTATGTTGCTTGTTTAGTTCATTTAGCTCATTCTTAATTATCACATATGGCTAAAATAAGGTTTATTGACATATTGCTATCAATTAGAGCTTCTTGAACATTTTGATGTGTTGAATTTATGATTCATTTGTTGTAGTACAGAACCATTCACTCCATGTCCATGTTTGAGCGAATTGATTCTATGTTGGCATGAAACTCACATCGTTTTATTTTATTTTTTCAGTTTTGAGTCTGTTTTAGTACTGTTTGGCCTTTCCAGTAAGCTTTTTAAGAAAAAATTTCGCTAGACAAAACCTAAAATTTTTTGGAGCTGGAATTGAGTTTTTCTTTATGTCATTCAAACGACATAAGTACGTCGTTCAAGCAACTTATCCATATCGCGATAAGTGTCGTTGAAGTGAAGCTCTATGTCATTCGAGCGACAGGTTCAAACGAAGTTAGGGTTTTATTTAAAGATCTCGTTCGGACGAATTGCCCATTTCGTAATTTTCTCCCTCTCTCTCTCTCTCTCTCTCTCTCTCTCTCTCTCTCTCTCTCTCTCTCACTTCTTAGATAGATCCATCCGCCATTGTCAACCTATTCAAAGCTTAAAGTTACTCCTATCATCACTGATTTGGAACTTCCTATTGCACTGTTGATCCCCTGGTTCGTGTTCCTCCTTTCTCCAGCTTTTCGAGTTTGATTTGAAGCTTGACGGAGCTTTTGTGTTCGAGGATTATTTTCTTGACTTGGAGCTTTGGTCTTTTTTGCTATTGTCACTATTTTCGTCCCCATTTCTTCACAGAGATCGATTCTCACTGATTCAAGGTATTTTTTGTTAATTTTTCTACTATGGTTATTTTCTGTTAGCTGGGTTTCTGTTAGTTTATGATTCCAAATTTTGAGTGAAATTAATATGCACAACGTTTACATTATTTTGCTACTGAATACGTGTATTATTCGTTCTTAATTCTGGTTTGGGATAAAAAATCACGTTTGAGCTATGGCTTGTTTGAAATTTTGGGATTAAAACACATAACACTCCTACATTGTTGATGGTGTTGATTTTTTTAAATCAAATCACTGTGTAGGGTGTTTATGATGTTTCAACTAAAAAAATTTCAAGTTTTGGGGCTAACAGTGTCGACTATGATCTATTTTTTTGTGTCCCCTGTGTGTATTCCAAACTTTATACAAGAAATTTGTTTAAAATTTTTTTTTGGTAATAAATGTTTCTTTGGATTTTGTTGGGATAAAGTAGTTGAGTATTTTATATCTGATTATCTGTGCTGCTATTGTGGTTGGTGTTCGCGATGGTTAGGGTGGACTTGTGTACGAAGATATGTTCGTAGTATTTTGGAGTCGGTTGGTCCATCTTTCCTCCCACTACACATTATAGTTTTCTATCCCATTAGCTATGCCTCCCAGACATCGAGGTGCCCCTCATAGCCATCTTGATGAGAAACCTAGATGTGCTCGTTCCCAACGAGCTTAGGATAGTCGACCTCCCTACTCTGCCATGAGATGGGCTACACATGCCGAGTACGAGCATTACTGTATGCTCAAACTTCATATTCGATCGGTTGTTAAGGAGAGAGTTTTAGGGTTTTCAAGTTTGATCACGTTTCCATACTTTGTTAGATGTTATCTAGGGGTTGGGATTCTTTATTTTATGTCGATGGAGTCATATATCCTGATATAGTACGAGAGTTCTTCTATCATGCTATCCATACTTCAGAGGGATTATAGACTTCCATACGTGGAGTTCCTATCGTCGTGACCGCTGATATGATAATTGAGATTCTATAAATGCCTCACATCCCTGACGCCGTGTTTCCCAGGATCACTGACGATAGTCCATCTTATGAGGATATTCTCCACCACAGTTTCTGGGAGATTCCTCCGGAGAGCACTACTTGGATTCACCGACAGCTACACCCAGCCTTTCGAGTTCTTAACCAGTTTGTGTTATCTTCTATCTATCCTAGGATGAATCATACTCAGATAGGTTTTGACATAGTTTACTTCATGTATGATGTATCCCAGGGGTGGGATATCGATTTACCTTCCATTCTGCTCCAGGTGATGGCATCAATTACCATTGCTGGTTGCACCCCTGTTTGTCCTGCTCTTCCCTATGGGATTATCATTACACGAATCTGCGTATCTGCTCGAGTTCCCGTCTTAGAGGATGACCTATTTCTCTCAGATGCCACTATCATTGATTACGTTACATTCACTCGTTCAGAGAGTTATCTGAGTGTATAGGCGAGAGCGATACCTCCACCCACCGAGGGAGTCTCTTCAGTAGCTGGATGCACTTCCTAGCCAGTTAGTCCCACTGGTCCCAGTCCTGATATGACTCAGCCTTACCCTTCCACATCTTCACCTAGACGCCATACCGAGGAGGATTTCTATACCTTACAGGCATAGGTGGCTGCTCAGGCCAGGATATTTGACACTATGATGGACAAATTTGATGATGAGGCCGAGGCTCGTGCAGTTAGAGATTCCTAAATGAAGGTGTTCTTTGAGGAGATGAGGAGGAGAGAGCAGAGAAGAGGAGCAGGTTCTTCAGGTTTACGACATGATACAACACATACACTGGGGATGAGGATACTGCTGCTGATGATACTCCGACTGTTGATTAGTTTTATGTAGTTGAGAAGTTGTATTTTGATTTTGTATATGATGTACGTATTCTTTATCTGATACGATGTACTCATTTACTTATGGACATTTTATATCAACAGTTTTCGTATTTGATGACATGGATGTATATATTTTAATGATGCAGTCTTATTCCATTATTACTTGTGTTATTTCTTGATTTACTGCTATCCTTATCTATCCATTGTCATGATTTGTTTATCTAGCCATGTTGTTATTATTCAGATTATTTTTGCTAGATCTGGTCTGTCCTACGATTTGTCTATTCCAGGCAAAAAGGGGGAGATATATGTGACGTAAGGGGAGTTTATTTATTCAGATTTATTGCTACATTTTTTGTTCCTCCATACTTCACTTGGGTATTTGTTTATGTCTCGTGTGTATAGGTATATTTATTTAGAGATTCAGATTTATTACTACATCATATTCAAAGACAGATTCACATTCAGATGCTTGCCGATTACATAGTTTTTGTTCATGTCATGTATTTTTATCATTTCGAGTTTATGGAATAGGACATATATTTTACGGCTTATACCATTTTTTTTGTTTTTGTCCCGGAATAGCCAAAGGGGGAGATTTGTAGGAACAAATTTCTTATCGAGTTAATTTGTTTGTAATTGGCTTAATTTCGGAAAAAATAATTTGAGTCTAGACTAGGTTTTAATTTGAAATTAATTGAAGCCTACGACAGTTCAAGATTAAAGAATTTGCAATTAAAAGCTTTGAAGAAGAAATCAAGACAAGTTCCATTCTTCAAACTCAATTTGTTCTAGATTACTCAGGTATGAATGCTTAAAAGAATTGATGTGATTTAGAATTTTGATTAAATGATGGATGAGTTAAAGGTTTTCAAATATTGGGAATTAAATTTAATATTAGTGAAAACGTATTTTAAATATTTTTGAGTTATAATAATTTAAGAAAATTCGAGGATTTAATTTAAAAGGAAAATCGCGTTTCTGTTATCGCTGGAACGATAGTGTATGTCGTTCTAACGACATGCACATATCGCTCGAACGACGTGGGCATGTCGCTCGAACGAGCTTCCGCCTTGGTTTTCATGTTTTGTTTTCGTTGGACTCTTATTTACTCGGAAATAAATACACCTTACTACTAAGACTTTTTCAGAAGAGCAGTTTATGAAATTCCCATTAAGTTCTTCATCATCCGGAGTTTATTCAAGATCAAACTACTCAGTTTTATAGTTTGTGATCTTGAATACGTTTGCTAGAAGATAGTTCATCATTGGTTACATAATTGCTGACTGCGGTCATTGGGGATGCTTGCGGGTGTGCCTTGCTGAAGACGAGAGCTGCGCTTTTGGAGGGTTCTTGTGGGAGTCCTTTGCTGAGTTAGACTGTGTGTCGATGTGGATTTACTACGCTATATTTATTGCAGATGTTGCTATGTTATAAGTTGCGATTTACTGTTCATAGTAAAATAAAATGGCGTTTTACTCGAAAGATTTTTTTTCCTGAAATTGTTTCTTTTACCGCATGCTTTAATTGTTTAATGGATTAAATCACTTAGATACATGTTTAGGGTTTAAGAAGTTAAAATTGAGATTAACTAAAATTGAAAAAAATATTTTTACCTAAAGCACACACTAAAAGGTCTCTCACACTAGCTGACTGCGAGGAAGATGCTATAATCTTTAACATCTCCTTCTGCATCTCCTTCCTCATTTCTTCTGAGGCAGATTCATGAGTTTTCTCAGCCACTAGAGCAATGGGCTGTGGAATTACAGGTGGAATACTTGCCACACCTGTGGTACTCATCATTGGGATAGGCATAGGTACAATGTTCGTGGTGACCGGTCCTATTAGAGCTGCACCTAGTGGGGCTATTAGAGCCTCCATTGGTGTTACGAATGATTTGGTGTCCAATCCCCTTCCCAAAGCCATTGCAGCTATGGGAGTTGGTAATAACTCAAATAATTTGACCATAAAAAGACCCATCTGTGCCTATCCCAACACGGTGCTAGTAGAGGCTTGTTTGACTGTTTGGATTCCTATTACAGTTTGAACTTGGGGAACCTCTACCCGAGGAACCCCATCCCTGGCATCCTTAAGCTCCCTCGCCGCTTATTCCTCATTATGCGGGATAGTGTCAAAATCAGTGGTACGGTTAACATTATCTTATGCCATACTTTTAAAAAAAATACCTTCGCAGCAGAGTCACCAAACGTAAGAGGGTAGTCCCCTTAAAGCCTGGGAGTATAGTAATAACGGTTGAGGCGTAATCCTTATAAATATGGTGATAAACGATAACCCAAGAACTCTTTTAACAAAGATAAGTGAACACACAATATTATATATAATCAATGCTCAGATTGAACTCATAAGTCTCTCATGTATAACTCAAATAATAATAAAGAAACCTCAAAAGAAACTCATTCGAAAGGAAAGAGAAGTAAGCACCCCAGATATACCTTGACAAGCAGCCAACACACCAATAACCTCTAACAAATCTGTGGTTAACTATTAAAAGCTTCACAATAAATGACAATGGTAAGTGAGTAAAACTCTCTAGTTTGCAATAACTTCTCTCTGATATATTCTCTCTCTAGCAATAAATCTCTAGAAAGAACTCCCTTTCTCTGAAGTGGTTGAGGCTAATAAATAACCACACACCCCTCTCGATATGTCTTAGTCTTTATTAATGTGAAAGACCTACCTTTAAAACTTTAAGTATGCCTGATGGATTAGTACACATTACGTCATAATCATTAAATGCAAGGACATGCCTTTTGCCTACACACTGTGCGTCAGAGGACTGTCACGATAGAGGTGGCTCATCAAACTGTCTGACAGCCCCAATACCGTAATGGTTTACTCAAGTTCGAATTGGATAGCGGGCAGGTGGCTAGTGATGCCAGCTATAAAGTAGATGTGACATTTAGTAGGTGACTATTTGGCTCAAAGCTCAATATACGATGGAACTCAAGGTTGCTTTACACGAGCTTCCATAATTAAAAAATCCATCGGTGTTTTATCAGGTGAATCTAAGATGATAAAGACAAACCTTAATGTTGACTTACTTTTTAATCCTTCAAATCAAGTCTCTCTGAAGTTCCCACAGTGATATTATTCGATAGAGCATGTCCTAAGCTTTCCCAGGCCCTGCCAAATCTGGTCTCGCGAGTATCGTTTGACCTCATACTCAATATTATAAATCGCTACAGCATTACAATCAATTTATTTAAAAGATACAATTTGACTAAGTAAGAAAATAAGATTAAGAAGAGCCTTATTGGCCAGTTTCCTCGCTGGGCTATATTACTAGGCTTCCTCGCTGAGCTGCCTCGTTATCTTCATGCTGGTTCCTTCTCTTGAATTTCTTCAATTAATTGGGGAAGTTTTCTCTAATTCAGAGATTACCTTCAAGCCCCCTACAATTTCCTACTCCCTGAGGCTTAACCACTTGTTTAGCTATTGGAAGATGTACCAAAAACTTTTTCGTATTCTTCTTTTTCGTACCCTTTCGGGACATAAAAGATGGGCCTCTTTCAACAACCTGCACAATACCCTTTTTCTTTATGATATATTCTATTTCCTAGAGTTCTTTAAGTAGTAACAACAAAGAGTAATCAAATTTGTTCATGGAATAATTTAGGCAAAACTTCTTAAAGGACTCTAGGAGTGATTGGAGCATGAAATCTATATAGGTTTTCCTATTGATCCTGGTCCAAGCAGTTCCAAGTCCCCCAATATGGATATTATCTTAAGAACATGGTCATGCATGAGAGTATAATCTATCATCTTTGTGTTTACCGACTGCCATAACATCCAGTCTTCTAGCACAATTATGACCCTTAAACACGTTTATAAGGTTTAAAATCATCTTTTCGCTACCTCATCTGACTCGAATGCCTCCTCACCAGGCTTGGTAGAGTATGGTCCAGTTAAAATAAAATTATAATCCTCAGCAGTGAGGAGAATGTTTATATTAATTTTATAGTCTATAAAATTTATTCCAGTTAATTTATTTTCCTTTAAGATAGAAGCACGTGAGTACTAATAGATAAGATATATCAAGCATGAAAGCATGGAAAGCAGGATAAGTGATATAAATATATCTAACTAGAAAAGATCACAAAGACAATAGAAATGAAAATGATAAAAATCAAAAGCTACGGATAACCAGAAAATCCATACAAATATCCAATGTATCATCATCCAAACACATAATAAGATACTCTAAACATAATATGAGTAATAAAAACAAAATATCCAAATGTACTAACAATTAAGTACATAAATGTCTCAACAAATCAACAATAAAGATAAAAAACAATCTCTAATGCTTATTAGTCCACTCATTTATAGTCTCGTAATCGTCATCATAGTCCTCCTCCTCATCATCCTTAGCAGATAGTGTAGGAGCAGGAGCAGGAGCAGGAGCAGGAGCAGGAGCAGGAGTAGGTGTAGGTTTAAATGTAGGAAAATTAGGTACGGGTGGTGACTCTCAAATAATGCCTAATAATAGAGATACTATTCTTTAGAGTAGATGTATCCCCATCAACCTAATTAAGACAAAACTCAAAATGATCATACATATATGTTATCCGATCATCCATACTCTCAAAGTCATAACCATGTAAGCTGAGTATCAAAGTACTATTGAGATGGATTATGAGAACATGGAACATGCATTGGTGCTGGATCCTCTCCATCAAGATATATGGGTTGTGATGGGGTCATCCATAAGTCTAACCAATAGAGCATAAAGTGATAACAATCGATACCGGTCCTAAATTGGAAGCAAACTCTTATGAGTAAATCCTAAGAACACCTAAAGAATACATTTATCGAGTGTAACACCCCGTATTTTTATGATATTAAATAATTATGAGATTAATTATTATTGTTGGAGTAATTAAATTAAAAAGGTGAAAAATTAATTTGTTAGTTAATTAATTCAGATTAAAATAATTATTAACTAGCCCGCCAAGGATTAATACTTATTGATAAAAGTTATTGAATATTACAGTGTGGTTATGTGATATGGAATTATAGAATTTTATAAATTCTCGTGAATGTGAAACATGATAGTTTGGTATATTATGTCGGGATGCGTGTGTGAGTCATGTCGAGAATAATTTATTGGATTAAAGAAGTACATTATTTTTAAGTAACTCGTATGACCATTTCGAGAGTGCTATTGAGTCCGTAAGGGTCGAGATAGTCTGAATAGTGTACTCAGGGTTTTAGCTTGGGTCTCGGGGCAATTTTAGGCCTAATCGGCGTCCCGGAAAGGCGTTTTGGTAAATTGCATTTTTGAGGTTTAATAAATGACGAAAATTAGATAATTAAAGATGAATGTACGTGGGTGAGAGGGAGTCTATAAGTTTCTAAACCTACGAGAGAGAGAGAGAGAGGGAGAGAGCCACAGAGGAAGAAGAAGAGCTCCATAGGTGTTCTTGGTTCAAGACTCAAACCCTCACACCACAAATCCCACCAATGTGTAGATCGGAGAGCGAGGAAAACAACCATAGAAATTTCTTCAATGGATAAAACCATCAAAATCGAGGAAAATGTTTATTACTTTCTTTCCATTAGTAATAATTGTGCTCATGTTAGTATAGGAATCAAATACATGATGTAGAATTGGTTTGGGGGAATTTAGAGAACTTAAATCATATATTGAGAGTTATTTTGATGAAGAATTGAATCCCTATGTATGTTGAATAGCAATCCCAAAATTATATGTTGTGATTGAGAAATGAATCTGAGTTTTAATGGGTCTTAAATTAAAAATTGAAGAACTAGGGTTCTAAAGGGTTCAATTTGGGGATTTCATATTTAATTGATGTATTGTAAGGATTCAATGATTCTAGGTTGCAATAAATCATCTAAGCATGTTAGAAGATCAATTAAGTTGCTGTTTTGGTGATTGGGTTGAAGAATTTAAAGGTTTTAGGATTGAATTTCCGAGGAAGACGAATTGTAGCAGATGAAAAATATAACATGTCCGGTAGGGGAGGATTATGCTCAATCTCATTCGAATGAGATTGAGTCTCATTCGAATGAGAATGCATATTTTTCGAACGACATCCATTCTAGTTCGAACGACCGGTTCAAAATCGGGAAAATTCTATTTTAGTTCAATTCGATTTGTACAATTATTTTGAGTGAGGAAAACTATCATTTGACGATATTAGCATTGTGCAGAATTGCTAGCGGATATTCGTAGAGTAATGCCTTACATATTTAGGAAATGTGGGTTAATGATTTTAGCGTAAGTGCAGTATTGCTAGGGGTTGTTCTTAGAGTCATACCTTATATATTTTGGAAAAGTGAGTTGATCGTGAAAATTTCGAGGGAGAATAATCGAGATAATAATATTATAAGTAATAATGAGAAAATACTGCGTATGGAAAAATACATGTATGGGTTGGGTGAATACCTTGATTTTTTATAGGATGTGAGAATGCCTATTATATGATTGTATTTATGTGTATAGAATAATTACGCTGCTTGCTATCGGCATGAGGTTTCATGCAGTGGACAGTTTTATCCTGGGTGACCCAATGGGGGGATATTGAACTTGTACCCACAGCATATGAACTTAGATACGTGCTATCTATTACGTAGGATAGTTTCGACGGTTGAATGGGAGTGTAGGTATGTGCGTGAACCATTTAGCTGGTGAGTATGCTCGCCTCCAATATTTGGGTTATGAGATTCATGGTTTGTGAGAGACGCCAACCCAATTTGTCCATATGCAGTGAGCGATGCACCAGGACATGATAGCAGAGTATGCATTGCGCCAAGTGGTCTTAACCAAGGGGTGTAGGATTATTATCTATATATGTATAGGGATGTTGTGACTATATGTATATATGTGCTCGTAGATATTTCTACTTTGTGAAACTAGTAGATATGGTAATAATAATAAATGTTTTGCGCTAAGTGGTCTTAACCAAGGGGTGACAAGTATATATATATAGGGATGTTGTGACTATATTTATATAAATATACTTGGGGAAAATTCTGCTATGTGAAAATTAGTAGATATAATAATGAGAAAAAGAATGATTCAGTGAATAAAAGTTTACCCATTCGAATGGGGGATATAACGAAATTTAGTTAGGTGGGATAACTATTTAATAACGTACTGTATGGGCGATACGGGATACCGCTTTGGAATATATTTAGAAGTATAATGTTATGGACTAGTTGGGAGTGATATAGATAATTAGGTGGGGTAGATGTATATTAGGCATGCACAATAAACGAGAGGTGAGAATCTTATGTGAGAGTTCGAAACTAACATGAACATAATACTTGCTTCATTGCAGTTTTAAATACTTGCTAAAATAAATATTTTAACAACTCGGGCTCTGACCCGTTTCTTGCTATTCTCATATGTTTTGTTATATATATGTATTATATCAGGTACTAGCCACAGGGTTACCACCAGACTTAGACGCGTGGATAATTTGGTGAGATGGAGTAATTGTTGAAGTTGTAAGGCATTAACATTAGACGCTTCCATCTTTCCATTCAGTTTCTAGTTCAGGCATTTCAGTCAGGGAAAGTGTCGCCCGTTCCGAGCTTAGTTATTTCAGAGAGTGCACTTTTCTTATTATCATTTCTTTTGCTGTTAGATTGAGTAGTATTATACCTTTAGTGTGAGACTTTGAACTGGAATGCTTTATCCAGTATTATTTATTTCACTAGTTGTTCCTATTCAATATTTATTTTATTCTGGTGTAATCCAATTAGCTTATGTTTTAAAATGGAAATTTATTAGTGGTTAAATGGAGTATAATTGAATGGGAAAATGTTTTAACACTTAGCTTAATTATTTATTAGGTGATTAATATAGAAAAATTATTTTTCAATAGTGATACTAACAATGAACCAATCGGTCACTTCGGTTTAATTTAACAAAGGTCTGATCACCCGGTATTTAATTAGGCGGGGTGTCACAGGTGGTAACAGAGCATCAAGTTCTAGTGTCCTTAGGATTTCTATGACTTTTCACGTTTTAGCGTAGCGTTCTTTGATGTAGAGCCTTATTATATGATTGTTGTCTTCCCTTACGTATGCGACTTATGTTCTTCTGCTATGAATTATAATGGATGTGACTCATTATGTGAAATCATGTGTGAATCGAACACCGAACATTATAGGACAACCAACGAGGGTCGTAAAAAGGACTGTAGGAGAAGAAGTCTGACAGGAGACATAGAATAATTTGGGAATGATGGACGTGACAAAAGTCACCGTAAGTATTATTTAAGCAAGTGATAATCGAATCATCAATCGGGAACAAAAGGGTTCCCCAGACAAAGTCTTAGGTAATGGTGGAACGATATCAGGATTATCTAGCGTAGTTGACATGGGGAGATCAGAGGGAATCTGTTGAAAATTCATCGGTGAAGATGCGGAGAAGAAAGAGAAAAAGTGTAACAGGCCAATGTAAGTAGAAAATTCGAAGGCAATTGTGTAGAGAGGAGTGTAGCGACACTCAAAATCAAAATTGGAATTAAATTTGTAACTCTTAGGAGTGACATAAAGTGATTAGATTCAATCACCACATATAAAGGAGTGTGTTTGAAATTTAAAGATACATTTTGGTGCGATTTGATCGTGAGGTCTTCCATTCGATGTTATAACAGAGATAGCAGTGAAATCTTAAAACATTACACAATAGGTAGGCTAGAGACCGATCGTGAGAGATAGGTTGAATTGCGTAATGAATTTTCTACCTGGAGAAGGGGGATAGAATAGAAAGGGTTTATAGTTATAAAGGACTGTGTGTCGAATACGTGGTTGGAGGAGAAATACACCTGGAATGAATAATGTTAATGTCATCAAAGTTATACGTTTACAAGTTATTTCAGCACTTCTAGAAGAAGTGAGCCGGGAGGGTTAGAGAATTTGGCCGAAAAGCGAAACTGAACCTAATGGTGATAGTGAAACACCACATGAGAGTATGCCCAATAGGGAACTCATTTAGATAATTTTAAATGATTAATTTCCTATAAAATGATGATGAAGTTTATCAGGGCTGTAGGGGCCAACAATAATTCCTAAAGGTCCACATTTCCAAAGGGACAACGGGAGAACAATTGGGAGCTAAGACTATCAGTCCGAGGGAAGGACATTCCCAAATGGTAAGTGGGAACAGAGAGTGGGACTATCAATGTTGAATGTGTCCATGTTGAGAAGTGTAACCGATAATATTTGAGAATGGTAAACCATGTCAATTAGACATAACAACTGGAGGAGTGAGGCTGCTAGAGGAGCAATTGGGTCAAGATAATTGAGCCCAAGAAGTTACAACTTTAGAGTGGTGGGTTCAGGAAAGACGAGTAGAGTACTCGGTAACAGTAGCATACCGTGTTTCAGGGTCGATGGGGCCCCGGAGGAAATAGGGTGGCCAGTAAGGCCATAATTGAGGTTTTGAGATTTAAGTCAATGTTTCAATGATGGGCGTTTAAGGCAAAGAATAAAATATTTTTCCCACAACGAGGAGGGGGAAACTATTGGGTGAAATACTAGATGTATAAAGATTGCAGATACTCATGAGTCGTGTTGGAAACTATGTGCTGGGACCCTACGATCAAGTGAGCCTGATGAAGTTCTTTTTTTCATCCTTGTGAGAAAAGGATAAGGTCAAGTGACATGGGTGTGTCACAATGCATATATGAATTGTTAACATTAATGTTCGCGTGCGAGTCGAGTTTAGTGGGTAAGTTAGTTTAAACAATATGGTTACAAACATATTTATCATGGGTAACGAGGCTTTCTGATGTCGCCCGTGAGTGAGCCGGGTGGGACCTAAAATCATATTTTATTATTATAATTTACTATTGATTGAGTTAGCAAAATAGATCTTATTATGGTAATGTGCAGTGATAATTACTGAATGTTTGAACGATAGTAGATTGAGTGATAAGACTATTGTGCTGGATAATCCGGGTGAGTAAAATTACTTATGTGTGGTGCCACCTGAAATAGGGATGGGCCTATATATATATATATATATATATATATATATATATATATATGAAAATTTGATGATATCGTAGACTCTAGTGAGTATGTCCCCTAGTTATATATGACCCCGAGGTGTAGGAATTTATTTAGTGATGTGACTCAGGATACATTGTGTTCCATATCAAGCAGCGAGAGATATCTTGTTATATATAGCGTCGAAACTTGGGATAATCAGAGTGCCATGTTTCATGTTATTTTTATGGACATACGTAGATTAATATGTCAACATACGGAGATTGTGGGAAGGTATATGTTATGGACTAGGGGCCATACGGATCTCGACGACCGATAATGTTAGGTAGTAGTGTATCGGGAGGGTTCCTTGTTTGGATTTCGCTTTGCGAGACATCCCACGCATGAAACTAACGAACGTCGGGAGTTAGAGAGAAGTTTGGATGATAGTACATGGGAATCGTACCTTAGTAATTATACATTTTTGAGAGTATAATTTAGAGTGGATAATTCCACTATAATGTGAGAATATAATTCATTTGTACAAAAATGCGCAAGGCATATGGTGTATAGGCGCCTTAGGTAATTGAATCTTGATTTTGTTTCCATTCGGAACATATGGGATGAGGTAAATGACGATAGAAATGGAGATATCAGGACTTGATTGTACGCTAACGAGAATGGTATTGTATTAGGCAGTAAATTGTGATTATTATGTGAATTCGATAACATTTAGCCCGGGGAGTTGAAGTTTATTCCGTAAGATTTGTTAAAGGCTTACGTTTCACGAGAAACTAATTTTTCGAGCGAGGGAAGGACTTGTGACACACGGTGAGGCAGTCACATGGATCAAGGGTAGAGGTACATTTGAGAAGAATATCAGATGTATCATGTTATAAATGACAGTGGTAATGGGATTTAATGAGGAGGAATGTGACTAAATTCGTTTTGCAATGGGTCACCTATCCATTGGAAAAGGGTAGACCATCCGAAACCAGTAGAGGTTTCTTCAACCGTTAAGGATTCTGAAGTATTAATGGGAGAATATTCCCAAGGATTTTATTTAGAAGAGGGTTACGATCCTATATGGGTGATAATGGATCGGTTGACCGAAGTTACTCATGTTACGCCAGTTAGGACTGGCCATACTAAGGGACAATATAAGCAGATCTTATTAAACGAGATAGTGAGGTTATATGGGGTACCGCTTGATATCGTGTCCGATTAGGACAAGATCTTTGTATTTCTATTTTGGAAAAGAGTTCATGAGGATTTGGGTACCAAGTTAGGATTGAGTACGACCTATCATCTGCAGACGAATAGGCAGAACAAGCGGACTAGTTAAATGTTGGAGAATAAATTATATGTGTACCCTTGAGTCTCAAGGGAGGACGAGAGCAATCCCTTCCACTAGTGGAGTTTGTGTACAATAACGCATATAAGTTCACTTTTAGGCATATCGCCAGTTGAGGTATGGCATGGTAAGATCATTGTCCTCATGCTTGTTAGTTAAAGGGGGGGGGGGGGGGACCCGGGACTATTGCAAAGATTAAAGATGAGTCATTACTTAGTATATAATGTGCGTAAAGTATATACTGCACAAATAACCTACTTGTGTGCGATCGTCGCGAGACGAGATCGAATGTATCTAAAGAATGATTAATTTACTAAGTTACGAATAGTAGCAGGCTAGATAGTGGATATCTAAAATTAAGTTCAAGTAGTGAAACTTATACTATACGACTTGGACAAGAACCTACGTGACAGGGTAACCTTGAGTTTAAAATGAACATATGTGAATGGTTCATTATTAAAGGTATTCAATAGCGTACAATATGGGTGGTACGGAGTAGTTACTTGGGAGCGCAACGATACGATACGCAATATATATACAGCGTTGTTTGTACCTGGTATACTTTTTTCCGAATTTTGGGATGAAATTCCGTTGTAAGGGGGGAAGTATGTAACACCCCGTATTTTTATGATATTAAATAATTATGAGATTAATTATTATTGTTGGATTAATTAAATTAAAAAGGTGAGAAATTAAATTGTTAGTTAATTAGCGTGCCAAGGGTTAATACTTATTGATGAAAGTTATTGAATATTACTGTGTGGTTACGTAATATAGAATTATAGAATTTTATAAATAGTCGTGAATATAACGTGAAAGTTTGGTATATTATGTCGGGATGCGCGTGTGAGTCGTGTCGAGAATAATTTAATGGATTAAAGAAGTAAATTATTTTTAAGTAACTCGTATAACCATTTCGAGAGCACTATTGAGTCCGGAAGGGTCGATATAGTCAAAGTAGTGTATCCAAGGGTTTAGTTTGGATCCCGGGGCAATTTTAGGCCTAACCGGCATCCCGGGAGGGCGTTTTGGTAAATTGCATTTAAGAGGTTTAATTAATGAAGAAAATTAGATATTTAAAGATGAGTGTACGTGGGTAAGAGGGAGTCTGTCAGTTTCTAAACCTAAGAGAGAGAGAGAGGGAGAGCCACAGAGGAAGAAGAAGAGCTCCATAGGTGTTCTTGGTGCAAGACTCAAGCCCTCACACCACAAATCCCACCACCGTGTAGATCGGAAAGCGAGAAAAATAATCATGCCAATTTCATCAACGGATCAGACCATCAAAATGAAGGCAAGTGTTTATTACTTGCTTTCCATTAGCAATAATTGTGTTCATGTTAGTATAGGAATCAAATACATGATGTAGAATTGGTTTGGGTGAATTTAGAGAACTTAAATCATGGATTGAGAGTTATTTTGATGAAGAATTGAATCCCTATGTATGTAGAATAGTAATCCCAAAAATATATGTTGTGATTGAGTAACGAATCTGAGTTTTAATGAATCTTAAATTGAAAATTGAAGAACTAGGGTTCTGAAGGGTTCAATTTGGGGATTTCATATTTAATTGATGTATTGTAAGGATTCAATGATTATAGGTTGCTATAAATCATCTAAGCATGTTAGAAGATCAATTAAGTTGCTGTTTTGGTGATTGGGTTGAAGAATTTAGAGGTTTTAGGACTGAATTTTTGAGGACGCCGAACTGTAGCCGATGAAAAACGTAATAGGTCTGGTAGGGGAGGATTATGCTCAATCTCGTTCGAACGAGATTGAGTATTGTTCGAACGAGAATGCATATCGTTCGAACGACATCCATTCTGGTTCGAATGACCGGTTCAAAATCTGGACAATCCTATTTTAGTTCAATTCGATTTGTACATTTATTTTTAGTGAGGAAAACTATCATTTGATGATTTTAGCATAGTGCAGAATTGCTAGGGGATATTCGTAGAGTAATACCTTACATATTTTGAAAATGTGGGTTAATGATTTTAGCATAAGTGAAATATTGCTAGGGGTTGTTAATAGAATCATACCTTATATAATTTGGAAACGTGAGTTAACCGTGGAAATTTCGAGAGAGAGAATAATCGAGATAATAATGTTATAAGTAGTAATGAGAAAATACTGCATATGGAAAAATACATGTATGTGTTGGGTGAATACCTTAATTTTTTTATAGGATGTGAGAATGCCTATTATATGATTGTATTTGTGTGTATAGCATACCCACGCTGCTTGCTATCGGGAGGAGGTTTCGCGCAATGGACAGTCTTATCCTGGGTGACCCAATGGGGGTATATTTGACTTGTACCCACGACATATGAACTTGGATACGTGCTATCTGTTACGTAGGATAGTTTCGACGGTTGAATGGGAGCATATGTATGTGCGTGACCCATTTAGCTGGTTAGTATGCTCGCCTCCAATATTTGTGTTATGAGATTCATGGTTCGTGAGAGATGCCGAACCAATTTGTCCATATGCAGTGAGCGATGCACCAGGACATGATAGCAGAGTATGCATTGCGCCAAGTAGTCTTAACCAAGGGGTGCATTGTGATTATCTATATATGTATAGGGATGTTGTGACTATATGTACATATGTCTTGCTGATATTTATACTTTGTGAAACTAGTAGATATGGTAATAATAATAAATATTTTGCGCCAAGTTGTCGTAACCAAGGGATGCATGACTAGTATATATATAAAGGGATGTTGTGACTATATTTATATAAATGTACTTGGAGAAAATTCTGGTATGTGCAAGTTAGTAGATATAATAATAATGAGAAAGAGAATGATTTGAGTGAATAAAAGTTTACGCATTCGAACGGGGGATATAACAAAATTTAGTTGGGTGGGATAACTATTTAACAACGTACTGTATGGGCGATACGGGATACTCCTTCAGAATATAGTTAGAAGTATAAGGTTATGGCCTAGTTGGGAGTGATATAGATAACTAGGTGGGGTTGATGTACATTAGGCGTGCACAATAGATGAGAGGTGAGAATCTCATGTGAGAGTTCGAAACTAACATGCACATAATACTTGCTTCATTGCAGTTTTAAATACTTGCTAAAATAAATATTTTTACAACTCGGGCTCTGACCCGTTTCTTGCTATTCTCCTCTCTTTTGCTATATATATGTATTATACCAGGTACCCAGCCATAGGGTTACCACCAGACTTAGACACATTGATCATTTAGCGAGATGCAACCGTTGTGGAACCTGTAGGTCATTGTGATTAGACTCTTCTATCTTTCCATTCAGTTTCTAGTTCAGGCATTTCAGTCAGGGCAAGTGTCGCCCGTTCCCAGCTTAATTATTTCAGAGACTGCACTTTTCTTATTAGCATTTCTTTTCCTGATGGATTGAGTATTATTATACCTTTGGTGTGAGACTTTGAACTGAAATGTTTTATCCAGTATTATTTATTTCAGTAGTTATTCCTATTCAGTATTTATTTTATTCTGGTGTAATGCAATTAGCTTATGTTTTAAAATGAAAATTTATTAGTGGTTAAATGGATTATAATTGAATGGGAAAATGTTTTGGCACTTGGCTTAATTATTTATTAGGTGATTTATGAAGAAAAATTGTTTTTCGACAGTGATGCTATGAATGAACCAATGGTCATTTCGATTTAATTTGACAAATGACTGATCACTCGGTATTTAATTAGGCGGGGTGCCACACCCAGCAATCATATAACCATAAGGCAAAGCCTCCTGAGACGAATCCGAACAAGCACAATGTATAACTTCGAGAATCATATACGACTAGTCTATAGAATGACAATGTAAAATGGGTGGTGTCTAGGCCCGGACCCGATCCGAACCCGAAACTTGTAGCAGGGTCTGAGCATAACTTTCTTAACTCGAGACTTGAAGACACGTTTATTACACGGGTAGGGTCTGGATCCTATACAAAACCTGAACTCAAAAACTCGACCCGCCTTCTATATTATTATTTTACACACACACACAGACACACACACACACATACACACACACACACACACACACACACACACACACACATATATATATATATATATATATATATATATATATATATATATATATAAATATAGCATTATCAATATAACATGTAAGTATTGCATATAAACATATAATTTATGTGTATAATATACATAAGTAATATATTTTTTTATTTGTACTAATCATATACTATAATATATTACAAAATTTTTTAATCTAAGATTAAAAAATAAAAAATGGGTATAAAATAAAAATAAATGTAAAATACATGTATAAATCTGTCCAGAACCGAACCCGAACTCGATCTGATCCAATTTGATGTCTCCAGATCTGGATCCATTATTATAGATCCGATGAAGACCCGACCCGAATTCGATTAAGTGCCTACTAAATGGATCTGGATATCCCTAGATCCGATTTGGACCCGACCCGTTGATAGGCCTACTTCCAATGGCATAGGGCAATCATGTGATCGACACCGAGGCCTGAGGTTATCGATGGCCATAAATTTAAGCATAAAATACTTCTTCCTTAAGGTAGTTTGAAGGAATAAAATCCCTACCCATGTTATCTTCTGACTGATTAAAAATGTATCAATCTGGTTATATGTAAAGACGCTCTCGATGAAAGGGGTATAACGAGGATGAAAAACTCTCGATAAACTAAGATGAGATGCAAGCACACCTCCATCGAAACAACCTCATAACCACGAACATAATAGGTGAGAATTAAAGGATCATTTTTAGTCACGATCATGTTCGCATAGAATTTTCAAATAAGAGTAGTATTGGGTGATGAGTGAGGTCGTAACAATTGTGAAGTAAATGGACTCTGAATGAGGGATGAATAAAGAAAATCTTCCTCAAAACCCTCAAGATGATCTAAATTAACATCTCTTGATGTCCTAATATCTCTATGCAATAAACCAGAATGCAATGGGGCACCATCTCTAGTAAATTGTATCGTAGAGGCATCCGATGTCATCTCAGGGATAAGAATTGAGACAATCGGGGCCTGAGTACATACGTGTGAAGTGTGTGAAGGTGATGGTTGGGACTCTCTCAAAAGCAAAGTCTCATTGGGACCGTTCGAGGATTTAAAAGTCACTCTCTTACGTTCATTTTATTTTTCATGAACTATGATGACGAAAATATAGTGAAAATTATGCACAAGAAGAAAATGGGATGAATCCCAAAGAGTGAATGGAAAAATAAAGTTATAGAAACCAAACCTCTCCACATATTAATCTTAAAATGAAAATCAACACCTAGTTTGATAGAATCAGCCTAGATAAACCTATTAGAAGCAAATGAACAAGAAAGATAAAAAAATGATGACTTACAAGAGTATGAACTAGATGAAATCCAATCGAAGTGGAAAACTATGGTTTGTGCATTAAAAACCTTTAAATGTATCCAAAATACCTCGCTAATCGTAAATCCAAGTGAAAAATCTTTTCTTACATTAAAAATCGCCTACGCTTTAGATTTGGTAGCGTAGGATTCAAAATGGAACACAAATGACCCATAATTTCATTTATCTATGCCGACCCATTGTGAAGTCCGTGCTCACAAATTAAGTTATGTCATGTGAATGATGCTTATTTATCACAATGCGAACGATTTTGGTGAAAACACCTTAATCATGGAAATATTAAAAAAAAGACATGTGTAGAATCCCAAAAACACAAAATCTAAAAATATGTTATGAATGTATGCAAGTGCATGGTAAAACATTATTGTATGACATATAAAGAATTTTTTTTAATAAATTTGCACAAATGAAATAATTCACACACACATATGTACAAATGCAATGCTAATATGATAAGTGTGATAGTGATTAGGTATCATTTATGAAAAGTGTGATAATAACCTCATTTATGTTTTATTCTTTCAGTTCTCTCTAATGTAGTCAAAGTTGAAAGCTATTTAGAAGTGACTAGTTATTCTATTCCATTCAAATAAAAGTTCATATATTTAAAAAAATAGGCATGATATGATATACAAGATTTGGTAAACAAATTTTCCTTAAATCTTGATTAATGACATAGTTTGAGAACTCATTCAACGTAAAAATCGATCAATTCAACAACAAATTCAAATTTCCTTACACATCAAATCAAGCAATTTTGTATCCTAATCATGGTATGATTCAGGAATAAATATGGATCATAAAATAAAATGAATGCACATAGCCAAGTCATACGAATTACATATAATGCTTACCATTCAATAAATATCCTTTAAAGATCACTTAAATGGTAGTATCTATCCATATATCTCCACCAATGATGCTCAATCCCTAAAGTAGATATATAAGTATGCACTACAAGAAAATGTAAAAAGCACTATCTTGTTTTTATTTTCCTTGAATTTTTTAGCACTTGGTTTTAGATTTTTTCATCATATGGTGGCCTATTCATGGAGCTACTATCTATATATTGATCCATTATCAAACATAAAAAATCTCATCACAAACGCAATAGATCTACAAGTAATGAACAATAACAGAAACACACAACAACGCAAGATCAAACTCTAGCATTGTAATGCTTATAAAAGCAACCACTCAGATACCAATTGAGGATTTGGTTTATTCCATATTAGTGTTCTACTAAAATAAACCCAGATGGGGGTGAATAGGTTTGATAACAAACTATGACCAAATTTTGCCAATTTTAAATTATTTGCCAATTTTAACAAACCTAGCACAATGATCAACTAGGTGAAGTGATAAAAAAACACATCGAGAAACAATTTAAATCTTCAATTAGGAAATCGAGGTCAATTAACATAGATAAAAAATACTAAAGTCAATTTCATGGATTAAACTAGATCTAAGTGATGTGTGTGATGGAGATAAAGTAAACAACATACACAACATACAAACAATCCACCGAAAATATTTTATTTGGACCCCCCCCCAAAAAAAAAACTAAGGGCTAAAAAATCTCGATGCACTTTAATCTCTCATTCAACTTGAAAAAGGTTTTATAAAATGAAAGAAAGTAACTCTCTCTTACACTCACGACAAGTAACCTATTAATAATGAACTTTTCTCCATTTATGATGAGCGATCCATCTTAAAATCCATAGGTTATACAATGAAGTACATTCTCCTCCTTAGAATCACATCATGCTTCGAAATCTCTAATATCTCAAAGCACCCCCTCTTTAGATCTTAGAGGTTAGATATTCAATTTTAATGTAGAATTGCTTAGATTAAATCTAGGCTAAGTGTATCTGATTTCAAATCACTCTCAATTCCTCATAACTCATAGATCAAGTATAGATTTGGGTTTTTATTCAATTTTGAAAGGAACATGTGAATTTGAATAAAGAGAAGAAATTGAAATGCTCTCGACCTTGAAAATACTCTTTAAGGTGTAAAGAAGTGAGGATGAACTTAGATATATTGAAAATGGAGGGGGAAAAGACCTATATATAGATTTTTAAAAAAAAAATTAAGTACGTCATTTGCATGGGAGTAAATTGACACCATGCACACAATTTTACATAGTAATTCAAAACATGTCTAAAATGTTTAGTCGTGCACATGGGGTCAATTTTCCACTCTGTGAGCGCTTATAGGCATAGAATTCAAAATGCCTAAATGAATGTAAGGACGTGCACACAGGGCCAAAAAGGGACCACGCGAACGAATCAAGGCCAAATATCTTTTTTCCTTAATTAAAAGGTACTTTGAAAAATGAAGGTATTTCCCTAGGTTATACATACCACTTCTCTTGATAGTAAATCGCTTATTCAGTTTAAAAAATACATTTTTATGTAAAAAAAGTGTGTGTGTGTGTGCATAGCCTTAGAAATTCAGTCATAAACCATAGTCAATATTATACGTATTCAAAGTTCAACAATGTAAGTCTTTGTGTTGTAGAGAATCCAAGTAGATCTTTAAAGTCTAATTCCATAAATTCTAATGAATAAGCCTCACTCTCTACAAAATGCCTATAAGAATTATAACCCGTTAGCTTGAATAACGCAAGATTCAAATGCTTTGACATAGAATAAATCAAACTAATGTAATAATACAAAAGGTTACATTTTCACAACAAAGAGACATACCTGTTTTCTTAATTTCAACTTCCTTGGATCCTTCTACAACTCTAGTGTCGGGCACCCCCATATTTGAACATGTCCAACAATGATCTTGCGCCCATTCTATAGTTCCATGGGAGTTAAAGAGACAAATTTAGATGAAACTAAACTCAGAATGTATATATATATATGTCTCTTATGTCAAATACTAGTATTATGATTTCTATCCTGAATGACTAGCCATGGACCTTATCAAATCTAAAAGAGTAATATTTCCTCCTTTTTCTATACATCATTCTGAAATGGAATACTTGGTGTAGACAACTAGGATACAATCCCATACCTTTGATAAATTTTCCCTTAACTCTCCCAAAAGGTATACACCCCCATGATCAGATCGTAGATCTTGAATTAGTGTACCTCACCTATGCTCTACTCCAGTTTTGCATACTTTGAACTAATCAAATGTTTCAGACTTGTGGTGCATAAGGTAAATGAATCCATACCTTGAGAAATCATCAATGAAATTGATGAAATGCTCAAAACCTCCTTTTTACAGGATAGTCGTACGATCATACCAATAGAAATAAGTCATTTCTAACACTTCTTTAGCTCTTTAGCTTTTGGTCGTGAAATACACTTGATCATTTTACCTTCTAAACATGCACTACACTAAAACAAGTTTTTAGAAACAAACTAATTTTTTGATTACTCATGGTATTTTACCGTTAATAATCACTTACAATAATTTTCTTTTAGTAATTGAATATTTATTTTACTAATTATATTTTATAATTTTTAAAATTAAAATATTAAGTGGAACATTTTTTATAACACTCCCCCAAAAAATAGACATGCGAAGTTCCCCTCCAAAACCAAAACCTGATACTTCCCCTCTTATGAATAAACTGAACCAAACTCTCTCTCTCTCTCTCTCTCTCTCTCTCTCTCTCTCACTAATGAGTTAATATGGTCCCAACATAGATTTTTCTAGCGAAGCTAACATTGACTTGTCACAAGATATATGTGATGGGAGGGAAGGCTTGAACAATTGTTGGGACATATGGGTTTTTGTATGTTGAAGATTTATCAAGATCGGTGAACTCCATCTCTATATATAAAACTATCTAATTTTTATTTATTAGGGTCTTGAATATCTCAAAATGATTATGGGATTTCATATCTTTATATAACTTTTTCAAACGATTTCCTCTTTATTTCCATCTAATTGGTTTATTGAATTCATTTAGAATGTTTATGTAGAGTAATTGTTCAAACAAAGGTTTCATATTAGGTTTATTTCAATATGTTGTTGATGTGTAGACGATTAAAAGGCTTAGGGTTAGGGTTTTGATGCTAGATTTGGTCATTTTAAGTTAATTTAATATGTTTATGTGCTTAAATATACGTTTGCATTTTTGTTTATATATATATATATATATATATATGTATGTATGTATGTATGTATATTCCCTATGTTTCTATGTGTATATATTAAGTCAATGTGAGAGGTGGTGTTTTGCATGAAATCAAGGAATTGGGAATGCTTGTGTTAGTGAGACTCTCCTTTTATTTTATTTTTATTTTTTATCTTAATAGTAGTGGCTAAATCTCAAACAACACAATCGACACAAATGTTTTGCGGGTTTCGGGAGGAGCCTTGGCAAATTAAGGTGTTTAATTGGTGGATCCACTAATCATGATATAATTTTGTGAATTGAATTTGTGGTTTTCCATTTAGTGGAAATAAAAACAACTCGTTAATACGTAGCTTGAACACGAAACAGGCACAGACCCAATAGGACACAACATAATAGATGTAAAAAGCAATAATAGTCTAGATTTGGATGGAGGTGATTTGGGCACAAAAAAGCATAATATTCAAAGTATCTTTTCATATTCTTATGTTCAATAAAATTCCATTTTCATATATTTTTTCAATATAAAGAGATTTCTGTGTTAGTTTCAGTTCATTTATTAAATATCTCTTTTGGTTGTATTTTTTATCTATTGATAGGCTCCTTTTCAGCTTTTCAATTGTTCTAGTGTTGTTGTCATTTGCTTACACTACTTTGTGTTTGACAGAAAAGAAGGTATCCATTACATTTTATTTTATTATTTAATTTTCCATTTTTACCTATTGAATTTGGTTTAGATGTTTAAGCTTAAATCTTATCTCAGTATTATTGACAAACATTTTTTTCATTGATAATAGGTTTTGTATCCCCTAATCTCCAAATTTTGAGCAACTAGCGTCCCTTTGCTTTTGGAGTTTATTGGACCGTTGAAGGTATAGTATTTTGAAGCTTTAGTATTTACCATTTTGAGCTTTGTTTATGCTCTATGGTTTACAGTTTTACAAATCGTTGTTTTTTCTTCTTTTAAAGTTTTTGAGTAATAAATCTGTAAGAGAAAATTTTGTAATATATATTAAAATTAATATTTTATATTATCCCATTGGACAAAATATTTTTGAGTCTAGGTTAGGTTTATTTGTATATGCACCTTTAGTCCTATGCATTTAAGACTTGAAGTGGCCCTTGAAAAGTGTCGCCGAATTCATGCTGTTATTGCTCATATTCTCTTTGGGATTTTGGAAAGGTATAATCGAATTATAATTTGATACTTGGAACTTTAAATGGACTATTTTTATTTCTCAGATGCTAAAATATTTTAAATATATTTTTTGGAATTAATTATAATTTTTCGGATCATAAATTCAATTTTTAAAAATCTACTTAGAACCAAATATGCCATCTGGTTAGAACGACATGCCGATCTGGTTCTAACGAGATATTTATACTGGTTAGAACCAGATTGTAATCTGGTTTTAACGAGAATGGGTATCTGGTTCTAACGAACTTCAAATGATAACATTTTTTCCAACCTTTTTTATGATTTAATGCTCATTTTGATGACACACCTTATGTCGTTCTAAAGAGATTGAAATCTCATCCTTAGGCTTTAATTTCCCTTTCCTACACATCAGTGTACTCCTATAGGGCTGAGAATTAAATGTGTCTCTAGAGTTTTGTTTTTTGCCAAGGTTTATATGTATAAAAGAAGGTGTATGGGATGCGCTTTCTCCACTAATGCCCACATTTCTCTTCTTGCTTCTCAGTTTCTATTCTTAAATGGATCTTACCTTGCATGAAGAATTATCCTCTTACCTTGATGGTATGGAGGCCATGTGCCTATACAATGTGGACTATAATGCCTTTAACCTGTGCTAGGTTTCTCTGTGGCATAATCGAGCTATCGACTAGAACTTGCTAGCAGCGGCGGAATAATTCCGGTACCCTGAGGACCATGTCTTCCATTTTGGCTTGGACAATTTAATTCCTTAGCTATGAGGAATTCTCAGTAATTTTGGGGGTCAGCCCTAGTGTGGCAGAGGCTATGCCCGATTTTTTCCATTCTCCTCGGGCATTTCTGGTAGAGTTGTTCCATATTTCTCATTTGGTGGCTCGATTGTTAGTTACTGGAGGTATTATTTCACTTCAGGCGGTTATGTGTTTCGTAATCTTGAGGGTTTTTGAGGATGTTGTCTTTATCGGATATATTTTCTTGCACCTTACTGCGAGGCTTTTAGTTATGAAAGGGAACTTGACGGTCGATCCCCAAGTGGCTGCGATAATGGCATGGTTGTCTTACTGCTATAACCCTACGACAATGGTGCTAGCGAAGACCATTAACGGTATGGATGCTTAGAAGGAGGGACATTACGACTTCTTAAGGGGGATATAGGTAATGCTATTTATGTGAATTAAAAATAGGTTTCGTTTGGCGACCCCTCCTGAGTATCCCTTGATGGGTGTGCCTAATTTCATTGTTCGACCTTTCTTTAGCTTCAGCCCATTGGTAGAGAACTGGGTCAACTAGTTTATAAAACACGGAGATTTGAGTCTTCATTGGCCACTACCATAATGGGGATAATTGTAGTCTATTTTTATTATCCTGGAGAGTACCGGTATGTGACTATGGTTGGCCTTTGTCAAACTTCCTTTTATTTCCCCTAGCGACTTCTGCACCAAGTTGGATGGGAAAAAATTATCTTGCATAATGAACTTTTTCCCGGTAGAGGACCTAACTGAATCGTTGTGGATAATGATAGACTCCTTGTGGTAATGCCACCGACCGTCTACCCATTCGTCACAGCCTGTAGGATGGGTCTGGTATGTGTTCGAGGACTATCTGAAGTGGTTGTGGAAGTAGGTAGTGGATAAAATCATGGAGGAAGAGACTGATCAAAGGTGTTTTACCGCCTTCAACACTATGGATGAAGGTGTTGTGGTATTGTCCATGCTTGTCAGGGCATATCGCTCCATGGAGCGTATACAGAGTGTTAACTAGGAGTGGGAGACTTGGGGACCTCCGGGGGTTGGGAATGATGATGAAGCGGGGACTTGGGGCAGTTGAAGGCAATGTCTTGTGAAGCTTAGGTATTTTTTGTGAAGCTAGAGTAATTTTGGATGTTTTTTGTTTTTGGGATTTGGAATAATTTTTGTGTAGCTTAGTAATGGGTAGGTCTGTTTAAATATGGCTTAGTCAGTGGAAGGGGGTGGTCCATTTACTGATATTCATTAGCGATGTTGTATTCCTTAATTTGAAATAAAAATTGATTTTGATCATATTTTATTGTGCCTTATAATGAGTTTTGCATTTGAGTTACCTATACCAATTTCTAAGGCAAACATAATCCTTTTGTTCATATAAATGATAAGATGGACTACCATTCTCGAAGGTTATAAAAGAATAACATTTTATGAAAAATAAGGGGACCGTGCCCATGTATGGCGCATGGGTTGCCTACGTACTTATGGGGGTTTTGAAAATTTTCACGAGTCTCATTTAAAAGGAAAATGCTTTTGAGAGGATTAGACCCCACGTAGTTCTGGGTAAGGGAAACAAATTTTTTTTAGAATAGAAGGGGGTGAGAAGAATCATAGTGCATCGAGATTTTGGACTAAGGGTAAAATTTCTTGAGATGGTCTATGTTGACTAGTCACTCCATCTCTTCTCCATCGAGGTCTGTGAGCATAGCAGCACCTCCTGAGAGAATTTTCTTCACAATGTAGGGGCTACGCCAATTCTTTTTGAATTTCCCTTTGGGGTCCCAGACTGGTTCTATAATTTCCTTGAGGGAAAGCTCTTATTCCTTGACATTGCAATCCTTAACCTTTCAATTGAATGATCGCACTATCCAATGATGGTGCCCCTGTATATGGTATAGGGACTTAAGACTCTTTTCATCCAAGAGTGTTAGTTCATCAAAGTGGCTTTGATGCCAATAATTTTTCTAACTTTGCTTTGGAGCATGATGCGCAGGGAATGTATTTATAGCTCAAGGGGTAGGATTGCTTCTATGTCGTACACTAGATAATAAGGGGTGGCATAAGGGATCTAGTTGGTCCAATCTCTGTAACTCTCAGTCATATTATTGATTATAGTTTTGAGGATTTTATTGGTGGGTTCGACAACACCATTGGTTTGGGGTCGGTAAGGAGAAGATTTGTGTCTTTAGATTATATAATCGTCGAATAGTTATGTGATATCGGCTTTGAAGTGGAATCCATTGTCTGATACTAACTCATGGGGAACTCCTTATCAACAAATTATGTTCTTTCTAATAAACTTGGTTACTTTATTGGCATTCATCACAGCGTATGACTCTGTCTCCATTTGGTGAAGTAATCAATAGCGACCAAAATGAGTTTGTGATCGTTTGAAGCTTTGGGTGTAACCTTTCCTAAGATGTAAATTCCTCAGGTGGAGAAGGGCGCATGGAAAGGTCATATTGTACAGTTCTTGGGGAGGTAAGTGATGGAGATTAGAAAATTACTGGCATTTGAGGCATCTTTGAACATAGGTAGTGTAGTTTTGAACCTTGGTGGTCCAATAGTACCCTTGATGGATGATATTCTTAGTAAGCATATGACTTTTCATATAGGGCCCACATTCCCCATTATGGATATTCTGCATTATTTTTTCAACATAAGCCCCTGTTATGTAGTGCAAATGGGTTACATCGGAGTTTATTTTGAAAAGCGTTTTATTGCTGATGATATACTGAGCAACCAATTTATGAAGGGTCGCACAATCTTTCTGATCTGCATCTTGGGGATTCTTACAATGTTTGAGGAGGATCCAAATGTCATTGTACTATAACCCCGCCATATAAAAAATCTTCCTTAGTAACGAGCTTAATGTGGTAGCAGTGGGTAGGCATATCTTATTTCTGAACCAGGAAAGGGGCCATTATTATTCCCTTAGGCATGCTGACCACGGAGGATATGGTAATAAGGGCATCAGCTAGTCTATTCTTTGTACGAGGTAGGTAGTGGAAGGTGACGTCTTTGAACAGGGAGGCCATCACTTCTAGATGGGTGTGAAGGGTTGGAGCTTCTCGTCTTTGATTTTCAATTTTTTGAGGATTTGACCGACGATGAGGGTAGAGTCTCCATAAATTCCTAAGTATTTGATACCTTTTCTGAGGGAGATCTTGAGGCCTATAGTGCCTGCCTCATATTCAATCATGTTGTTGGTGCAAGTAAAGACTAGTTTTATGGCAATGGGGGAGTGAGAGTCATAAGGGGCGATCAGGAGTATCCCAATATCGTATCCTTTTTTGTTGGCCGCTCTGTCAAAGAACATTTGCCATCAAAGGTCCTATTGAGAGGTGCAGAGAATATCTTCATTCAAGAATTCAAAGACCCTAACATCGGTTCCTTACATGGGGTAAACGTCAAGGTAGTCAGTGATGGATCTCCCTCTCATAGCATTCTACATGACATACACAATATCAAATGCGGATAATAACATCAACTAATGGGACATTCAGCTGGACAGATCAGTCTATTCTACCAGGTATTTGATGGGATCCATACGAGATATTAGACTAATTGGGAAGGTAAGTATATAGTGCTATAAATTCTGCTTGACCTAGACCAGGATGACACATGCTTTCTCCAAAGCAGTGTAGTTAACTTTGTATCCGATCAGGTTTTGACTGACGTAGTAAATGGCTTTTCCTTACGATAATCTTCAATGTATTGGTATAGGAAAGCCCCTTCCACGGTATCTGTTACGGTCAAGTATAAGAGGAGAGAGAGACTTGGCTGCGGAGGGATAAGAACCATAACTCCGGTGACGTATCTCTTGATTTGGTCAAAGTCTTCTTATCAGGACTCCTTCCAGACATTGGTTGAATCCTTTAGGAAAAATTTAAAAATGTTATTGTAGTTTACCCAGGAATCCTCGGATTTTCTTCTTCGTCCGTGGTTATCGAATCTCAAGTATGACTTTTAGTTTGGTAGGGTCTGCTTCGATTCCCTTCTCACTAGCCATGAATCCCAAGAGTTTTCCTTTTCTGACATTGAAAACACACTTTTATGGATTTAGACGCATATGGTATTACTGCAGTCGTTCAAAGAACTTTCGAAAGGAGGGAATATGAACTTCTCGAGTCTTAGACTTAATGATCAGTTCATCCACGCAAACTTCAATCTCTTTTATAATAAGGTCATGTGTGATGGTTGTGGCAGCTCCTTGGTAGGTATCCCCGACGTTCTTGTGCCTGAATGGCATGAAACTATAGTAGAAGGTTCTTTATGGGGTGATAAAGGAAATTTTCTCCTGATGGTTAGGGTGCATCTTGATTTGGTTATATTCGGCGAATCCATCGACTAATGACTTGAGGGCATGGCTAGCCGTGTTATTCACAATCATGTCGATGTTGGGTGATGGGTAATCGCATTTTGGGGATGTTTATTCCAATCCCGATAGTCGACTCACATGCAGACTTTTCCTCCTAATTTTAGCACAGGGACGATGTTGGCGAACCATATAGGATATTCGACTATGCAAATGAAACCCAAGTTTAATTATTTGACCACATCTTCTTTGACTTTGAGCGACCATTATGTGCGAAGTTTTCTTTACACCTGTTTGATCGACTTGTATTATAGAAATGTCGGGATCTCATGATGAGCTATTCCTAGGTCAATGTTGGGCATGCCATCTTCGGACTATGTGAATACATCTTTGAGTTCTTATATTAGTTCTTTAAATTGCACGAGCTCATTCTCATCAAGGGTGGACCCTATCCTAATCTCGCACTAATTACTACTAGATGTGAGATTATTAACAATAGTCTCATCATCATTAATTTGAATATAATTATATTATTTGTTATTCTCCTTATTAAGACCAGTAAGATTGTTCTGTTTTAAAATCATTGCCATCAAAGGTTTAATTAGAATAAAGACAATTAATGTAAGGCATAATAAGATACTCAAAATCCTCATTTATTTCATTTTTGGGAAAAATAGCATTGAGAACCTCATCAAAAGTGGTCTTAATTACATTAATATCGGGAAAAGGAAAAAGAACAGCAGATGAAGAGACCTGGATATGGTAAACAGCAGGGTCGGGTTAAATCTGAACAGGTTGAATTGGTATGGCATTCCACTTGAGGAGCGGTATGTTAGAAGCTTTAATTTGAGCGGACAGGTCCGACGACCCAGGATCTGAGAAGATCATATAGAGACTCATCCTCAATGTATGCAGGTCGAATGAGTCTTCAAAATCACTTTCCTCAGAGTCTTCGGTAACTGTCACGACTTTCTCGGTGAGAGGTTGTACTTATGTTTGTAGTCTTCAACCCAAGAGTTACTGAAAAGAATATTTCCATTCCAAGTTTCATCTTTTTATCAATAAGGTCATACCATGGTTCAAGGAATCCATAGAGGGGGAAGTATTCACCCGCCTTCATAAATTTTTCGTTCAAAGAGTCTTTTGAAATAGTCTTTTTATCTTTTAATATTTTCTTTCGTCTTGATCAATGTAGTGCTTTGAGTTCCTACGGTGAAAGTTGGTAACCCAAGCCATATGGGGGAAGGCCTCCTTTAGTACTATGGGTTAAAGGATCCCTTGTTGGCATCGACCTAGACCATTTCAGGCATGAAGTGTATGTTCTTGAACATCTAAATCACATTAACATTTCCATAAGGGTTGTGTTTTAGATAGACCCGTTCTTTAAAATTATCTCCTGCTAGGAGGGGAAGTGGATAAACTCTGAAACTAGAGAGTAACATATCACTCATCCCATGCTGGATTTCTAATATTGGATTGATAGTGCTGGCATTGTCTGTACTGTCATTATCCCCCCAAATAGTGATAGCCGAACCTTTAGTAAATAACTTCAGTTTTTGATGAAGGGAAGAATATACCCCTCGGATGTTATGGATCCATGGACGACCAAGGAGTATGTTAAAGCATGCAAGTATATCGGTAACTTAACATATGATGACAAGATTAATAGGGCCAGCCCCTAGTATGAGATATATGGACTCCATAACTTCTCAACGGGTATTATCATAAGCACGCACGATAGTGGAAGTGTAAGTGAGATTACTGACTTTTACTCCCGAACAGTTGAAGGTTTTGAGAGCATAAACGTTGAGGATAGATCCGTTGTCAACAAATGAAAGTGGGACTATCTTTCCCAAGACTTCAATGGAGATGTTGAGGGCATAATTGTGTTTAGGACTGAAATTTGGTATCTCTTTTTTGAAAAGGAGAGGATTTTGGAAGAGGTCAGGGACCCAGCCATATTTACTGCTTCTTCGATTGTAGTGGAATGAGGGACTATGGGTTCGGTGAGGAGTTTTATCATGGCATTTTGGTGCAACTGAGAGGACATTAAAAGCCCCCACAGGGTTATTTTGGCTTGGGTTTTCTTGAGTTAATAGAGAACTTTGCTCTCTTCAATGGTAATTTGGGGCATGGGAATTTCTTTGGTAACTCCCTTTCCTTTATCTATTTCAGTCTCATGAGGAATCGAATATTTGTAGTGTCTCCCAAAAGTGGTCATGTGATTCATTGAGGTGAGGAGGAAAAAGAATCTTGTGTCTTCATCTATCTCGGGATGAACAAATACCTTATTAATTCCCCTAACAGATATTTGAAGGATATCATTCCACACATATTGGCTACTGGAATGATTTTTTTCTGGCTTGGTTCATCATTTTAGCTGTCGACTATGTCTTCTCGCCAAGAGTAATTAATGCATTCAGTAACCTCAACGACTTCATCGTACAAATCTCCACACTCAACAATGAGGTACAAGGGTGAAGGGACCAACTGTCCCTGAAGCTCAAAAGTGGTAAGTAACTCAGAAATGATGTAAATTTCACTTGTCTGTCGAAACATATTGGCCATGGTCTGTATCACTTCATTTAGATTGACTTCTTCAATGGGTACTATCCATTCATCTAATTTTTGAGCCCACTTTCAGGCTTTGACGAAGATGCCATTGAATTTTTGACAATCAATAGTCATCTCGACGGGAAATTGTATCCCAAACTCTAATAGTTGGCTAAATATTATCAGTAACTCCATGTCTCCCCCATTGGATCGGGTGTGGACAGAGATATATGCCCCTATAAGGAATGACAAAGATGGATCAGTGAAGCAGGTAGGGTTTAGGAGAAAATATGGGAAAACCTTAAGTGGTTTGGGTGAGATTATAGGGATGATGGGTGCTTTGATGGGCATGATTTGAGTAAATGAGTCAAATTGTGGGTCACTTTCTAGAAATATAGCATTTGTGTGTGCTGAAAGTGGGTTATAAGTGGTATTATTGGGTTCAGAATTAGCTGTTAGTGAGGTTATGATACCCCGGTCAATTAGGCCTTAGATCACATTTCTAAGGTGGAAGTATTGGTCGATGTCATGACCTACGAATTGGTGGAAATCACAATGGGAATCGAGTTTGAAGTTTTTAGGGAGTTAATTTGTTAATGGATGGGGTTCCAAGGGTTTGATGAAATTTTAGCTTAACATGGCCTAGTAGACTTTGAACAGGGGAGCATGGAACTCGGTGTACTCTTTCTTGGCAGGATTAGGGCAACTTTACGGTGCCGAAGAGGTTGTAGGTTGTGAAGTGTTATTAATGGTTGATACTGTAGCATTGACGAACTTCTTATACTTTCGGGAAGTGAATTTGTTGGTCACTTTCTTGGGTTCAAATTCAACTTTGGTAATGCCCTCCTTAATTTCTACACTAGCCTCTCAAAAGGCTTGAAAGTGTGGGTAATATTATCCTCCTATAGACGCTTGGGTATGAGGCAAGAAGTTCTTCTTCACAATACTGACTTGTTCCTCCTCGAAGGGTCTGTTGGTCATGTTAGTACCTTTCTCTCTCCAACTTCCAATAAAGCTACAGACTGTTTCCCCAGGGTTTTGCTCATGAAGCTCTACTTGACACGTAACCTCTAGAGCCTCATTATATTTATACTAAGACATGAATTCTTGGGAGACAGCCTCCCAACTGCGGATCCTGGATTCTTCGATGAATAGAAACCATAGGTGGGCATTTTCTTTTAAGTTCTGCTAAAACATCTGGGCCATTATCTCTTTGGAGGCACTAAGGAGGGTCATGGCTTGGTAATAACTTCGAAGGTGAATAATTGGGGGTCCACTTCCCCCAAATTTATCGATGTCTGGCATCTTGAACTTCTCTGACAGTCTAACTTTTGGATAGGGAGACATATTGGTGTAGTCCATGTAGTTCCTCGATATCTTCACTTGGTTAAACTCACTTTAAGGTCTTTCTTGACCTTGTCGAGTTCCTCCTCTTTGGGATCCCATAGTACCGATAGGTTAGCCCCAGGTTGGGCAAGGTTCAAAATAGGGAATTGAGCTGGTGGAGTCCCATTAGCAGGATAGGCATGCGAAACATACTGGTACTCTTTTGGGATCCATACATACTCGAGAGCGGGTGGACCCATCCCACGAGGAAAGATAAGATCGGGTTCTTTAGGAATCTGGGCTCGGTGATGCTACATTTCTAGGACCTCGATTTGAAGGTTGTCAATCTTGGCACCGAGTTGGGCTAAAACGGTCATCCGATTGGGCTTCATATTCGGTGCTTGGTTAGTGTTCTCCATGAAGAGCTCATGAAGGTAAATACCATACTCGAATGAAGTAGTAGAAGAATCGATGAGGCTTGAGGGTAGTTTGATGGAAGATTGAGACTAATAGGGAGCCAGGAAAAAATTGGTTAAACGATCGGCCTAAGAGGGAAAATGGTTCGAATTTTTTGAAAGATGGAGGGAGAAATTTTTTGGTATTTCGAAAGGAGGAGAAAAATATTGTTGGTATTTTTGGTTTTTGAAAAAGGAGGGAAAAATGAGAGGAATTTCAATGCGATTATTATTATTATTATTATTATTATTATTATTATTATTATTATTATTATTATTATTATTATTATTATTATTATTATTATTAATGTTATTAGGTTTTCACTTGTATTAGTTTTACCTAAATGTCGAAAAATACCCGAGCTAGGGAAAGTAGGTTTTAAAAATATGTTATACACGATTTGACTTGTTTTTGGGCTCATGGACGGAATCCTGTTTTGAAAAAAGGGCGACATAGTGCAAAAATTTGGGCGGTATGCCAACCCGAAATTTCAACAGAGTTTCGCATAGTAACCAGCAAACTAAATATGAGTGCCTTAGGTTTGACACCTATATGAGGTTTATGTAATTATTGGGTTAGTGGAAGGGTTCCCCCCATTTGGCATGACTTTCACGATATACCTCTTGCCTATAGGGGCAATCATTCATCAATAAGTGTGGATAAGCCATTTGATATACCTGAGTGTACCTGAATTGCCTCAATATATACATCGTAGGGACAGTAAGTGTGAGAGAGAATTCGATATACTCGACGTATTCGAATGAGTTCCTTGTTATATACGTCCCGTCATGAGTTCGATCAAGCGGTACGATATGAGGGGGAGCCGTTCGATATACGTCGAAAGTACGAGGCCAATGAAAGGTGAGAGTCATATCGCTTAGGCTAATCGCGACCCGTTGGACTAGGCCTATCAAAAAGTGACCCCCTGTATGGGATAAAATTTTGGTCAATATCGCCATGCTCTTAGTGATGTAGTGTGCAAAATGCATAAGTCTTAATTAACACATTATGGAGAGAGAGTATTTTTATTTTTTATTTACATGAGGAATAAATGGAGCACTACACTAATAAGGGAGCATATACAATTATTATGAAAAGTAAATATAGGATGAAGACTATACTACGCATGTATATATGTAAGTGAATGACATGTGAATATTTATAAGTGAGTGTGTGTGATAGTGAGCCTATGCATGGATCAACTCATGTGGTGTGAAGTATGTGTAAGTGAGCATGGAGATATATACAAGTGTGGGAAGTGTGGGTATGTGATAGTGAAGCCTAACCATGGATATTCTAATTGGTGTGTGAAGCTAAGTGTAAGTGTTCATGGAGAGTATATACAAGTGTGTAAAGTCTATAAGTGAGTGGGAAGTGATACATACGTGATGCATATATAGACAAAAAGGAAAATAGAGGAGAAAAGGGAACATACAGGTAGGTGTATATGCACACATGCAGAAAAGAATAACACCCATGTAGAAAATAGAGTCTAGTCCTCTTAAAATGTCCCCAGCAGAGTCTCCACTGTGGCCATCTTGAGCGGTCTGGGAGGGCTTCCCCATTTCCCTCTCTTTCTCCATGCATGCGCATGGGATAATGCTATTTATCGGGGTGCTCGACCGTTGTCAATGTGGGGTAGTACATAGAAATAGATTCGCCAGCCTATTTTGCACAAAACAGGCAAAAGAAATATTGTCGCCTCAAAAGAACGACATCAAAGACAATATTTATGTTTGAGAAATCAAGTATTTCAAAGGTCTGGGGACTAAGTTACGGGATGGAAAGGTGTTCGGCACCCATCTCACCCTTTTGTTCTCTCATGGGCATGTATTAATCTTCTCCTACTAGACTCCGTGAATTGTGTTTACTTATGTGCGTAATATTAATGAAGAATGGAATCGCTCAACTTGGTCCATGGAAAAGGACGGAGCGAGTTCATCCTTAGGAGTGTTCGCAAAAAAATAATAAAAATATAATGTAAGTGTTTTCCTAGTCAAAAGTCATTATGGAAGAACAAATGTATACATCGGACAAGACACAGACATGAATGCATATGAAATCTATTAAGAATATATGTGTAATAATAACAAGGTAACAAATGTGCATAAGGGAGGACTTAAGTCTAGGGATTTAACTAAGATGCCTACGTAGCCCGGGGAAATCAAAGTCCACGTAGTTTAAAAATAACGTAGGGTGAGGTTTATACAATATATCTAAAATGGGAATTTCTCTTATATGTGTGCGTAGAGATAAACGTGCTTCAGGTGTGAGAACGGGCAGTGAGAATCCCTCTTTTGGAATTCATTGGTAAACCTGCTTTTTCTTATTTTTTGGCTTTTTCATGAAAATAAAATATCTGCAAATACTAATAATAAAGGTTTGATATTTAGATATGTGATGTAATAAAATGAAGCGCTAAAGTAGAAATAAAGCAACTAATGCTAAAACAAGAGAATTTAAAGACAGGATGGAGATTTGGACCTCCTTATGAAGACTTGAAGGGGATCTTGATTGTAGATGCATTGATCTCGGAACGAGTTGATGGTGGTATGAGGAAATGGGGGAATTTACTAAATCGATCATGAAAAGGATGGAAGGAATGTGAAAAATGGGATTTTTAAGAGGGGAACGACTCTGAATTTGAGAGAATGTTCTCTGAATTGTTGAGAGGGATGTTAAGGGATAAACGGTCTTAAAATGCGAATTGTTAGTTATAATTATGCATGGGAAGATCGTTGGAAAGGGTATTCATAGACCTTTAAGAGTTCATTGAGCTACTCCTAGGTTCAGGATTTAACCGAAGTCAAACAGGGACCGAAAATGCGTATTGGTCACATGGTAGGATATTCTTGGAGAAAAATGGATCATTGCTTCGAAAGGATAATTTGTGCACGAGATGGACCATTGGAATGGGTACTTAGAGCCCCTTGAGATTTCATTCATATTCGTTCAGTTCAGAGAGTTGACCAAGGTCAAACGGGGCCCGAAATCTTTCAACGACCCTTCAGAGTAAAATGGGTTGTTTGTCCGTACCATAAGACAAATTTGCATATGAGATGGATCGTTGGAAAGGGTATATAGAGCCTGTCGAATATTCATTCAGCTTCATTCAAGCTAGAGAGTTGACTGCGGCCAAATGGGGCTCGTGAGCGTCAAGTAACCTCTAGAATAATTTTTAGGGTAAAACGGATGGTTCGTCCATACCATAAGGCCGATTTACACATGGGACAGACCGTTGGAAAGGGACTTTAGAGCCCATTAAAGATTCATTTATCTTCCGCTCAAGCAAGGAAGTTGATCAAAGTCAAATGGGGCCCGGGAGCATCCGGTGGCCTCCAGATCAGTTTTCACTGGTAAAACGTACCATTCGTCCGAAACATAAGGCCTATTCGTGCATGGGGTGGATCATTGGAAAGGGAATTCAAACCCCTTCAAATATTCATTGAGATTTTACTCAAGCGAGGAATTTGACTGGAGTTAAACGGGGCTCGAGAGAGCCCGATGGCCTCTAGATCTGTTTTTGATAGCAAAATGGATCGTTCGTCCAAACCATAAGGCTAATTCATGCATGGTGCTGACCATTAGAAAGGTAATTCATAGCCCTTCAAATATTCATTGAGATTTCACTTAGGAGAGTAAGTTGATCGAAGTAAAACGGGGCCTGGGAACGCCCGGTTGCCTCCAAATTATTACTCGAATAATGAACTAGGGTTTGGGGTGAACAAGTGGGTGCCAGGGACAATAGGAGGTTCTTAGGGGGTCCCAAGATGGGGTGTCTACAAGAAGAATTCGAAAGACTATTAAAGGATGGGTTTATTCGGATCGCTAGGTATGTGGAATTGCTCTCTAATATAAAGTTAGTTATGAAAAATAATGACAAATTATGAGTGTGCATTGACTTCATGAGTTTAAAATGCAGAGACTGCAAAGGATGAATATCCAATTCCATTAGTAGATTTATTGGTTGCAAAGTTTTTTGGCCGCACTACATGTGTAAGGACATGTTTTACAATTGTCCAGGGTAGAATCTAGGAGTTTTCCAAGTGTCCTAGATCACAATGAAATATGTTTGATACCGCTACCACTACACCAAATCTGCCTAATTGTCACGGTCATTGACCTTGACAAATTCAACTTGTCAAGGTCAATGACCGTGACATTTCGAGGCGAGACAACTTTTTTTGTCACGGTCGTGTCACGGTCATTGACCGTGACACGTTTTGTCACGGTTAGAAACCGTGACAAAGTCGTGACCCTTTATAAAAAAATTGTCACGGTCAATGACCGTGACACGTCCGTGATAAAAAGTTATTACAGGATTGTCACGGTCAATGATCGTGACAATTCTGGGCAGAATTTAAAAAAAATCTGCTAGGCAGTATGGCCACTGCCATTGCCCAACAGTATATTTGTACCTGTTATAGCAACGTTGTACCTGTTCAAACATCATATATCCAAACAAACTAAAGATAATGCAAATATATATTCAAAATAAAAACTATTTAAGAAGAAACAACATCACCATCAATTATCTCAAATCTACAAACTATTTGCATGGAAAAGCGATTTTGTACCGCGACGCTCGGGGACACCTCCTTATCCTTCCCTTCTCGTCCGAATAGCCACATAAGTATAGAGCATATGTGGCCTACCCTTAGGGCCACTCCCTGTCTCTGAATTGAAATAAAGTAAAATTAGTATCCACCCCTCAAATATAGATAAATATAAATCGTAATTTAAATCGAAATCGAAATTGACATATAAATATAAATACATTACCTGTAGTGTCACCCAAACAACTAACTTGAGCTCATATGGCACCTCCTTCCAACTAATGTACCCCGGGTAATCGTGTCAAATATAATTCCCTTCTTATCTAAACACTAAGAAATTCCATAATCCTATGGAGTTATGCACTGCAAATTCCTTCCAACCGTTGTGTAGCCAAAAATCAGCAATTGAAGTTGTCAATTCCACCTTTCAATGGTCTCCCATGTTTTGCCAGCGGTTCCAAGTGGTGGACCATTGAAAGGTGGAATTGACAACTTCAACTGGTCATGTTTGGCTACACAATGGTTGGGAGGAATTTGCAAACCATCGCTCCATAGGATTATGACATTTCTTAGTGTTCGGATAGACGAAGAGATTAAGTCTCCTCTCCACAAATAGGACACCCCAAAAAACTATGTACTAATCACCTATGAAAGGTAAGAAGCGTATATTCATGGATTAGTATAAACAAAACTTAGATGTAGTTGGAATATTTATGTATTAATCTCCTCTCCACACAGCACACTACACAAGAGTGAAAATGATAAAGTGCAGATAAATTAAAAGCATTAAAAATGGATGTTTCGGTACAAATTGAAATATTTATTACAAATTGAAAAATTGTTTCAAATTCGGGTTATCATAAAAAATGGATTGATATTCGGTAGGAGCAACCAAGTCATCCACACTACTATTTAGACGCCTTGGCACGTGTTGGACAATTGACCACGGTTCGTTGTTGATATACTCCGAGTAAAACACTTGCTTAACCTTTTGAAATGCACAAACAAACGGCTCATCGCTCACATGGTCCTTGCTCTTCAACTTGGACAAGTCAACCATGATCAAATTGGTGACAGGATCAACTTTACAAGCATTTTTATCCTCAACTCTTACCCATTCACAGTAAAATACAACCTCTTTGAAGCTTATATAATCCAATTCAAATATATTTTGGATTACACCATAATAAGTCATTTCAGCTTCAACGAGGTTTTTATCTTTTGCGCTCGCTCGAAAGAAAGTAAGAGCCTTGTATGAAATTCTCGAGTTCTGTACATTTGTACTTTCCCGTACACTTTAGCACCGAAAATGTAACCGTTCAATCGATACTTTTTGTACTCTTGTGCCACGAACAAGGGTCTAGTGGCTAGACGAGCAAGCCTTGATGTCACATCACCCATCTTTAGGAGCTGAGAATATAGATAAATTAATTATATTAGTGGTAAAATTTGAGTGTAATGTAACGTTATATAATGACTGTTTTCATTATAATTACCTCTTGTGTCAACCATAGCCTAAATTCGCTGTTTGATTGTACCATTGTTTTTCGTCTTTTATTGTTCTCACAGGCTTCATATTTACTGCATATTACAAAATTAATCATGTATAAAATAATCTAAAATAATGTTAAACATTATAATAATCGAAACTTACTTTTTCCATTCTTCGACAACTTCATGTGTGTCAAATAGATAACGAGATACTTGTTCATGTTGCAAACTCGTTAATTTCACTCGTTTTCCCATCACATTACCACCATCATCGACGAATTCATTAGTGTCATCAACGCTGGTCGAGTTAGGCATATATTCCCGAGTATATATTGATGACTCCACGGTGATGTATTCCTCTACAATTGATCCTGCAATATATCGCGTATTCTTGACGTAATCTTTAAAAACTTTCATCAATCTTTCAAATGGTTACATCCACCGATATCTAACTGGACCACAAAGAAGTGCCTCGTCGCATAGGTGTACCAACAAGTGAACACTTATGTCAAAGAATGCTGGGGGAAAGTACTTCTCCAATACACAAATCGCTTCGTTCACAGCCAATTTTGCGGCCACTATGTGTTCTCGATTCACTACCTTCTCACAAAAGAGGGAGAAGGTAATACTAATTTGCATAATAGCCCTACGCAAATCCTTGTGTTTGGAGAAACAGTGCTTAAACAATAGAGGAACCAATTACATGATCACATGCCAATCGTGGGACTTACACTTATGTAAATCATGAGTAGCATAATTCACAATCCTTTGCAAGTTGGACGAAAAAGTAGATGGGCCCTTCAAATTATATATTGTGTCTAGAAGCACCTTCCTTTCCCCACTCGTCAAAGTAAACGCACCAAGCGGAATTATTGTCCTTCCCCTACTATCTTCTTTCAACCATAGTTGTGGCTTAAGTTTTAACGTTTTAAGGTCTTTTCGTGCATTTTCTCCATCCTTCGAATGACTCCCCCCAAGGCAAGTACCCACAATATTTTCAGCGAAGTTCTTCTCTACATGCATCACATCCAATACATGGCGCACCGGGTTATTCTTCTAATAAGGCAAGTCAAATAAAATTGACCTTCGAGACCATGCCTTTCTTATCTCAGTTTCATTCCCAGTTGGGTTCTTCTTATGCTTGACATTCTTAAATTTGGGATTCTTACCTGGCATATTTGGGCCACATTTAGAAGATTTACTTTCAATTTCCGAACCCGAAAGTTGTCTCGGCGGTAGCCTATGTTCAACTCCGCCCAATAAAAAATTGGAACCTTTCTCAAATGTGAAACAATGAGCTGGGGGTAAAAACCTCCTGTGGCAATGGTATACATTTTTTAAGCTAGAGGATAGATGAAGAGATTCAGTCTCCTCTCCACAAATAGGACACCCCAAATAACCATGTACTACACATCCGGATAATGTCCCATAAGCTGGAAAATCATGAATTGCCCACATCAACATAGCTTTCAGCGTAAACTCTTCTTTTCTAAAAGAGTCAAATGATTGCACACCCTCTTCCCACAAATCATTTAATTCTTCTACCAAAGGAGCCAGGTAGATATCAATGTCATCACTTGGTGCCTTTGGCCCAGGTATCAACAAAGCCATCATCGAAAATTCAGGTCTCATACACTGTGAAGGAGGGAGGTTGAGTGGGGCTAGGATCACTGGCCATACACTCTGATTGGTGCTTAGATTTCCAAATGGATTGAAACCATCTGTTGATATAGCCAAACGAATGTTGCTTTGTTCTCGAGCAAAATCGGGATACTCAAAATTCATCCTCCGCCAGGCAGTAGAATCAATAGGATGACGCATGATATTACCCCCTACTTCTGCCCTAGCATGCCAAGTCATTGCCTCTGCAATCCATGGTACTGTGAAAAATTGCTTTAATCTAGGCCCAACGGGAAAATATTTCAATACTTTTTGAGGCACTTTTGAGCTTGTGCCTTCCTTACTAGTAGATTGGACATATCTAGGTTCATCGCATACCGGACAACGATCGATATTTTCATACTCCTTTCGGTATAGTATGCAGTCATACACACAAGCATGAATCGATTTATACTTCATTCCCAAACCTTTCAAACTGTTCTTCATAACAGGATAGCTATTTGGAAGTGTATTCACCTTGGGTAATAAGCCCTTCACCCATTTCAGAATTCCCGTCACGCTATTGCTAGACAAACCGTACTGCGTCTTCAAACTGTGCAAACCAACCATGGCATGTAAAGTTGTTTGATCTTTCTCACAGCCAGAGTATAACGGTTGGGTCGCCTTAAATTTTAAACTTTGGTAGTCATCGTCAAGTTTTATCGTGTTATCTTCACGAGCACTTGAATCTTCTACATCATCAGTAACCTCATTCTCCTCTGCTTCATAAACTCCGTACGCATCATCAACTAAAACCTCTAACATATTATGATCTATGTCGTCCCCTTCTACATCTATTCTACTTGTTGAAGGTTTTGTGAAGGTTGGTCGGGGACAAAAGGAACTTTCAATTCATCGTGAAAACTCCAAAATCGATAACTATCTTGCATACCCGATCTTAACAAATGTAGTTCAACTGTTTTCCACTCAAATACCCTACCATTCTTACACCTAGCACACGGACACGGAAAATCTTCATCATTACGACATCTCTTTGCATATTTCATAAATTTGTTAGCACCTCTGCGAAACACATCCCCCATTCTATTAGTCTCACCCATCCACTCTTTGTATTTCGGATATCCCATCATAGCTACCACAACTAAATACCTATTAAAGGTAAACAAAACTTAGATTTATAGTATGTTTTATTTAATTATCCCATCATTTAATTATCCTATTAAAGGGTAAGTGGTCCTATCCCATTCAAGACTGCATTTTTCTGTAATATACTTAACAACTCATGCACATTGTTACGATTTGAAAAAAATTCGACAGCATATCCCCGTAGTTCTCCAAGTACACAACGTAGATTGGCAGGTGTGAGTGTTATTTCAATTGGTCAATTGAAATAACAGTCACACTTGTCAATCTAGTATGTACCCAGAGAACATTAAGATACGACTGCAGAACTTCCTCCAAAAGTAACAACTCTAAGCCAATAAGAATATTATACAGAAATTATACAGTCTCAAACTTTCCAAACGAGACAATTCGAGAGATCTCATTACAGGGGTAATGACTCTCGAACGGGCCTAAGGGCTATTGAATGCGTACGCATAAGAACTAGAAGGCTAGTATCTATGCGCACTATATTTAATTTCAAGTATGTTTCATATAATGGGTTAATTCAAATACAAAAATAAATTCATGGGTTAATTCAAATACAAAAATAAATTCATGGGTTAATTTAAATACAAAAATACAAATTCATGGGTTAATTCAAATACACACACACACACACACACACCTCCCTCCACACCCCCCACTCACCACCCCCCCCCCCCCACCTCCCTCCACACCCCCCACTCACCACATACACCCCCCACCTCCCTCCACACCCCCCACTCACCACATACACATACACACACACCACCACCCCCACTCACCACATACACACCCCCCCTCTCCCCCCCCCCTCCCCCTCCCCCACCCACCACATACACACACACACACACACACACACACACACACACACACACAATAGCCACCCACCCTTCCCCACCTCCCTCCACCCCCCCACCCACCACACATATACACACACACGCAATAGCCCCACCCCCTACCCCCACCCCCCACACACGCACATACACACACACACACATATATATATATATACACACAAACATATATATAAATAGAAGAGAGAGAGAGAGAGAATTAAACCTGAAAGTAGAGAGAGAGAGAGCAGCGTAGAGAGAGAAAGGGAGGGAACGGCGGGAGGAAAAAAAGAAGGGGGAAAGGATTTTTGCTGCAAAAGTTGTCACGGTCGTGTTAAGGTCATTGGCCATAATAAGTAAATTTGTCACGGACTTGTCACGGTCAATGACCGTGATAATTCTTTGTCACGGTCGTGTCAAGGTCAATGACCGTGAACCAAAACGCGTGTTTTTTGTCACGGTCAATGACCTTGACAAAGGTGGCCGGCTGAAAGGTGACAATTTTATCATTTTGGTGTAGTGTACATTTGGCACGTCTCCATGATCATCCACGACGGCCTTGATCCGAATTTATGCATCCATCATCTTCGTACGTGCATCATGGGTCAAGAAACTTACACTTCAACCATTACCACTACTCCACGTTCTTATGGTAAAATAATTTTAATTAGACTTTTTATTTATTTGCATAAATAGTTGGGAATATGTTTTAAATAAATTTTTGAAGTCTGGAAGATGATAAACACGCGAGATCTGTTTAAAGAGGCATTTTGAGACACATCACTAATGTCATTCAAACGACATCGTATGGGGTTTGAACGAGATGCCATCTCATTCAAACGACATCGTATGTCACTCGAACGATCACCGCCTCAACCTACTTATTTAAACATGGTTCATGCCACACGTTTTTCTAAGTCTGCATACCTCCGTTTCTGGAAAAAAATACCTCTTTCAAGACTTTATATGTTAAGGTTTTAATACCTTTTTGATTCAGAAATAATTCTTAATCCTTTATGTGAATACTCTAAACCCTAAGGAGGATTATACTACTCATCTAGATTACACTTGTGGAGAAGACGAACTTTTTCATTGTTGACCTTCTGGAGCTCTTGCGGGAACTCTAGCCGACTCCATTGAAATCGATGCCTGCGGGTATTTCGTATGTCACTGGTTGTATTTTCATTGTAATACGTGTAAATCGAATTTTACAAATTATAGTGAAAATAAGATGGTTTTGCCCCTGTGGGGGATGTTTTTCCTCAACTGTGATTGTCTTGTATGCTTAGATTATTTCTTTATTTAATCACGTTTATTTGCAAGAGTTAAGACTTGTTGGGACTAAAATTGGAATTTAATTAAATAAGTTTGACATTGATTGCTGGCGCACTCTCAAATTGGTATCAGAGCCATTTACACAATTTTACTGTGTAATTTTTTCGCAAAATTTTTCTGGATATCAATTTTGTCCTAAAAATTTGATTTTTGAAAAAGCGCAATTCCAATGGAAAACTTATATAATAGAGTCCCAATTTTTGACGGGTCTAATTACGCATATTGGAAAGCCCATATGAAATCTTAGTTAAAGGCCATAAACAAACTTGTTTGGATTGTGTGTGAGAGGGGGTGGACGCCTCCCACTGTCTCTATAGATAACGTAACTAATTTAAAATCTATTACTGCATGGACGAGGATGAATTTAAATGGAGCACATATAACTCACGTGGGCTTAGTGCCATTTTTGAAGCCGTCACACCTGACGAGTTCTATCGCATCATGATGTGTACCACGTCTAAAGAGGCATGGGATGTTCTGCAGCTTACCCATGAAGGCACAAATGGAGTGAAAGAATCCAAATTGCAAAACTTAACTACACAGTTTGAAACTATCTCCATGCATGAAAATGAGTGTTTCGATGAATTTTATGCCCGCTCATCTAATATCGTGAACACTAGTTTCAACTTAGGTGAACACATTGCTGATGCTAGGGTAGTTAAATGTTTTTTGAGATCACTGCCTAAGAGATTTATCACCAAAGGCACCGTGTTAAATTCATTAGGTAATTTGAGTAGGCTGAAATTAGAAGAGTTAGTTGGGCACCTACAAACCTATGAAATCGACATGTTCTCTAGCACAATAAAATCAAAAGACAAAGGGGTAGCACTTAAATCCCAAAAAAATAGTGAGGGGTTAAAGAGAGGTGAGTCTTCTAAGAAAAGAGAGGAAGAGATGTTTGATTCTGATTCTGATTTTGACTTAGATAATTTGGTCCTATTTGCTAAAAATTTCAAGAAATTTCTCAAATTAAAGAAAAATGGGAACTTTAAAGATAAAAAGAATTTTGAGAAAAATAAATCGGAAAAGAAATTTGAGAAAGATAAAAAGGACACCCCTACGAAAGAAACTGAAAGATGTTTTGAGTGAGGTGGTAGAGGTCATAGGGGGTTTGAGTGTGCAATTAGGTTGAAACGTCAAGAACAATCCAAATTTGTATTAAACACCACCCTTAGTGACGATAGCGAGGTCGAGTCAGTGGACTCTGAAGACGAGTCACCGCATGAATGTAACTTCACCACATTCATGGCTAGTCATGTGAGTACTGATAGTAATCCTCACGACAATGTGGATGAAAGCTCACAGGGACACCTGGACAGTGATAGCAGTGTGAGCAAGGGGGAAGAAGAAGCAAGTGAGTTCGAGAGTGATCTCCGTAATGCGTACCCTGATTTATATGCTGATACTTTCAAAACCATAAAGTGTAACAAAGCGTTATCTCTTAGGATAGACGCTCTAGAGAAGTAGTTAGGAGAGATGAGAGAGAGAGAGACATCCATGTCCACTGCATTGAGAGAGAGAGAGACCGCCTGTGTTGAGAGGGAGAAAGTTTTTGGAGAGAGAGAAAGTATTTTTGCTAAAGAAAAAGGGGACTTGACTAAGCAAGTGGATGATCTAACGAGTGAGATCCATTCCTCCTTGGACACTCGGAAGAAACTGGAAGCCCTTGTAACCCAACTCACTCATGACCTCGAGAGAGTCCGGGAAGTCAAGGTAAGAATTAAGGACCGATTTGGTAAGATGGGAAAGATGATCCTCGCCCCTACTTTGGGTTTAGGTGAGAGATCGAGAATAGGTTTTGATGGTGCTTCCATGTCCTATACGACATTGGAACCGGTTCCAGAGTTTATTAAAAATTCATATGGCCTCCCACCTAAGAATAAAGAGAGAGTTCGACCAAGAAAAGCAGACCGAAGTTGGCCTAAGTCTATATATTTTTGTACTTACTGCAAAAGAAAAGGCCATCTTCATGAATATTGCTATAGTTTGGGTCGGACACGACGTACTGTTGTGCCATCACATGCCACTACTGATATTGAGAGTTTAAGAGAGCGAGTTGAGTTTCTAGTCGCCACATCTCAGAGTATAGTGGGAGAGTTCCAACGAATTTCTACTCCATCAGTGGACACTTCTAAAATCCTGACTAGAGTCAACAATGACAAGGGCAAATAGAAGGTTACCACATCTTGGGTGCCTAAACATAATACAAAATCCTTTGTTGTTCATGTTTCTCTTAAAGAAAATAATTCTCTACAGTGGTACTTCGACAGTGGGTGCTCTAGGCACATGACTGGTGGCATCTCTCTGTTTACCTCCCTAGAGGATCATAAGGAAGGTAAAGTCACTTTTGGAGAAGGGAACAAGTCTAGAATAGTAGGATGAGATACAATAGAGTTACCAGGATTTCCTAAGCTAGAGAATGTGTTGTACGTCAAGGGATTAAAAGAAAATTTACTCAGTATTAGCCAGCTATGCGACACTGACTTTATAGTGAAGTTTGACCAGAATAAATGCCACGTCTATGATCAATCCAGTAAACTTCTATTGCAAGGGGTGAGGACTGAAGACAATTATTATGGGATCATGCCTAAGTCCTCATTTGTCTGCAACAGCGCCACGATCACTTCTATGGATCTGTGGCATTAACATCTAGGCCATGTGAATTTTTGAGATTTGGAAAAGTTAGTTAAAAAGGACCTAGTACGTGGCTTACCATCGCTTAGAAACCCAACTTCTGTAATTTTTGGACCCTGCCAGTTAGGAAAGAAAATTCGTAGCCCCCATAGAAAGTTGAATTTCATTACCACCTCATGCATCCTTGAGTTGATACATATGGATCTTATGGGTCCTATTCATACTAAGAGTTTAGGTGGTAAGAGGTACATTCTCGTGATGGTAGATGATTTATCACGCTACTCGATTGTAGGTTTTCCGCGAGAGAAATCCGATGCTATGGAGTTTCTTACTACTAAGTGTCGTGTCCTGCAAAATCAACACGGTGTCACTATCAATAGAATACGTAGTGACAACGGCAGTGAGTTTAAAGAAACAAAAGTAGATCTTTTCTGTGATAGCATCGAAATTAAACACGAATTTTAAGCCGTTAGGACTCCTTAGAAAAATGGAATTTTTGGGAGGAAGAATCGGACGATTCAGGAGATGGCTAGATCTATGATTTTGGGTCATAAAGTTACAAGAAGATTTTGAGCAGAGGTGGTGTCTACCGTATGCCATACGGTGAATAGGGTATATCTTAGTCCACACAAACTTATAATGCCCTACGAATTGTGGACTGGAAAGAACCCAACCTTTCATATTTCCGTGTATTTGGGAGCAAATGCTACATTTTACGGGATAGAGAGAAATTAGGAAAGTTCGACTCCCGGAGCGACGAGGGGATATTTTGAGGTTATTACCTGAATAACTCTAAGGTTATGGAGTTAATAAATGTCACCGTAGAAGATGACGAACCACCGACGTTTATTGATTCTAACCTTTTGGGTGAGGGTGATGCACTTTCTACCGATGAGCCAATTGTGCCTCCCATACCCATAGTGGATTCCATTCCTGACTTAGAGGACACTCCTGCTTGGGTTTGTAAGAGTCATGATCCTTCTACTATTCTATGAGATCCGACCCTAGGGGTTAAGACTTGTGCTCAGCTAGAGAATATTGTTAGCCATGTCTGCTATACGTCTAAAGTCGAGCCCAAAAGCTATAAGGAAGCACTCAAAGATGAACACTAGATATGTGCTATGCAGGATGAGTTGCTTCAGTTTAGAAAGAATAATGTCTGGGAACTGGTCCCCCGATTGAGTGAGACAAATGTGATAGGTACCAAGTGGATCTTCAAGAATAAGGTGGATGAGAATGGTACTATTATCCAAAATAAGGCTAGGTTAGTCGCTTACAGCTACACACAGATTGAGGGTGTAGACTTTGACGAGACATTCGCTCCTATTGCGAGGCTTGAGTCCGTCCGCTTACTACTCACCATCGCATGATATATGCGCTTCATATAAGATGGATGTCAAGAGTGCCTTTCTAAATGGCATTCTACATGAGGAGGTTTACGTGGAACAACCAAAAGGGTTTGAAGACCCTAAGAAACATGATCACGTTTACTATTTAAGGAAAGCCTTGTATGATTAGAAGAAAGCACACCGTGCTTAGTACGAGAGGCTTACTTCCTATCTCTTAGCCCGTGGCTTCAAGAGAGGGGGAGATGATATGACGTTGTTCATCAGGAGAGATGACGGTGATATTTTTGCTGCCCGGGTCTATATGGACGACATAGTCTTTGGATCCACGTGTTCCCGGCATGCTCAACACTTTAAAGAGGAGATGTAGAGTGAGTTTGAGATGAGCATGGTCGGTGAGATTAATTTTGTTCCTTGGTCTCCAGCTTCGTCAGCTAGAGGATGGGATGTTCATCTCCCGATCCAAGTATACTAGATACCTTGTGAAGAAATTTCGTCTATACTCTGCTAAGAACGAACGTACACCGATGAGTAACTCAACTAAGCTTAGCAAGGACACTTCAGGCAGGGACGTAGAGCAAACCTTGTATTAGAGTATGATCGGTAGTCTTCTCTACTTGACTGCCAGTCGTCTCGACATAGACTTTAGTGTTGGAGTCTGTACGTGATATTGTGCGTCCCCGAAAGAGTCACACTTACTCACTTTTAAACGTATTATCAAATACGAGAGTGGGACTCTTTCACTTGGCATTTAGTATTCCTTTGATTCCAGTGACCGTTTATTCGCTTATTCGGATGCCGATTGGGCTGGTGATGCAGATGGATATATGAGCACTTCTGGTGGGTGTTTCTTCTTTGGTTTTGCACTTGTCTTTTGGTTGAGAAAGAAGCAAAACTCCATCTCTTTGTCCACTACGGAGGCTGAGTACATAGCTGCCGGGAGTTGTTTCCCTCAACTTCTATGGATGAAGCAGATATTGGAGGATTATGGGATATCACCGGACACCATCACTATTTCGTGTGATAACACGAGCATGATACACATGTTCCATAATCCAGTCCAACATTCGCACAAAAAACACATTAGGATACACAAGCACTTTATTCTTGAGATTGTAGAGGAACAATTCATATCCTTGAGTTTTTTATCTACCGACCTCCAGTTAGCCGATATCTTCACGTAGCCTTTAGATGCCCTTAGATTCGGGAGTCTTAGGAAGTCTTTAGGAATTTTCACAGTTGACTGAGGGATGGCCACCATGTCTAGAGTGGGATGCATTTTTCATGTTCATATTTTCTGATTCCTATCTCTATGTTGCATCATTTGTATCCTTATTTGTTTGATTTTTTTTTTTGTTTTGAAAAAATTAAAAAATCCAAAAAGATTTTTTAAATTTTTTTAGAAAAAGCCAATTTTTTTTTATTAAAAAAACACAAAAAGAGTTTTGTATTTTGTTTACACTATTTATGGATGAACATTTAAGATAACCATAGTCACAACTTCATTCCATCTTCCACGTGACTGTTTGATAGTGATTTGAGATTCTACATCATTTCATCTATGTGCTTTACATTTCTCGAAGTCTTTGAGATGAGATTATTGACATATTCTACATGTTTGTCTCCTTATCTCCTTTATTTCACGCATGCACAGTATTATTTGAGTATTGTACTTGTCTATCACATATTGGCTTAAGTGTTTCCATCTCAATTCTATCTATACAACGACCAAATTGCGATAAAAATTGACAAGATAGTAGTGCATGTAAAAACCGTTTACCGTGAGAAATTACTTGCAACAAAATATGATGAGTGAATTAAAGGAAAAGGGCTGCAAGAGTTTCAAATTAACTCGTCGAGAAAGCCGCTGTTTGAAAAAGAGCCCAAAAATAATTAAATGGCAATAAAAAGAAAAATATGCCAATTCAAATGGGCCACTAGGTTTTAGTTTCATCACCTCAAAAGAAAAATATAATGTATAATTATTTATGAGGGAGTTTAGATGGAAAGAAATGAAAAACGAGTTTGCACATCCTTGAAAGTCATGAAAAAGCGTTTCAAACGTTTTGGACGTTATTGGTGTGGAAGTCACTTTGAGCTTTGATTTACTGATTTGATTGAGTCAATTTCTTTTAATTCCACAATTTTTATACCTAAGAAAGATGTTGAGTTCATTCGTTAGGAATATCCAACATTCATCGTGCACTTATGTTATGGTTGTATGTATTGATTTTCCTATTGAATTTGTTCACATCCCTACATTTTCGCTATCACTGACTTGGTTGTTTTGGTGTTCTTTCATGGTGAGATTGGTTTTTGCTTTAAAAAATTTGAAAAATTCAAAAAGAGAAAGTTTATTACCTTGTGACACTCTCCATTTGCATTGCTTATGTTCTTCATATCTGTTTATTTGGGACATCATAAAAAGGGGAAGAACGAATTATGGGGGAGAATTTCTTGTTTGTTTTTATGATGATTTGCTTACACATAATTGATATTTATTTCTGGTTATCATTATATTTCAATCTATTGCGCATCATGGGTATTTTTTTCTTATCTCGTGTGTGTAGGTATCAAAATGGAGAATCATTTTTGCACACCTTGATGATGACAAAGAAATTATGAACAAGTTGAAGTTTTGAAAATGATCAAATTTGTGAAGACACACATTTAGTATTTCCAGTTTTCGGGTTTAATGAGGATATTAAATCGTATATCAGTTTGTTCATTTTGGGCAGCATAATTCGGATATTTTTATGTATGTACCGGCATAGACATAGGGGAGATTTGTAAGGGCATGTTTTAAAAATGCTCGGAGTAGAATCTAGGAATTTTTAAAGTGTCCTAGATCACAATTAAGTATGTCTCATACTACTACATTTGGCACGTCTCCATGATCATCCACGACGGCCTTGATCCGAATTCATGCATCCATCATCTTCGTACGTGCATCATGGGTCAAGCAACGTACACTTCAACCATTCTCACTACTCCACGTTCTTATTATAAAATAACTTTAATCGGAGTTTTTATTTATTTGCATAAATAGTTGGGAATATTTTTTAAATAAATTTTTGAAGTCTGAAAGATGATAAACACACGAGATCTGTTTAAAGAGGCATTTTGAGATACGTCACTGAAGTCATTCGAACGACATCGTACGTGGTTCGAACGAGATTCCATCTCGTTCAAACGACATTGTATGTCACTTGAACGACCACCGCCTTAACCTTCTTATTTAAACAAGGTTCATGCTACACGTTTTCCTAAGTCTACATAACTCTGTTTTTGCAAAACAACACCTCTTTCCAGACTTCATATTTTAAGGTTTTAATACCTTTTTGATTCACAAATAATTCCCAATCCTTTATATGAATCCTCTAAACCCCTAGGAAGATTATACTACTCATATGGAGTACATTTGTGGAGAAGACGAAGCTTTTTTATTACTGACCTTCTGGAGTTCTTGCGGGAACTCAAGTCGCCGAAATTAAAACCGATGCCTGCGGGTATTTTGTATGTCACTGACTGTATTTTCATTATAATCCATGTAAACCGAACTTTACAAATTATAGTGAAAATAAGATGGTTTTGCCCCCGTGGGGGATTTTTTTCTCAACTGTGATTGTCTTGCATGCTTAGATTATTTATTTATTCAATCACGTTTATTTGCAAGAGTTAAGACTTGTTGGGACTAAAATTGGAATTTAATTAAATAAGTTTGACATTGATTGCTGGCGCACTCTCAAATTGGTATCAGATCCATTTACACAATTTTACCGTGTAATTTTTTCGCAAAATTTTTCTGGATATCAATTTTGTTCTAAAAAATTGATCTTTGAAAAAGCGCAATTCCAATGGAAAACTTATATAATGGAGTCTTGATTTTTGACGGGTCTAATTACGCATATTGCAAATCTCGTATGAAATCTCAGTTAATGTGCAACATGATGGATGGTCATTCATGGTATAATCAAATATGCATAGCTGAATAGGATGTGAACAAAACTGCCTTTAGGTGCCCAGGAAATTTGGGAACCTTCGAATGGATAAAAATGTCATTTGGTTTAATGAATGCATGAGCCACTTATAAAAGGGGAACAAACACTATTTTCCCCTGATATGGTTGGAATATTTTTCGAGTGTTATATTGACAATATAATTGTCAAATAAAAAATAGTAACAGATTATATAATGCACCTACAAAAGTTTCTTGAAAGGATGAGGCTCTATAAACTAAAAATTAATCCTTTAAAGTGTGCATTTCGAGATTCTGCATGGAATTTCGTAGGATATTTGGTGCACCAAAAAGTGATTCAACTTGATAAGAACAATGCCAAATATATATTTGAAAGCACAAAACCAAAATTAAAAAAGAATTACAAAGGTTTTTGGGATAAGTTAACTTCCTTTCACAGATTTATATATAATGTTGCACGTAAAACTAAAATATTTTCTCCTTTATTAACGTAAAACATCAATAGGACTTGGATTACAAGGAGAAAAATTGGTTAACTTTCCAATCGCTCAAAAGATAATTGTCTAGGCCACCTGTATTGGCACCTCCAAAGGATGGCATGCAACTAAAGCTTTACATCATTGATGTTGATACTTCGATTAGAGTTTTCCTGATACAAGACTATGAGAAGAATGAAGAACAAGTTATGTACTACTTAAGTAGATTCCTAAATGACCATGAATGTAAATATTCAGTAATGCAAAAATTATGCTTGACTTTGTATTTCACGACTATGAAGTTAAGATATTACTTATTTTCCTAGAGAGGTGCATATTATTTCAAAGTTTGATTTAATTTAAGCACATTCTCACTAGGCTTGTTTTACAAAACAAAATTAGTAAGTTGGTGTTAGCTATATTCAAGTTTTGCCTACGTTCCTCAAATGGATATAAAAGGCCAAGAGTTGGCTGGATTTTTGGTAGATCATCTATGTGAAGATAAACCAAAAGGTGAATATGATACATATTATATATCCTTACTCCATGGAAATAATAGTTATATGATTCAATGACCAAAATAAGGTCAGGAATATGGTTAATAATTAAATCCCCTAAACATATAAAAATAAAACGTGGATATAGATTGAAAGAAAATTCATGTTCCAATAACCAAGTGTAATATAAAGCAGTCACAATGGGCATATAGATACTTCGGAGTTGTAATGCTTCTATAATGGAAGTACATGGGGATTCCCAATTGGTCATTAGACAATTAACTGGTGAATATATATGTGTCAATTATTGTTAAACATTTTATAACCAGGTGGCTTTTAATTTACTATCCAAATTTGATGAAGTCAAACTAAATTATATTCTCACGTTCTTAAATGAAGAGGCCAATGAAATGGCTTAAAAATGCATCAGGTTTCAAACCTAATGATAACTTGAAGCTAAGTTTAAATTAATCTCCATTACTGGACTCCAACCATTACTTCATAACAAATGGCCTTAGGAGGAAATTGGGAACATATACTTTTTAAAGTATTGGAGAAAAACATTGATCGAATATCTAGCTGCCTTAAATATAAAAACCGACAGGGTTGTCATGTAAAGACTAACCAATTATGTTATATATGTTGGAAAATTATTCAAAATAGGTGTTGATGGAATGATCTTAGAGTGCCTGAGTAAAAAGGAAGTCTTGACATCTATTATTCAAATTCATGAAGGCATATGTGGGCCTTATAAAGATGGACCCAAAATTAGATGTTTATTAAGGGGACATGGTTTATATTGTCACTCCATCGTAAAAAATTTCATGGGCTTTGCAAAAGGTTTTCAAAATTGATAACAACAAAACCCTCTAAAACATGTGGTCGCTAGTGATCTACAATATGTAGTAGAAAGAAATTATTTTACCAAATGGGTAGAAGCTAAGACATTAAAATCAGTTACCCAAAATGATTTACTAGACTTCTTGAAAGACATTGTGTTTAGGTTTGGAATTCCCAAAATTACTGCCTCGGATAATGCAAGCATTTGTTAGTAAAAAATGGTATAAAATTCACTTCAAGGTTAGGAATAAATTTGATTAAGTCAGCGTGTTATTAATTTCAATTAAATGGGAAAGAAAAGGCTATAAATAATTGGAGTAAAAACACCTTAAGTAAGGGGATTGAAAAGTATCCAAGAGATTGGAATAATTTTCTACTAGAAGTATTGTGGGTTTATATGACTTCCAAGAGGTCAAGAGCTGGATTAACTCTATATGCTTTGACTTATGTACATGATACGGTCCTACCAGTAGACATTACTCAAGTTCACTAAGAGTGGTAGCCCAAAATGAGTTAACTATAGAAATCTATGACCAATCCATGCATATGGAAAACATATATGGAGATAAAGTTTCAGCCTTGAACAACATATTGTTCCAAAAGAAGAAAATAATTGACAACTATAACAAGTAGGTTAAAAGATGACCTTAAATGAGGGGACTTGGTTTGAAAAACAATATTACCCTTAGGAACAAAGGATCTAGCCTATAAAAAGTTCTCCCCAAAATGGGAAGGGCCAATCCAAGTATACAAAATATTTAAAGGTGGGTCATACCACCTAATATGTAAGAGTATGCATAATACTCATGTGCCCCATAAGACTAGGTTGTCTTATCCTTTTCCCAAAATATACTTTGAGTCTTATTTTTGAGGTCATTCTGACAAAGCTTCCTTTAAACGGACATCATCGAAGACATATATCCTTTTCACACCACTCTTAGGAAGGTAAAAGGAACTAGAGACTCTTTATGCACCTTATATCACACAAGTTAAACTTTTGTTGCAGCGTAGCTCCAACAAAGGTGTACAGACTGGCATAAAAAGGATTTTTTTGGAATATTCTACACATTTTTTTCAGGGACTCATGCAACACTAAAAATCTTACCATATCTTTTCATTTTTTGCATCTTGTCACTGTATAAGAAGGCTACACCTTATCTACTTGTCACCCTGAGCTTATCTTGCAAGCTTGAGTGTATGTTATATGGGTTTAGACTTCATTTGAACATGGGAGTGTGGAGTGTGAAAGAAATATGATTTTTGTAAATTATTTATAAGGTAAAATATTTTAAAATACATGATTATGCATTCTTTCCACACGATTCATTATTAAGAGAGAAAAATCTTTATATGTTTAAAACTTCTTTTTGTGTTGAATCGAATATTTTCCAAGTTGTAAATTTATTTTTCTGTTCTTCATATTCTTGAGATATTTTAAGTTTTAACACTTCTGAAATCTAAATTTTTTTTGGAGTAAATATATTTTCTTTAAAATCTTTTTATACCTTGAAGAAATCTCTTTCTAATTTGTTCTTGAGTTATTTTTAGATTCTACACATCTCAAAAATATATTTATGAGTGAAGACATTTTTCAAAACTCTTTCACTTTAGGTTCATAACACACCTAAAAAGTAGTACTACACTCAATTGGAGGCTTATCAAAATTGTTCCAATATATGGAACAAAAAGTTCTTCTTCCACTTCAAAAGGAGGATTTATTGGCAGTGGATTCAAGAAGACATTGGTTACGAGCAAAATCGATGGCGGGTTTGAAGCTTGCTCCAGTTGTTCCAACCTTCCCATTGATGGAAGATATGGTTTGAAAGTGCATTAGGAGGAAATTATGCATTAGGGTTATAAGACGTAGTTCCCCTATGTAAGTGTTGTCATTATTTATTTTGCGTTCTGCCAACCTGAGATTTTTTTCGGTCGTGCATTTTTTCTCGTACACCTTGTTTTTCTGCTAACTACTTGGTGAATAGTTTTTCACGTAAACCTCTGGTGTTATTTTTACCCTTAACAAGAATTAAAGGAAATATTTGTCTCTTTATTTATAAGTAATTATAATTAGGTATCCTTCATTCATCTTGGATTCGAGCACACACACTTTTAACTGGTATCACCTATCTTTATTAGGTTTAATCACCTAGAGGTAGATCAAATGTGTGTGAATATGGACTTTTATGTTAATGATAAAATGCAGGAACTTATGGAAATTAAAAAAGGTCATAATTTTTTTGGACCTATCACACTGTCCTACTTTGTGAATCACTCTAGAAATAATATTTATGAATCTTGTGTTTGTGATTTTAAATTTAAGGATCTACATTATTCATTTGATGCTTTTGTATCTCGAAACAAGATTTTATCTAAAACTAATGTTAAGCATCATAGGAGAGTGAAACATTTGGAAAATGAAGACCATTAATCTTATCGATTCCTTTTTGATATGGATAGCTTAGTTGATAACATCAATGCCCAAAAAAATTAACAAACCAATTTTTTTGATGAGCTTACTTCTGTTAAAGAAGAAATTGATTTCTTTCACTCTATAGATGCTTATGCTCATTCACTCTATCGTAAAGTTAAAGCGCTAGATTTAGACTTTAATGACTTCTTAGAATTTTTCGATGAATTAATGGAACATAAGGAGTCACCTTTAGTAGAGGATGAATTTTTGTCCATTTTAAAAAAGGAAAGAGATGATTTGACCATCTTTGTGGACAGTTTGAACAATGAATTTCAAAATAGTATTTATTTTAGTGTAAACTAAAAATGAAAATTAAAGGTTTTTCTTTGGAACTAGTAACTAACTATCGATACTTTTCTAGATGGGAGACTTAGCATGTCATACCTTCGACATCAAATCATTCATCTACTTTTGATCTTGGTTTTAAGAACTTAGACAAACAAAGGAACGTGAAAGGATGAATAATTTGAAAGAGAGGAATGTTGTTTCTCACATTTTGTGAAAAAATCATAATTTTCTTAACAAATGTCCTAATAGAGATATTACTTGCTCTTATTGTCATAAGAAAGGTTATTATAATTTTTTCTTGTTTTAAGTTTAATAATGTTTAATATTTTGGAAAGGTTGTTCCTAAAACTAATTCTCCCACGTCTCATCTTAGAATTTGCAAATGCGATTCTTTTCAATAGGAAAGGACATTTGGGAGAATTGTGTTATTTTCTTAGTTCAACCTTTCACTTTCATAATTCTTGGAAGCATTATATATTTGGTAAGAATAACATTATGGGAAAATCGAGTGAAAATTTTCGTCGTGTTCAAACCAAAATGAGCAAGAATATTATTAATATACCCAAGGTCCAACCTACTCTTAATTCGCCTCATGTTAATCATGTGTGGATTATGAAGGATTCTTTACATAAGATATATTTAGAGACTAAACCAAATCCCACCTTTATTTCCTTTATTTCTACTATATGGAAATGTTTCTTATTATGTCTAGGACTCTTTAGAACATTTACCTTGTTCCTCGGCTCATTCTGTTCTTCTGATGCTTTGTCGAATATTTTGTTTCTTAATGCTTTTGTTTGTTATGTGCTTGTAGCTTAACTTGCCAAATTGCTAGATTAATTTATTGGCTTGTTTGCACATTAAGTTTGTATTTTGGTTATGTTTTTGACTATGAACTCTATGCGTAGAATTTACAAGCTTTGAAAGCTTATGATCTTTTGAGCTTAATCCATATTAGGTATATATAAATTTGTCATTCGCGTCATTCGAACTAGATTGTACCGTCGTTCAAATGACACACGCATCTCGCACGAAGTCATTCAAATGACATTCACTATCATTCGAGCGACGTCCCTGTTTCGTTTGAGCAACAACGCCGCCTTATTTTTTTTTATAAATTCCAGTGTTTTTGACTCACATTTTTCAAGTCTTCACAACTCCGTTTTCTGCAGAAACAACTACAATTTAAGACTTCATTTTTGAGAGTTTTTAACCTCTTTTAATTCACCTAATTGTACCTAATTCATACGTGAATCAATTAAATTTTGGATTACATATTCTACTCATCTGGAGTACACTTATGGAGAAGAAGGCTGATTCTCTATTGCTGTCAATTGGAGCTCTTATGGGATCTCTTGCTAGCGACAACGAATCGACGCATGCAAGTATTCGCGTGTCAAGATGTATTTCTCTATATTTGTAAGTTGTTACAAGATATAGTGAAATAAAAAGGTTTTTCCCCTTTGGGGGATTTTTCTTATTTTTTATGATTGTTTGCATGCTTGAATCTATTTTATTCGTCAATCACAATTAATTACAAGAGTTAGGATTTTTGGGTCTAAAATTGGAATTTAATTAAACAAGCTCATTCATTGATTGCTGGCGCACTCTCAAATTGGTATCATAGCTAATTACACAATTACACCGCGTAATTTTTTCCTAAAATTTTTTTGGATATCAATTTTGGTCTAAAAATTGATTTATGAAAAAGCGCAATTTCAATGGGAATTTTTTATTATCGAGTGCCAATTTTTGACGGAACTAATTAGGCATATTTAAAAGCTCGTATGAAATCCCACTTAAAGACCATTGACGAACGTTTTAGGTTATGTATGAAAGAGGGTGGACTCCTCCCACTATCACTGTAGAAAAAGTAACAAATTTAAAAGTTGTGACTGAATGGACTGATGAAGAATTTAAATGGAGCACATATAACTCATGTGTGCTTAGTGAAATTTTGGGTGCCATCACCCATGTGGAGTTTCGACGTATTATAACGTGCAACACGTCCAAACAAGCATGGGATGTTTTACAACTTACCCATGAAAGCACTAACGCAGTTAAAAAATCAAAACTGCAAAATTTAACTACACAATTTGAAACAATCACTATGCTTAAATATGAGAGTTTTGATGAATTCTATGCACTCTTATCTGATATTATAAACACTAGTTTAAATCTAGGTGAACACATTTCCTAATGCTAGAGTTGTTATAAATATTCTGAGATCACTGCCTAAGCGTTTTATCCCTAAAGTCATTGTTCGAAATTCGATAGGAAATTTGAGTAGTCTAAAATTAGAAGAGTTGGTAGGAGACCTCCAGACTTATGAAATTGACATGTTTCCTAATACAATAAAATCAAAATATAAAGGTGTAGCACTTAAAGCCCAGTCTAGAAAGAATCAGGGGTTAGCAAGAAAGAGAGGTGAGTCGTCTAGGAGAAAAGAGGAAGAAATGTCAAATTCGGAGTTTGATTTCGATTTAGACGATTTGGCTTTGTTAGCAAAAAAATTCAAGAAATTTCTCAAATTAAAGCAAAATGGCAATTTCAAAGATAAAAAGAATTTTGAGAAAAATAAGTTTGAAAAGAAAAATGCTAAAGATAAAAAGGACACGCCTAAGAAAGATGAGGAGAGATGTTATGAGTGTTACGGTAGAATTTATAAGGCATTTGAGTGTCCAACTAGGTTGAAACGTCAAGGAAAAGGCAAAGCAACCTTAACTGCCTCCCTTAGTGACGACAGTGAGGTTGAGTCAGTGTATTCTGGAGATGAGTCACCACATGAATGTAACTTCACTGCATTCATGGCTAGTCATGTGAGTACTGATAGTGCGCCTCACGATGATGAGGATGCTACCTCACAAGGACACCTCAACAGTGAAAGCGATGAGAGTGAGGGGAGGATGTTGCAAGTGAGAGCGAGAGTGACCTACAATGTGCCTACACAGATTTATATGCTGATTCTTTTAAAACTAAAAAGCGTAACAAGGCTTTAGCACTTAGGATCGTTTCCTTAGAGAAAGATTTGGGGGATACGAGAGAGAGAGTCCTCAATTAGCACAACCTTGAGAGATAAAGATAGATAGATAGATAGATAGATAGAGAAATCAAGATATATATATATATATATATATATATATATATATATATATATATATATAGAGAGAGAGAGAGAGAGAGAGAGAGAGAGAGAGAGAGGAAGATAGACTGTTTGGAGAGAAATAGAGTAGTTTAGAAAAAAAAGAGGGGACTTGACAAAGCAAGTGGCTAGTCTTACGAGTGATCTCCATTCCTCCATGTACACTTGGAAGAAACTTGAAGCCCTTATAGCCCAACTCACTCAGGATCTTGAGAAAGCCCGGGAGATCAGGGTAAATATAGAGGACATATCTAGAAAGATGGGAAATTTGCTCCTTGCCCATGGTTTAGGGTTTGGTGAAAGGCATGGAATAGGTTTTAATGATGCTTCTATGTCTGATGTGACATTGGAACCAATTGCCCAATTTAGGATGAATCCATATGGACATCACCCAAAACCCCATGGAAGAGTTCGGCCTAGAAAAGGAAACCAAGGTCGACCTAAAACTATGTACTTTTGTACCCATTGTAAAAAAAGGCCACCATAGGGAGTTTTGCTATAGTTTGGGTCGAACACGATGTACATTTGCTCCATCACGTGCCACTAGAAATTTTTTGAGTATTAGGGAGCAGGTTGAGTTCTTAGTCACCACATCTCAGAGTTCAATGGAAGAGTTCCAACGAATTTGTTTGCCGTCTGCGGATACTTCCAGAATCCCGACTTGAACCAATAATGACAATGTCAAACCGAAGGTTACCGTCACTTGGGTACCTAAGGACGATGTAAAAGTCCTTGTTGTTCATGTTTCTCTTAAAGCACATAATGCCTCTCAGTGATACTTTGATAGTGGGTGCTCCAGACACATGACTGGTGACGTTTTATTTTTTTACCTACCTAGAGGATCGTAAGGGAGGTAAAGTCATGTTTGGAGACGAGAGCAAGTCTAGAATAGTAGGACGAGATATAATAGAGATACCATGATTTCCTAAGCTAGAGGATGTTTTGTACGTCAAAGGTTTGAAAGAGAGCCTTTTCAGTATTATCCAGCTGCGTAACGCTGACTTTGTATTAAAGTTTGACAGGAACGAGTGCAATGTTTATGATTGAGCCAATAAACTTCTATTGCAAGGGGTGAGGATTGAAGATAATTGATATCGGATTGTGCCCAAGTCCTCATTTATCTACAACAGTGCCATGATCAGTCCAATGGATATGTGGCATCAATGTCTAGGTCTTGTGAACTTTAGAGATTTGGAGAGATTAGCTAAAAAGGACCTAGTACGTGGCTTGCCATCACTTGGAAAGTTGACTCCCGTGATTTGTGGACCCTATTAGTTGGGAAAGCAAGTTCGTAGACACCACAGGAAGTTGAATTCCATTACCACTTCACGAGTGCTTGAGTTGATACACATGGATCTTACCCGTACTGAGAGTTTGGGTGGAAAAAGGTATATCCTTGTGATTTAGATGATTTCTCTCGTTACTCGATTGTAGGAATTCTGAGAGAGAAATCTGATGCTGTGGAATTTCTTACGACTAAGTGCCATGTCCTGGAAAATTAACACGGTGTAACCATTAATATAATACGAAGTGACAATGGCACTGAGTTTATAAGAGCTAAAGTAGATGTTTATTGTGATAGCCTTGGGATCAAATATGAATTTTTGGACGTGAAGAATCCTCAGCAAAATGGGAATGTGGAGAGGAAGAATCAGACAATTCAAAAGATGGCTAGATTTATGCTTTTAGGTCATAGAGTTGTTAGGAGATTTTAGGCAGATGCGGTCTCTATAGCATGCCATATGATGAATAGGGTTTACCTTCATCCACACACACTTAAGACACCCTATGAATTGTGGACTGGAAAGAAGCCCAATTTTTCCCATTTCAGTGTCTTTGGGAGCAAATGCTTTATCCTATGGTATAGAGAGAAATTAGGAAAGTTTGACTCCCGGAGTGACGAGGGAATATTGTTAGGGTATTCATCAACCAGTAGAACATATCGAGTTTTAACCTAAGTATCTCTAAGGTTATGGAGTCAATAAACATCACCGTGCAAGATGACGATTGTTGACGTTTGTGGATTTTAACTGTATGAGGAGGATGCACTTCCTACTGATGATCCTATTGTGCCCCCCACACCCAGGGTGGACCTTACTCATGTCTTAGGGGACACACCTGCTTGGGTTCGTAGGAGTCATGATCCTACTTCCATTTTAAAAGATCCCACCCTAGGGGTTAAGACTCGTGCTCAGCTGGAAAATGTGGTTAGCTTTTTTGCTACACGTCTAAAGTCAAGCCCAAGAACGTCAAAGAAGCACTCAAGGATGAACACTAGACATCTGCTATGAAGGATGAATTGCTTCAGTTTAGAAAGAATGATGTCTGGGATCTAGTCCATCGACTTAAAGAACATAATATGATTAGTACATAGTGGATCGACAAGAACACGATGGATGAGAATGGAACCATAATCCGAAATAAGGCTAGGTTAGTCGCTCAAGTCTACACACAGATAGAGGGTGTAAATTTTAAAGAGACATTTCTCCTATTGTGAGGCACGAGTTCGCTCGCTTACTACTCACCATCGCATGCCATTCGCATTTCCAGTTATACCAGATGGATGTCAAGAGTGACTTTATGAATGGCATTTTACAAGAGAAATTTTACGTGGAACAACCAAAAGGGTTTGAAGATCCTAAGCACCCTGATCACATCTATTTGATGAGAAAATCCCTGTATGGTTTAAAGCAAACACCACGTTCTTGGTATGAGAGGCTTACTCTCTATCTCTTAGCCAGTGGCTTCATGAGAAGGGGAGTTGATAAGGCGTTATTTGTTAGGAGAGGATATGTTGTTATTTTGATTACCCAGGTCAATGTGGATGACATAGTCTTTGGATCAACGTACCATCGACATGCTCATGACTTTGAGGAGGAGATGAATAATGAGTTTGAGATGAGCATGGTTGGTGAGCTTACATTCTTCCTTGGTCTCTAGGTTCGTCAGCTAGAGGATGAGATGTTCATCTCCCAATCCAAGTATGCTAGAGACCTTGTGAATAAATTTGGTTTAGACTTTGCTAATCCTGCACTTACCCCGATAAGTACCTCAACAAAGCTTATCAAGGACACTTCATGCAAGGATGTAGAGAAAACCTTGTATCGGAGTATGATATATAGTCTTCTCTATTTGACTGCTGGTCGTCCCGACATAGACTTTAGTGTTGGAGTCTGTGCGCGATATCAGGCGTTCCTGTAAGAGTCGCACTTACTCGCTCTTAAATGTATTATCAAATACGTGAGTGGGACTCTCTTATTTGGCATTTGATATTCCTTTGATACCGATGATCGTTTATCCACCTATTAGGATGTTGATTGGGCTCCGGATGCAGATGGATATAGGAGCACTTTGGGTGGGCATTTCTTCTTTAGTTCTGCTCTTGTCTCTTGGTTAAGCAAGAAGAAAAACTCCATCTCTTGGTCCAATGCAGATGATGAGTACATAGCCGCCGAGAGTTATTGCACACAACTTCTGTGGATGAAGTAGAGGATTATGGGATATCACAGTACACCATGACTATTTGCTGTGATAATATGAACGCGATACACATATCCCGCAATCCAGTCCTGTATTCGTGTACAAAGTACATTAGATTACGCGAGTACTTCATCCGTGAGCTAGTAGAAGAGAAGGTCATATCCTTGAGTTTTGTGTCTACCGACCTCCAGTTACCCGATATTTTAACGAAACCTTTAGACGCCCTTAGATTCGAGAGTCTTCGGAAGTCTTTAGAAATTTGGACAGTTGACCGAAGGGTGGTTACCATGTCAAGAATATGATGCATTTTTCATGTTCACATCATATGATTACTATTTCAAGACTCTATCATTTGTATAATTGTTTTTTTTTGTTATTTTTATTTTTAGAAAAATACAAAAAGATTTATAGTTTTTGAAAAAATTGAAAAAAAATTCAAAAATATTTTGTTTTTGATAAATTTTGGAAAAGTGAAAACTATTTTCTTTTTATAATTTTTTTTGAAAAACTTAAAAATAGTTTTGTATTTTGTTTACATCGTTTATGGATGAACATTTAAGATAGCCATAGTCACAACTTCTTTCCATATTTCACGTGACTGTTTGATAGTGTTTTTGAGATGCTAGATCGTTTCATCCATGTGCTTTATAATGTACGGAGTCAATCAAATGTGATTAGTGATATCGTCTACATGTTTGGCTCGTTATCTCCTTTAATGCACACGTGCACGATTTTATTTGAATATTATGCTTGTCTATCACATGTTAGTTTGAGTATTTCCATCGAAATTCTGTCTATACAAAGAACCAAATGCGATAAAACACGAATAAGAATAGTTGTGCATGTAAGAACCGTTTGCATTGAGGATTAAAATGCATAAATAAAAAATGACGAGTGTTCACAGGAATGGGTTGCGAGAGTACAAAATTAATTCGTCGTGAAAGCCGCCATTTAAAAGAGCCCAAGAAAAAAGTAAGGCAATAAAAATAATCATATGCCAAAAATAGGGCCCATAGGTCTTTTCTAAGTTGAGAACAATAGACACCTCGAAACGAAAAAGAAAAATGAATAGAAATTTGAGGGAGTTTGATTGGTTTTAAGGACTTTGTTCTTTCTTAAAAATCTCGAAAAGTCATTCAATAGTTTTGGATGTTATTGCTGTGAAAATCACTTTAGGCTTTGATTTATTTATTAGATTGAGTCAATTTCTTATAATTCAACCATTTTTACACCTAAGGAAGACGTTGAGTTCATTCGTTAGGAATATTCGAAACTCATCGTGCACATATGTTATGTTTGTATGCATTGATATTCCTATCGAATTTGTTCACACCCCTACATTTTTGCTATCACCGACTTGGTTATTTTCGTGTTCTATCATGGTGTGATTTCTTGTTGAATTTTTTTTTGTTTTGAAAAACTTCGAAAAATTTCAAAAAGAGAAAGTTTGGTTACCTTGTGACATTCTCCATTTGTATAACTTTGTGTTCTTCATATTTGTCTTTATGGGGACAACATAAAAAGGGGGAGAATGAATTATGGGGGAGATTTTGTTTTTGCATGTTTGATTTGATAATGATTTGTTTAAGCTTAATTGACATTGAATTCTGCTTATAATTATTTTTTAAACTGTTGCGCGTCACGCATATTGTTTCTTATATCATGTGTGTTGGTACAATATTAAGGATTATTTTCCACCCCCTAATGATGACAAAGAAAGATTCAAGAAGTTGAAAATTGAAGATGTTGTACCGGCATAATTTGCACACCATGTCATTTAGTATTTTCAGTTTTTGGGTTCATGGGAATATTAAATTGTATGTCATTTGTTTTGAGTCTGGGTAGCATAATTCAAATAGTTTTTATGTATGTACCGACACAGACATAGGGGGAGATTTGTAAGGACATAATTTTATAAATGTCCGTTTTAGTATCTAGGAAATTTTCTAAGTGTCCTAGATCACAACATATGTGTCTTATACCGCTACATTCGGTACGTCAACACGATCATTCATGACGACCTCGATTAGAATCCAAAGTTACCACACTCCCATCATCTTCATACGTGCATAGTGCAACATCATTGAGCAACGTGCAATGTGCGTCTTCAATATTCCCACTACTCCACTCGTATTTATGGTAAAATATTTAATTTGGAGTTTTAATATTTTCGTATTTATTTGAGAATTTTTTATAAAATATTTTTCAGTACCTGAAATATTTTCCAACGCGATATGAATTTTTTCTAAGTGTTGAAGCGGAATAAATTTGTTGTTCGCGTCGTTCGAACGAGATCGTACCGTCGTTCAAATGACATACGCATCTCGCGCGAAGTCGTTCAAACGACATCAACTGTTGTTTGAGCGACGTCCCTGTATCGTTCGAGCGACAACGCCGCTTTAATTTTTTTTTTTTTATAAATTCCAGTTTTTGCACTCACATTTTTCAAGTCTTCACAACTCCGTATTCTGCAAAAACAATTGCAATTTAAGACTTCATTTTTGAGAGTTTTTAACCTCTTTTAATTCACCAAATTGTTCCAAATTCATATGTGAATCTTTTAAACCCTAGATTACTTATTCTACTCATCTGGAGTACTCTTATGGATAAGAAGAGTGATTCTCCATTACTGACGATTGGAGCTCTTGCGGGATCTCTTGCTGACGATAACGAACCGACGTCTGGGAGTATTCGTGTATCAAGCTATATTTCTATGTATTTGTAAGTTGTTACAAGATGTAGTAAAAAAAAAGGTTTTGCCCCTTTGGGGGATTTTTCCTCAGTTTTTGTGATTGTTTGCATGCTTGAATCTATTTAATTCACCAATCCCAATTAATTGCAAGAGTTAGAAGTTTTGGGACTAAAATTGGAATTTAATTAAACAAGTTCATTCATTGATTCTTGGTGCACTCTCATGTATTGCAAACGTATTTTAATCCACTAATATAATTATGTAGTGGATCTTTTGCACATGGTCACATTCTATCTTTTGAGTGTTTTATTATTTCTTACACGCTTTTTGAGGCAAGAAAAATCTCTGGTCATTATCATGACTAGCGAAGCTTTTCATTTCTGCAATGATGGTTCGCTTTAGTGAATCTTTTTCACTTCACTTTTCCTCTCTAATCATTGTACCTTGTCATGAACAATATCATATTTCCTCTATAGTTTGTCTCCCAGAGAGATTTTTGGATCTTTGTCTTAAGAAATCTTATCTAGAACGTTTGTGTTAAGATTTCTTCGCCGATTTCTTCTTAGATTTGTTCTTTTTAGATCCATTTTGCATTTTCTCATGGATTTGAGAAATGATTGTGTTGTTTTGTTCATTTTGGAGATATGCTTCATCTCCACTTGGTATTATATCTTTTATTATATTTTTCTTACGTATTTAGGTCAAATCCCATGGATTTACCCAAATTATATGTTAAGAATTTGTTTTCTTGGTTATCTTGAGTTTGTGATATATTTGACTGTGACACCCCGACTAATTAAATACCGGGTAGCTACTCCTTTATTAAATTAATTCAAAATGCCAAGTTGGTCCAGTTAATAGCATCACTGTCGAAAACATTTTAATGATTACTAACCACCTAGTATTTAAAAAGTAAGTGCCAAATTTTAATTTAAGTCTGATTAACATGCAACAAGTGTAATAAAGAATAATAACACCATTCACCATATTGAAGTAAAAAGAATAACCATCACGTAACGTAAAATAAAGTCTGGAGGAAAAAATCCTCACTACAATCCCATAACTGAAATAAGTAAACTGAAAAATAAAACATTACATGCCAAAGTCTGAAACTGAAATGGAAATGTAACTCTAATAGAAATGGGCAAGATGCCCTACAACTGATAGATAATGAATCTGGAATCCAATTGATAGAGGTGTCTACAAGCAAATCCCTGTAGCTTCCACACACAGCTACAGCTCGTCACCTGAATGAATGTCCTATGCATGGTGTCCTTGTGGCTGGGCACCTAAAATGGTTTTACAAAGAAAAATAGATTTGAAAAGCAAACGGGTCAGAGCCCGAATGTGGAGTTATATTTTAAAAACCTGCAAGTTCTTTAAAAACATTTAAAACATTAAATGGAAAGTACATGTTAGGACGTGCACTCACATGATATTCTCACCTCTCGTCTAACTGTGCACTCCTAACGTAAGTACCCATCTATAACGACACAAACCACTAGCTAAGTGACATCATCTCTAGCTAGACTATCATAGGTCCTACCCATATTACTCGGTTCTATTAACATTATAACGCTCGTAATTAAGTAGGGTTTAACGTAAACCTAGATGCTCAATATACAATATATATATCACTATCAGTTAACTCGTTATTTTTCTCGAAATAATACCGTAATTATATTCACAACATTAACATGAAGGTTCCCATTAATTAAGTGTATATTATTCACATCAAAATATACAATATAAGCACCCCGAGAACTAAGCTGCGATGCACACATACTCTGCTATCCATCCCGGTACATCATGTACATAAGGATTACATATTCCGAATCTCTCAGGAATAGTTCACAGTTAAGAACATCACAAACAATGGAGGCGAACACAGTCACATCACATGGGTCACGCACATACCTACGCTCCCACGATCAGCGGACTTACTAATATCCCAATAAGTCTTTCTATGACCTATGTTCATCAAGGTAACCAGTCTAAATCCGGGAAACACAAGGATTAGAGGGACCTAAGCGAACGCAAACCTCCCGTAATAGCAAGTATGGTAGGTATGTCATACACACAATTCATATACCAATACTAAGTAAACACACGTCTTAGTAATCCCGTAGTTTAATTGTAGTATCATTCTCATTCTCGTACCAATATATAAGTTACACACTTTATACTATTCCGGTTTATAATCATACGCGCCATAATTTATTCTCACGTCGTAGTAGACACTCACGTCTCAACCCAAACCGTCCATTTAATATAACCCTCGTATATAATTTCCTTCTCATAAATACCCCAAAGTCCCAATTCTATTACTACATCATCATCGGAATGTTATCTATAACCTCGAATAAGTTTACGGGACTCCAAAAATCAAAACAGTCCAAAAAGGCCCAAACTGTCAACTCGTTAGAAGTCTCGTTCGAACGAGACTGTTCGAACGAGATCCCTCTGTCAACTCGTTAGAAGTCTCGTTCGAACGAGACTGTTCGAACGAGATTCCAGTTCGTTCGAACGAACTGTACCTTCTAACGAGATCTCGTTCGAATGAAGTTATCGAACGAGGATCCCTTTCGTTAGAACGACTGGTCAATTCGTTAGAAGCTCGTTCGAACGAGTTCGTTCGAACGACCTGGGCAGGGGCTTCTAACGACCTACCAGATTCGTCCCAGATTTGTCTAATCTCGTTTTTTCACCATTCTTACTCCTCAAATCTCTTCTAAACTAAGTCCCAACAATCGTTTTAAGGTCTCTAAATAATCCTAAACATATTATAATCACATCCTAACACGTTTTGAAGGATTAATCCATCCTAACATCAACCAAATTTACACATCTCTACACTTTTTCCCAATTATTCAAGAACATAAACCCTAACTTTTTGAATCATGAATTAATCCAATATAAATCCGTTTTAATTTCTTCCAATCATAAATATTATGGGAATATACTCATCTACCTATCATTCTACATGCAATTCTCCTCAAGATTTCAAGTTCTAAGCTTCAAAATATATGGGTTTTCATTATCTTTCAAGAACAATTGATATTCTGCAATTTTCTAACATGGAAGGAACATTCTACGAATTTAAATATAATCAAAACACTTGCCTTGATTATCTCTGAGTTTGGATGATGGTTTGATGAAGGTTTCTGCAGAATTTCTTCTCTTCTCCAAGCTTCTTCTCCAATGGTGGCTTAAGGTGGCTAGGGTTTTCTTTGGGAAAGTTGTAAACCTAATGATAGCCCCCGTAGCTTAATTGGTTAATATGGGTTGGTTAGTTGGTTTAGTGGGTTAAATCCACATCAGATTAAAACTCTCAATTTTCGTCACTTTTAATTCCTCAAAATGTAAAATTACCAAAATACCCTTTATGATGCCGGTATGGCCTAAAAATACCCCGGAATCCAAACTACACCCCCGGCTAGTGTTTTCTGACTATCTCGACCCTTCCGGACGCGTTGGCGCACTCAAAATGACCATACGGATAATAGAAATAAAAATCACTTTTTATAATTAACATAATATACCATGACGCGGCGGTCCCACGCGTCTCAACAAAATTTCTAAAATGTCGTATATATATCTCACGACAAATTTCATAATTCCAAATTCATATATAATCATATATGCACATAATCAAATACCAACTCGCATCTCGTTAGTATTTATAACCCGGATTAATTTCCAATTAATACGCATTTAATTAATTAATCCCAAAAATAAATATAGCCAAAAGTACGGGGTATTACATACTCCCCCCCTAATAACTGAATTTAGTCCCGAAATTCGAAACTAGAAAGTACCTGCTAAAAACAACTCTGGATAGCATTCGCGCATCTCATCCTCGCGCTCCCATGTGGACTCCTCGACATTGTGATGTCTCCACTGAACACGCACTAACGGAACTATCTTTGATCGCAGTTTCCTCTCGCTTCGGTCAAAAATAGAAATCGGCCCCTCCTCGTAGGAGCTATCCGGATGGAGATCGATGTCCTCCACAGCAATGTGAGAATGAGCCAAATTATCTCTAAGGTATTTCCTTAGCGAGGAAATATGGAACACATCGTGAATCCGATGCAAATGCTCCGGTAGTCCAAGTCTATACGCAACTGGTCCGATCCGCTCAATAATAGGAAACGGCCCCACATACCTTGGTGCCAACTTCCCTTTCTTCCCGAAACGCATAATCCCCTTCATAGGAGATACCCTGAGCAAAACCTGGTCCCCTACTTGGAACTCCCTGAAAAATCTCTTCGCATCAACATATCTCTTCTGCCTGTCTTGAGCTACCCGAATGCGACTCCGAATCAACTCAATCTTTGCCGAAGTATCCTGAATCACTTTCGGCCCAAGCAGTTTGTTGTCCCCCACTTCTAACCAACATGCTGGGGAACGACAAGGCCTACCGTACAATGCCTCAAACGCAGCCATGCCAATAGTGAACTGATAGGAGTTGTTGTAAGCAATCTCCACCAGTGGAAGGTACTGCTCCCATCCACCCTCAAAGTCAATAATGCACATGCGTAGCATGTCCTCCAACATCTGATTTGTGCGTTCGGTCTGCCCATCAGTCTGCGGATGATAAGACGTACTCAACCGCAATTCCGTGCCCATGGCCTCCTAGAAACTCTCCCAAAACCTCGAAACAAATATCTTGTCTCTGTCAGACACGATATTTAGGGGCACACCGTGAAGTCTCACAATCTCTGAAATGAAGAGCTGGGCATACTGTCCCGTAGTGTAATCAGTCCTTACGGGTAAAAAGTGAGCGACCTTGGACAACCTGTCCACAATTACCCAAACGGAGTCGTGACCCCTCTGCGACGTAGGCAACCCCGTGATAAAGTCCATGGATGTGCTCTCCCACATCCACACCGGGACCTCCAATGGCTGTAGCAATCCTGCCGGTCTCTGATGATCCACTTTTACAAGATGACAAGTGGCGCATTTCGAAACAAACTCAGCGATATCTTTCTTCATACCGCTCCACCAATACTGGCGTCTCATGTCTTGGTACATTTTGTCCCCTTCGGGATGTACCGCGAACCGTGAGCCGTGCGACTCTGCCATCACCTCGTGTCGCAATTCGTCCCCTTCCGGAACCACTAATCTCCCATTGAAGCGTAATCCCCCGTCTGAGCTAACGGTATAGGACTCGGCTCCCTCTGCTAGTAATCGAACTATCTGTTCCTGACAGAACGAGTCATTAGCCTGTGCCCGTACTACCTTCGTGACAATCTGTGGTGTAACGGTCATCACAGACATGAAAGATCGGGCCACTGCATCCTGGTGTCCCAATTCCTTCCACTTAGCCTTCCACACCTCTGCCACCTCATCTGCTGGCCTACGGCTCAACGCGTCTGCTACCACGTTAGCCTTACCTGGGTGATACTGGATGTCAAACTGGTAGTCCTTCACAAACTCAAGCCACCTACGCTGCCGCATATTCAATTCCTTCTGCGTGAACAGATACTGTAGGGACTTGTGGTCCGTGAACAATTGAAACTTGTCCCCCAAAAGATAATGCCTCCAAATCCGTAGGGCAAATACCACTGCTGCCAACTCCAAATCATGCGTGGGGTAATTCTTCTCGTGAGGCTTAAGCTTACGGGAAGCATAAGCTATGGCCTGTCTCTCCTGCTATAATACACCTCCCAGTCCTTGCAAAGACGCATCGGTGTAAACCAAATACTCAACTCCCGGTCTCGGCAATGCTAACACAGGTGCTGAGGTTAATTTTTCCTTCAATTCATCGAATGCCAACTGACAGGCATCACTCCAGATGTATGGCACACCCTTACGAGTCAGATGTGTCAAAGGACCTGCTATCTCTGAGAAACCCCGAATAAACCTCCTGTAGTATCCTGCTAGACCCAAGAAACTACGAATCCTCGTTGGTGTCGTGGGCTGTCCCCACTCCCTCACCGCTGATACCTTCCCCGGATCAACAGATATTCCCTGATCGGAAATAATATGTCCCAAAAACTGGACTTCCTTCAGCCAAAACCCGCACTTCTAATATTTTGCATACAACTCGTTCTGACGAAGTGTCTGCAAAACCTGCCTCAAATGCTCGGCGTGCTCCTCCTCTGTCTGGGAGTAAACCAGAATATCATCAATGAAGACAATGACAAACTGGTCTAGGAAATCCCTGAACACTCTGTTCATCAAGTCCATAAACACTGCTGGAGCGTTGGTCAAACCGAAAGGCATAACCCGAAACTCTAAGAACCATATCTCGACAAGAACGAAGTCTTCGAGACATCCTCCTCCCTGATACGCAACTGATGGTATCCCGATCTCAAATCAATATTCGAGAAGAAAGAAGCTCTTCTCAACTGGTCGAATAAGTCATCGATTCGAGGCAACGGATACTTATTCCGTATCGTGACCTTATTCAACTCTCGGTAGTCCACACACAATCTCAGTGAACCGTCCCTCTTCTTCACAAACAGAACTGGAGCGCCCCAAGGTGAGGTACTCCTGCAAATAAAGCCCTGACCTAACAGCTGCTCTATCTGATCCCGTAACTCGCTCATCTCAGCTGGAGCCATACGGTACGGTGCGCGTGCTATAGGTCTCGTACCCGGTAGCAAATCTATAACAAAGTCTATCTCTCGGCTGGGGGGTAAGCCTGGTATCTCCTGAAACACATCTGAATACTCCCTGACTACTGGGATAGAATCTAAAGGAATCACTACCTCCTTAGAGGTATCCTCCTCAATGTAATACAGATGAGCGGTTGATCCTCCCTCTGGGCGAGGCATCGCCACTACAAACATCTCTTGCCCCGGAATGGCAAGAACAATGCTCCCGCTGAAGCAATCAATCATGGACCTATAAGCTATGAGCCAATCCATCCCAATAATCACATCGTGAACATGCATATCTAATACTAACATGTCTGCAGGTAATACCAAACCACCAATCTCTACCCCAACTCCCCGGCATATAAAGAAAATAAGTGACCCACTCCCCAATGGTGAGTCGACACACGTCACTGTGCTCTCTGCCGTAGCTAACAATCCTAAAGCTTTCACGAAGTGTGTAGCTATAAAATAGTGTGTAGCACCCGTATCAAATAATACCCGACCCATAGTGCCATGGATAGGAAACGTACCCTTAATCGCGGGCGGTGCCTGTGGAACTGCAGCCTGGTGGACGTTGTAGACACGTCCATACTGTAGCTGCCCCTGCCGAGCTGGGACTGCTGGAATGGGTGGAAATGGTGCCATCTGTGGCGGTGCGGGAAGAGCGGCGGGAAACATAGGCCTCTGTGGCTCCTGGCGAGCACCCTGCTGCTGCTATTGCTGTGGGGCCCTGCCCCTATCAGGACAATCCTGTCGCTTATGGCCAGTCTTGCCACAAATAAAGCACTTCCCTGGGAAGTTCCCTCCTCTCTGCCCCTGCGGTCCCCGGCCCTGGTGGCCGTTACCGTTCCTCCCTTGGCCCTGGTGAAACTGCTGCCCATTCTGTCCCTGTTGGCCCTGATGGCCGTTTGGACCCTGATGGCCCTGACGGAAACCTCCTTGTCCCTTTCTGTAGTTCCCTGATCGGAACCTCTTATTATCCCCCTGCTGGGAGCCCTGCTCATTCTGTCTCTGCCCCTGACCAGATTGTGCCCCGGTGGCACCATGTCCTCCAGTCCTGCCCTGATGGCTAGACTCCCCCGACCTCTTGCCCTCGGCCATATGAAAACGGTGGTCCTGGAAGTGTAACAATGCAGTGTTAACCACATCAGAATAGGTGGCCAACGATAGGTTCCCTAGCAGATGCTGGCGGATCCTCCATGTCAACCAGTCGGTGAACTTCTCAATCTTCTTCTTCTCTGTTGGTATCTCATCTGGAACGATATTCAACAGATTCGTGAACTCGGCCTCATACTCGGCCACAGTCTTACCCTCCTGCTTCAGACTCATCAATCTCCTCCTCATTTCTGTATGAACAACTGACGGAAAGTACTTGCGGTCGAACCGCACCCAGAACTCCTGAATCGTGAGAGTATCCCTCTCCTCCATGGTGGTAATAGACTCCCACCACTGTAGCGCAGATCCAACTAGCTTGAAAGTAGCTAGCACCTGCTTCTGAACATCCGTGCACTCATACATCCTTAAGTGCCTCTGCATATCCTTCCTCCATTGGCTCGAGACTACCACATCTGAGCTACCTGTAAACTCTGGCGGATACGCTTTCTGAAAAGCGTCACATACACGCTCCCAAGCAGACGGAAATGCATTAGCCTGTACTGGCGCAGCAACCGGCGCCTGAGGTGGTGCTTGCTGAACAACGGCAATGGCGGCATTTACCGCTTGGGCTACTATAGCTGCAACCTCAGCGGCGTTCATTATGCCCTGCACTAGAGCGGGCTGGGGTTCGGGCGTTGCATCCCTGGGAACTCGTCGTGCACGTCGTGGAGGCATCTGAAATAAGAACAAAGTTTATAAGTTCGCTGTTTATAAACTTAAGATAGCTGAAGAACGAAGCATACACAAAGAGTACAACAGTCCTAAAATATAGGGCTCTATATCAAAGAAACTTAGCTGAAACATAATAAGCCGTCAGATCCTAAAGGACACTAGAACCTGATGCTCTGATACCACCTGTGACACCCCGACTAATTAAATACCGGGTAGCTACTCCTTTATTAAATTAATTCAAAATGCCAAGTTGGTCCAGTTAATAGCATCACTGTCGAAAACATTTTAATGATTACTAACCACCTAGTATTTAAAAAGTAAGTGCCAAATTTTAATTTAAGTCTGATTAACATGCAACAAGTGTAATAAAGAATAATAACACCATTCACCATACTGAAGTAAAAAGAATAACCATCACATAACGTAAAATAAAGTCTGGAGGAAAAACTCCTTACTACAATCCCATAACTGAAATAAGTAAACTGAAAACTAAAACATTACATGCCAAAGTCTGAAACTGAAATGGAAATGTAACTCTAATAGAAATGGGCAACATGCCCTACAACTGATTGATAATGAATCTGGAATCCAAGTGATAGAGGCGTCTACAAGAAAATCCCTGTAGCTTCCACAAACAGCTACAGCTCGTCACCTGAATGAATGTCCTACGCATGGTGTCCTTGTGGCTGGGCACCTAAAATGGTTTTACAAAGAAAAATAGATTTGAAAAGCAAACGGGTCAGAGCCCGAATGTGGAGTTATATTTTAAAAACCTGCAAGTGCTTTAAAAACATTTAAAACATTAAATGCAAAGTACATGTTAGGACGTGCACTCACATGATATTCCCACCTCTCGTCTAACTGTGCACTCCTAACGTAAGTACCCATCTATAACGACACAAACCACTAGCTAAGTGACATCATCTCTAGCTAGACTATCATAGGTCATACCCATATTACTCGGTTCTATTAACATTATAACGCTCGTAATTAAGTAGGGTTTAACGTAAACCTAGATGCTCAATATGCAATATATATATCACTATCAGTTAACTCGTTATTTTTCTCGAAACAATACCGTAATTATATTCACAACATTAACATGAAGGTTCCCATTAATTAAGTGTATATTATTCACATCAAAATATACAATATAAGCACCCCGAGAACTAAGCTGCGGTGCACACATACTCTGCTATCCATCCCGGTACATCACGTACATAAGGATTACATATTCCGAATCTCTCAGGAATAGTTCACAGTTAACAACATCACAAACAATGGAGGCGAACACATTCACATCACATGGGTCACGCACATACCTACGCTCCCACGATCAACGGACTTATTAATATCCCAATAAGTCTTTCTATGACCTATGTTCATCAAGGTAACCAGTCTAAATCCGGGTAACACAAGGATTAGAGGGCCCTAAGCGAACGCAAACCTCCCGTGATAGCAAGTATGGTAGGTATGTCATACACACAATTCATATACCAATACTAAGTAAACACACGTCTTAGTAATCCCGTAGTTTAATTGTAGTATCATTCTCATTCTCGTACCAATATATAAGTTACACACTTTATACTATTCCAGTTTATAATCATACGCGCCATAATTTATTCTCAAGTCGTAGTAGACACTCACGTCTCAACCCAAACCGTCCATTTAATATAACCCTCGTATATAATTTCCTTCTCATAAATACCCAAAAGTCCCAATTCTATCACTACATCATCATCGGAATGTTATCTATAACCTCGAATAAGTTTACGGGACTCCAAAAATCAAAACAGTCCAAAAAGGTCCACACTGTCAACTCGTTAGAAGTCTCGTTCGAACAAGACTGTTCGAACAAGATCCCTCTGTCAACTCGTTAGAAGTCTCGTTCGAACGAGACTGTTCGAACGAGATTCCAGTTCGTTCGAACGAACTGTACCTTCTAACGAGATCTCGTTCGAACGATGTTATCGAATGAGGATCCCTTTCGTTAGAACGACTGGTCAATTCGTTAGAAGCTCGTTCGAACGAGTTCGTTCGAACGACCTGGGCAGGGGCTTCTAACGACCTACCAGATTCGTCCCAGATTTGTCTAATCTCGTTTTTTCACCATTCTTACTCCTCAAATCTCTTCTAAAATAAGTACCAACAATCGTTTTAAGGTCTCTAAATAATCCTAAACATATTATAATCACATCCTAACACGTTTTGAAGGATTAATCTATCCTAACATCAACCAAATTTACACACCTCTACACTTTTTCCCAATTATTCAAGAACATAAACCCTAACTTTTTGAATCATGAATTAATCCAATATAAATCCGTTTTAATTTCTTCCAATCATAAATATTATGGGAATACTCATCTACCTATCATTCTACATGCAATTCTCCTCAAGATTTCAAGTTCTAAGCTTCAAAATACATGGGTTTTCATTATCTTTCAAGAATAATTGATATTCTGCAATTTTCTAATATGGAAGGAACATTCTACGAATTTAAATATAATCAAAACACTTGCCCTGATTATCTCTGAGTTTGGATGATGGTTTGATGAAGGTTTCTGCAGAATTTCTTCTCTTCTCCAAGCTTCTTCTCCAATGGTGGCTTAAGGTGGCTAGGGTTTTCTTTGGGAAAGTTGTAAACCTAATGATAGCCTTCGTAGCTTAATGGGTTAATATGGGTTGGTTAGTGGGTTTAGTGGGTTAAATCCACATCAGATTAAAACTCTCAATTTTCGTCACTTTTAATTCCTCAAAATGTAAAATTACCAAAATACCCTTTATGATGCCGGTATGGCCTAAAAATACCTCGGAATCCAAACTACACCCCCGACTAGTGTTTTCTGACTATCTCGACCCTTCCGGACGCGTTGGCGCACTCAAAACGACCATACGTATAATAAAAATAAAAATCACTTTTTATAATTAACATAATATACCATGACGCGGCGGTCCCACGCGTCTCAACAAAATTTCTAAAATGCCGTATATATATCTTACGACAAATTTCATAATTCCAAATTCATATATAATCATATATGCACATAATCAAATACCAACTCGCATCTCGTTAGTATTTATAACCCGGATTAATTTCCAATTAATACGCATTTAATTAATTAATCCCAAAAATAAATATAGCCAAAAGTACGGGGTATTACATTGACATATTACACCTAGGGTAGAAACTCACTCCTATTTTTAGGACTCATTTCTTATTGGGTTTATTTTTTCTTTGGCCTGACTTGTGCGTGTTTTTTTTTTATTAGTTATAATGCACGGAATTTTTGAATTAGTTAAGAGACGACACTCTAGTGTTGGTTCCTATTCTTCTAGTCATGTTCCTCCATTTTTTCCTTCTCTGTGTCCTCATTTTACCATCCTAAGTCATAGGTAATCTAATATCTAATAAATAAAATGGTGTCTCCTTTTGAGAATGAGCCACATGGCATATCATTTATTAATAGTATTTTAAGTCTTCTTATCACCCAAAGTGTCACGTGTGCATTATTTTAGAGATCTTTATTTACTATTTTTTCACCTTTTCTATCTCCACAGACATCCAAAGGTCCAAAACCTGTAAACTCAAACGCCACTTTTTGTCTTTTCAATTAGCCCTTTCCTTTTCTCATGTTATGGGTTAACCAACCGACATTACAAGTGGATTGAAATTTGGATGAAATTAAGAAGAACCCATTAGCCCATTTCTCTTCCTCTCCCGTGTCTGTCTGTATATCTGAAGACAACTAATTTTTGACTCCTCATTTTTCCAATATTCCAATCATGATCACCCCACTTTCTCTCATGTTAATAATCACCCATTTATCTCAAAAGCAAATGACCAAAAATGCAACAACGAAAACCCCTTAGAAATCATGCATTCATCTTCCATGCTTCTCTCTCCTTACTTCATATGCAAGCACAAACTCATGAAATCATACAACAAAAATCACATCTCAATCAACATTAGATTAAATGCAACAAATCAACATTAACGAAATGCTTGAGATTGATGGATTTGGGTACTCCGCTTTTTAGTACCCTTTGCCATGTGTTTGAAGACCGAATTGACGCTACCTGTTCGGTAATGTTCCATAAAAAAATTATTTTATTTTTGTAAGTACTTTTTTATTTTATGTTTGCTTCGCATATGAACATTTGTTATTAAATGAATTGATGTACATTGAAAAACAACATTTGGGTTTTAATGGATGAACATTACTAAAATTGTTAGATTTATTGTTTATTTTTTTATTACTGTGAAATGCACAAAATTTGTTTATGAAATTGCTTTAATATGTTGTTTTCTATCAATTTTTATTATTTGTTACATTTGTTAAGTACACTAACCTTCAAATTTATCTATCTATTTCTGTTTTTATCTTAACAAATACAATTTTATAAATAATTACAGTATTTTATTAAAATACGTACTTTGATAAATATAATTATGTCTTTATAATATTTAAACCCCCGCATCGCGCGGGTCTAAAACCTAGTGTTTAAGAGATTTTAAGGGTCAACTTGTTTTGTATGAGCATAGCATTAATTGTCTCATTTAATAAAGATCATGGTCGTGCTTTGACTATTTTCGGGGAAAGAAATTGGCTTGGATTCGGTAATCAAGCCGAACACTAATGCTGTTTATCTTGACATGGCAAAAGAAGAATTATATACGACTGCATGTTGGTTAAGTTAAGATGTCAATAGTGGTTTGACTTCCACAGTTCGTAGCATTCAGATGATGATTACACCTATTATTATCTATGAGACCTGTGGACTTCCTACTATCATCAATCCCGACTACCCATGGAATCTCAATGACATGCCCAACATTAGCACCATTCTGACTGAGATCAGTAGTGTTGCGCTAAAGCAAAACTATCTTTAGTGACCAAGACGATAAAACTCACTCAGGAATTTTATCATACACTTGGTGTGCGAAAAACACCTAAGACCTTGTTCCCAAAATGAACTAGTGTGCAAACTCCTAATCAATTCAACCAAGCTTAAATGAAGAGACACTAAGAACATACAAGCAATCATCAAAGCAAAACAACAATGATATACCGTGGTTCACCCAAATTTGAGTTACATCCACCAAGGAGGATTTCTTCTTTCTATAGATAAATGGAGGAACCCAAAGGTTATACACACACACACAATTTATCTCTCTTAGAAAGTCACTCACAACCTCACAAGAATTAACCTCTCAAATGGGAGCTCTATCTCTCTTTAACATTGATAACTCTCAAAATAGCTCTCAAACTTGTCATTTACCAAAACCTAGAAATAACACTTGTATTTATAGATTTAAGCCAAAATGGCAAATTTGTAAATAAACCAAAACTTAAAAAATAGGAGAGCCAAAACCAACAAACTCCACCTTGGCAATCCTGACGATCCAACCAATCTCTAGAATGCTGAAATTGAACCCGTTTGAAGACTGTCCCACCATCTACCAAGCTAATGCGATTCCCCCAGACGATCCTCACGATCCAACCGAACTCGAAATGCAAACATCAAATCCGCTCGAAGATCATCCGACATCTAACAAGCCAATACGCTCCACCCGACACTAAGCCACCTTAAACTTCAACCATGAAGTGAGATACCGCAAGTCTTCACTCCAAGACTCCACACACCGAGGAACCAAGTTCTAAACTAAGAACTCCCCTTAATTCTTCCCATGTAACCATACGGTGAAGCTCGCTTCTCATGTAACCCGGTGAGTACACCCCCACACAATACATATAGCATACACCTTCTTTACACAAAACATTCAAACACATCAACACCATCTTCCACCTTGAGAAATAACCACGGATGAGAGGAAAAATTCCTCACCTCTTATACCCTCTAAATCTCACCCTCGAAAGATGTACCAAGTCTTTGTCATGAAAAACTCCCGTTTGCCAATGCTCGCAAACAATAACTCATCGTCCCTCCTTGAACTAGCTACACACACGGTCATACATCTCCTCGATTCCAATCAGCCAATACATGTGTGCAACTATACCGAGTCAACACCACTCGTTGGCCCCAGAGGGGGACTTCGATCCATCCCCTCCACTAGTAGGTATTCTCCCATCAATACCGTCTACTCTTGGAAAGCTAGCACCCAATGTATCCGTTTTGTTCACAAATGAGACATGCCTCGAACGTTCGATCACTTGTGCACACCGCTTCCCCGTCTTCCTCAAAGTCTGATTTAGACGATACAACTCCTCTCTCTCCTCTCCCCTTGCTAGGACCATACAACCGCGTGTGACTTTCAAGACTCAACCCGCTACCGACACCCGTCAACCCTTGGAATCCAAACGGCTAATGGATATCAAATTCTTTCGCAACTTTGGGACATACGCCACACAACCCAAAGTGCGTTCCACCCCATCAAACATCTTGAGTTTCACCATCCCTACACCCTCAACGGCAAATTTCTCACCATTAGCCAAAGACATGGAACCTTTTCCATTTTTCGTGAAAGTATCAAAACATTCCCTCTTAGAGCAAACGTGATCTGACGATCCCGAATCTAATATACAATCATCTTTGGAAAGAGAGTTAATCTTGGATATTGTGAGAAGTTATCCAAGTTCATCTTCATAATTCGCCCTCGCTACCGTTGTCCTATCGAAATCAACCTTGCCCTTAACCTTGTAGTTTCACAAAGGACATTCTCGGATCATATGACCCCATTCCCGGCACTTGTAGCATTTCGGCCCTTTACCACCCACACCTCTCGATCTAGACCTACTACCGTCATTAAATCCCCAGTTGGAGTTCCCCCCGCCATTTTGCCCACCTACATATCTCGCCGTAAGGCCTTCATTATGGGAATACCTGTCACCTCCACCTTCCTTCTTTCTCATCATGACATTAGATTGAATATCTTGTACAACCTCATTGCACCGGAGCGTAGACTTCCCAAACATGAGAGTGGTCACAAAATGCTTGTATGAATCGAGTAATGATGCAAGCAACAATAATGCTTGATCCTCATCAATGAATTGAATATATATCCGATTCAAGTAATTTATCAAGACATTAAAAACGTTGATATGCTTCATCATATCCTCACCCTCCTTCATCTCAAGCTTGAAGAGTTTCTTCTTGAGGAACAATTTATTTGACAACGACTTTCCTAAATAAATCTCTTATAGCTTATCCCACATGCCTTTAGCCGTGGTCTCCGCTATCATGTTAAACAAAACATCATCCGTGATAAGAATCTCAATACACGAAGTCGCTTTTTGATCAATGTCAATCCACTCGGCATCGGTCATGCCTATCGGTCGTCCCTCTACCCCCAATAATGCTAATTGCAACTTCTGTTGGACAAGGATGCCTCGCATTCGTCTTTGCCATAACCCGAAATTGATCTTCTCATCAAAAGCCTTCATGTCCGTCTTTATTGAGCCACTCGATCCATAACTCGGATCCCATCTCTTAGAGCCTCCACTCGCAAAGGTTGATTCTCGAGTACTCTCCACATTTTCCGTCATTTGGAACAAAAATAAAAGCTATGCCAAAATTGATTCAACCTCGAACCAAAATTACCGGGCAAATAATGCAACTAAAGCTCTGATACCACTTGTTGCTCTAAAGCAAGACTATATCTAGCGACCAAGATGATAAAACTCACTCAGAAATTTTATCATACACTTGGTGTGAGGAAAACACCCAAGACCTTGTTCCCAAAATGAACTAGTGTGCAAACTCCCAATCAATTCAACCAAGCATCAATGAAGAGACACTAAGAACATATAAGCAATCATCAAAGAAGAATAACAACGATATACCGTGGTTCACCGAAATTTGGGCTACATCCACCAAGGAGGATTTCTTCTTTCTATAGATAAATGGAGGAACCCAAAGGTTATACACACACACACACACACAATTTATCTCTCTTAGAAAGTCACTCACGACCTCACATGAACTCACCTCTCAAATGGGAGCTCTATCTCTCTTTAACTTTGACAACTCTCAAAATAGCTCTCAAACTTGTCCTTTACCAAAACCTAGAAATAACACTTGTATTTATAGATTTGAGCCAAAATGACAAATTTGTAAATAAACCAAAACTGAAAAAATAGGAGAGTCAAAACCAACAAGTACCGAAACTTTCAATTCTATATATGGGACTTCTTTGAAGCAAAAGCATTTGATTGATTTTTATTATCTGGTCCAGATGCTCATCTATACCAATATTGTTCAGAATTTTCATAATTATTCCATCCTTGTCTTCAATTGCTAGTTTCTATATGCTGTTAGGATAACATTTCCATTGGTTTGGGAAGGGTCATGTAATAGATGATGATTGAGGTTATTTCAAGCAAGGTCAAGAAGTGTCCATCTCATTTTTAGTCATCTCATTCTCCGCCTTTTGACAACCAGGGGAGTCTACATCTACTTCAATGATAAGGTGGTCAACAATGATAAGATTTTTACCTATTCTCCATTTCTCTTGGGTAGAAAGACGTCCGCGCAATCGGAATTAAAAGTTGAGTTAGATGAGGTCGAGGAATCACTTGCAGGTGAACCAAGTTCCTCATTCCATCCACGACCTCTCGATTTTCCATCACACTCTTCAAGAGAATTTTGCATCCTCGATGATAAAACTACTAAGATTTTTAATTAGGTTGCCAATTTACCCCGTCCAGACATTGCCTCTCACCATCTCTATATGTCAGAGTAGTTTGAGTCTTTCTAATTCACTCATATTGAGTTTCATACTTCAATAACCATCCAGATGGAAGCACGATATCTAGATGTAGCAGGCCTTACTAATGATGGTCGTTTCCTTCATGTATATTACAATGAGTCTAACGATAACGAATAAAGTGGCGGATGTCTTTTTGGTGGTGGTGTGTATTTTGGTGGTTGTGGATGTTTGTTATTTTTTCTTTTTTAGACTTTATATATGATGTTTTCTTATTTGTACTCCTTGTTAGTGATACTTTGTGTGAAGCCTATTTAGCTTCATTAGACATCTTTTTATGGATTTTTCTACGTCATTTTTATCAATGAGTTTGGATTACTTGTTGCATTGCATATTTGATTGTTTAATCTTCAACTCATTTTTGTGTGTCTTTTCTTGACACATTTTGGATTATTGACATTATATCTACTTGATTATCCCAAAGGTTGCCTTTAGGCCATATTTTTTACTTATGGACTGCCATTACTTATCATTGTGTTATCTTTGATTCTTTAGCCTTGTACACTTTCATAGATTCACGGTTTAGTTAGCCTTTGTTATATTGTTATTACCTTTTTGTGACTTGGACTACAATTCTTGAAATACATGTGCTATCTTATTTAATTTCAAGTGAAACAACTCATTGTATGATCTATCATAGCACAATCACTTAAATGAATTCTTTTTTACCTTTGTCAATGCAATGACAAAAAGTGGGGAGAAAGATTAGATTAAGGGGGAGTTCTATTAATAAACATATCTTTATTTATTTCGTAACAAGCTAAAAAGTATGAATTATATATTCAATAAATGAAGTACATTTATCACTTTTATCTTAGAATTAGGATATTTACATGCTAAACTTTATATATATATATATATATATATATATATATATATATATATATATATATATATAGTCTCAGGTGCAGACTAAACCGTGCGCACCCGATGCGGACTTTGTCCTCTTCCTCACATGGTCCCCTCGTGGTCCCTAAAGACATTTTGTTATTTTCCTTAGATGGTCCCCCTCTTGTCTTATACTAAAACCTTAGTTTAAAACTATATATTTAAAAGATTTATAGTTTAGACTCAAATTGGTATCAAGACCTTAAAGATTTTAGAAACTCACCAAATTTTGACCAATCCCCTAATTCTGGTATCATATCCATAAGACGTTCCTTTTAGACTCATAGTAAAAAGACTTTAATGCCCTTGGGATTTGTCCCCCGCATTTACCAAGATATTTTTGGATCCAACCCAGACTACCAACCTATACCCATAACTGATTTAGATTCAGTAGGTTGTTTGACCTCTCATATAGACGGTTGTTCACATTCTGAACACATCCCAGCCAAACACGCAGACAGTAGACAAGTTACTGCTAGTACTATTAATAGTATAATAGACCAAGATAAGTGTATACTCCTTATATTAAGACGATTAATAAAAGACACTCAAATCTTAGAAACAGAGATAAAAAATATCTCTAAAAGACTACTAGAAATAGATAATCAAATTCTTATAGACCTTGTACAAGTTCTACAAGAAATAAATACTAAGACTAATCATATAGAAGTCCTTAACAAAGACATATTAGAAATTAAAACCTTTACTAAAAATCAAGACAGTGAGTTAATAAAACTTACTAAAGAACAAGCTAAGCTTATCCCTAGACTAGATAGTTATCTTCCAAATGGAAATAGTTAGATCAGACTAGAATGAGGTATCAAGAGACCTCTCCATTCAGACTTTATCAGAATTTTATCAAAGAATTTTAGTTAAGATAAATGATGATAGATTTTATTATAAGATAAATGAAAATGAGATTGCCAACACGGCTAAAGAAACTAGACTTATACTAGAAAGATTAAATTTAATTTCTACATCCATAGGAGCTACCTAAAACTATAATAGTAGCTTTGTTAAAGACTTGTATTTAGACTTAAAAGCTAAGACAAAAGGATTAACTACCTTTTATACAGACTTTGTTAAATTCCAACAAAATTTAGCAAATTACCTTAATAATAGGGAAAGCCATAACCTATCCAAAATGGATAGTATTATTAATGAACTTAGACTAGATATGGCCCAAGTAGAAGAAAAATACAAAGAATTTATAAACGAAATTAAGGCCGTATATAATAAACCTTCCCAAGCAGAAATAGACTCTCATTTTATTCTAACTCGTTTAGATAAAATAGAAAAACCTGTATAATGTATAGAAGTGAAAACCATGCAACAATAAGAAAAAGATAATGAAATAAAAGACTATATTACAAATGTTGCAAAATCACTGGTTAATTCTTCAGCTAGACATAATGAAGAAACTTCTGAAAAGACTAGAAAAGAGAATAAGAATTTTAAAGAAGAAATCCTTAGTCAAATAAAAAGGCAAAAATATGATTCAGACTTCTTAGAAAGAATTGAAAAAATACTTGAACAAAAACAGGTAACCACCTATAAATTTAGAGAAACCCTTCCTATAGAAACTAGAGAAAGAAATACCATAGGTAGACGAGTTATAAATGACGGATTAGATAAGACTAGTAAGATAGTTAGCTTTATCCCAAATATTGGATAGAGTAATCATATGCTCTAAAGACTTAAGGATTCATCCTCCAATGTTAGGACATGGTGGAAAGAAAGAAATTCCACTAATCCTCTCCAATGGAAAGAATGGGGTGAAGTTGATGGAAGATTGTTGAAGATTCCATTCATAATGGACAACTGTCAGCCGTTAGATACATAGACTTGTTTAAGGAAGGTGCCACTCCTAAGACTCACAATTATAACATAACCTACCATTGTAGAAATCATGTGTTAGACAAATCCTATACTGAGCTCCAAGTATTTGACTGAGAATGGCTTAGATCTAGAGGAACTGATAGGAAGTTTCAATTACTAACCTTTGGACTCTTTTAAGCAAGAATCCAAGGATTACATAGACCTCAGAATAATATCAACATATTATGTTGTTTATTAGAGGACAAAAGATGGAAAGATTTTGAGAAAAGCTTTATTAGGATAGCCCAATTAGAAATGTCAGATAACATAGGATACTTTAATGTCATTCTGGCATTTATAGTAACCATAGACACAGCCAAATATTTTAAGTTAATCTTATATGCTAGTGGCTATGAAGACTATATTATCCCAGACGCTAATATAAATATAGAATTCCAAAGCTATGTGAAGTTCTCCCAATTTCCTTATGAAGGAATGCAATCGGGAATTCCTAGTGGTAGACTTAATGAAGAAATTTTAGTTAGAACCAATGTTTCAGACTATAATCATACTTACAGTATTAGGAATACTGAACCTATGAAAGAAAAAGCTAAGACCCTTTGGCAATTTCCAGAATTTTAAGAAACTAAGACTATACAAAATAAACCTTTGTTTATTAATCAAGACGACATTACTGGAAATGTTACCATCCAGTTTGGTCCTCCTAAGATTGTCAATAAGAATATCCAGACCGAAGAAATTAGATTTAGGAATATGGGAGAAGCCATAATCAATGATCCTTCAGAAGGAGAATGTAGTAGTAAGACTAGTGCTAGTTTACTAAGACAAGCCCAGGTAATTAGACGAAGAAGATCATTAAAAAAAAAGACTTAATTAAAGAAAAAGATAGAATCCAAAACTTTGGACATGAACCCTCAGAATTGGATATGAAAACATTTAAAGATCAACTTAATAAAAGTCATTCTGTTAGATTTCAAGAAAGAGAAAAATTTAATATGATAGCTGAAGAGCGCATATTAAAATTAAAAGAATATAAGAATACAAAAGAACTTCTTAGAAACCTAAGACTAATAGAAGAAGGAGAATATAGATTAATGCCCGCTACACAAGTAGAACCTAGTAAACAAGAGATAGGAAGTAGTAGTAGGCTAGAAGATGCTCCTAGACTTTTTAGTAAACTAATAGGAATAAATATTCTTATATACTCAATCACCGTAGTAAAGACTAAACATGATTATATAAAAGACTTTCCAACTAGTGATAAGAGTTTCACTCCTGTTAAGACTATGGCAAGCCAAGCCATAAATCCAGTAGGTATATACCTTAACTTAGACAATGTCCAAGATAGGAAGAAGGCTTTAGACGAATGGCGTAATCAAATGAATATGTGTTTTGCATCTAATGAATAATGGGATGTAAGTTCATGTAAACAATACGCTGAGCAATCCATTAGAGGTATTGCAAAAGACTACATAGATAGTTTAATAAAGGCTACAGATGAAGACTCCTTAGCAAAGGTTGAAAAGATGAAAGAAAACTTAGAAGAAATATCAATTGAAGAATATATTCAATTGTTCACATCAGAATTCATTGGAGCCGTACATTTAGCTCAAATCAATGAACAAGACCTAGAAAAAACCAAGTTAGCCCTCTTTAGCATTTGCAAATTAGATAAGATAAATGAATATAGCAATAATTATGAGCAGCTATATTACCAAATTAAATAATTTGGAAAGACCTTGAAAGATGAATACTTTAGAAAGATACCAGCCATAGGAAAAATCCTAATTAATGAATATAGGAATTGACCAGGAGTAGCTGGAGTTAAGAATAACTCCCTTGGTGAAAGAATCAATTTCGCCAAAGACTATATCATATCTAAGAGACGTGATATAACTCAAGGAAAGTTAATAGAAGAAACTTTCAAACAAATCCCTCCAATCAAAGATGAAAGAGACATCGCTCCAATCCAATGGGGATGTGGAAGTGACTCTAAGAAATTCATAAAGAAATTAGAATGGAAGCATAGGAAGTTTAAGACTAGACCTTTAGTATTTCCAAAGAAGTATAAATTTAGACAATCTACTACATTTAGAGAAAAGAATCCTAAGACTAAGAAAAATAGATTTAACCAAGGAAGATATTTTAAGAAAAATACTAGTAAGTATAAGAAGGTTCCTAATTATAGAAAGGAAAATGACGTAGCTCAATCTAAGACTGCCATCAAAGAATGTTGGACTTGCGGTAAAGAAGGACACTTTGCTAAAGACTTCCCTAATAAGAAAGATAAAGAAAATATTAAGATTATTAATACAATATTAGACTATGCAGATCAAGAAGAGTTAGACATCCTATATGCTATAAAAATATCAGACATAAAAGATGATGACAATACTAGTATCTATAGTGCATATAAAGTTAGTGATTCGGAAGACTACAGTGATACTGATGAGTATGAAGACTCTCAGGATACTCTAGACCTATATATGATGCAAGTTAATCAAGACGATTTAGATGATGAATATATAGACTTTGAAGAAGCTTGGTATAAGTGTATATTAAGCCCATTTTTAAAGAAAAGATGGACAGTTAGTAATCCTGAGTTATTAACCTATATACTTAGATGTTACTTTGATGAAAAACATTATTTCACATTTGAGATGAAATGTAGCAAGAAAGACTTTAGATGTGTAGAATGCTTTGAGGTTATACAAATAAAATTATTTATGGTTTGTATTATTTGTCAACTACACTACCATTAAGACTGTCGGAGAACTATATTTAGAACAATTTATATTAGCCAGTATGACGCTCAAATAGACTTAGATATTAAAACATATTATCAAGATATTGATAGAAATATAGCCAAAAGATTGCAAGAAAATGAAGACTTCAAAGGAAAGAGAATTTCGTATGATTTAGAAGAATACCATTCTGATAGTAGTTCAGAAGACCAAATACCCTTAGATATTATAGATAAACCTCAGAAAGGAATATCTATTTTAGAAAAGAATAACTTAGGAATTTCTACTAAACCACATGCTTGTTTTGTAGAATTATTTGTTCAACATAAAGACTATCCTAAAAGACTTTCAGCTTTTATAGATACCAGATGCTCTCAGAGTATTTACAAGGCCAATGCCTTCCTTAAAGACTATTTTTTAGAAAGTACTCAAGAAATCTATGGTAAAGCGTCTAATGGAGATCCATTTACCTTATATTTCCAGACTATTCCTATTTATTTTAAATTAGGAAATCAGACTAACAAAACCGTTAATCATCGATTTTGGATAATGGATCCTCGTCCTAGTTTCACAGTAAACATTATTTTAGGACAAGACTTTATTAGTAAATATCATCCTTATACTCAGTATAACGATAAGATATTAATTAGCGATAAAGAGAAATTTAATATTAAAGCCCCTCTAATAGATCACAAGACTACCCTTGACCTTATACACGTCAAACTAAATTATAGACCCATAAAACATCAGAGTTCTTCAGCTGAGCATGGTGGACCTAGACCTACAACCCAACAAGAATCCTTAGAAATTACTAAACCCTTACAAAAAGAGTGTAAGTGTCCAGACCAAAAGTGTTATAAGCAAATAGCGCTTATACAACAAGACATTTTAGATCAAGCCCAACATACCTTATTACAGGTTCAAGCTATATCCAAATAGAAGAAATGGATATAGAAGTAGAAAAGGAAAAGATTAGGCAACTAGAAGAGCCTACTTTAGGAGAAAATCCCATCGCTAAATGGGATAAAGACCAAAGCTATTGTGAAATCATCCCTATTAACCCAGACGCCACTATTAATGGTGGAACCTATAAGAAAGGATATTCACAAGAAGATAGGGAAGAATTCAAGAAAGACATAGATGAAATGCTTAAGTTAGGTATTATTAGAGAAAGTAAAAGTAGACATAATAGCCTAGCCTTCTATGTTCAAAATGAATTTGAACGTAAAATAGGAAAAAGACGAATGGTTATAAATTATAGGCAATTAAATAAGAATTGTGAATTTGATTCTTATAAGAAACAAGACAAGAATAATTTAATCAATCTGATTGAAGATAGAATTATATTCAGTAAGTTTGATTGCAAATCAGGCTTCTGGAAAATTAAGATGCATCCAGATAGTGTTACATGGACAGCCTTTAATATGCCCCAAGGAAAATACGAATGGCTAGTAATGCCATTTGGATACTTGAATGCTCCTCAAGTTTTCCAAAGAAGAATGGATAATATATTTAGACCTTATTCAGAATTCTGTCTTGTTTATATATATGATATTCTTGTAGCTAGTAAGACTGAGATAAAGCATGTAGACCATCTTAAAAAGATTATTTTAGAATTAGACATACATGGTATTGTTATTTCCGAAAAGAAAATGCAATTATTTCAAACTGAAATAGACTTTGTGGGAATGCATATTAATAAAGGAAAATTATCCTTGGCAGAACACATAACCAAAAAGATTCTTGAGTTTCTAGATCAACTTAAAGATAGAAAATAATTACAATCATTTTTAGGATTGCTTAATTGTGCTGTAGACTTTATTAAAGACCTTGCTTCAAAAAGACAAAGCTTAACGGCCAAATTAAAAGGAATAGACAAAACCAATCCCTTTTATTCGACTAAAGATGATTTTGAAGTAATAAGACAAATTAAAGATGCAGTCTATAATATTCTTTTACTTAAACTGCCTAATGCAGAAGACCAATTTATAGTAGAAATAGATGCCTCTGATAAATAATGGGGAGCAGTATACTTTACCATTGATCATTAGATAAAAAAGAAAAAACTTTGTAGACATAGTTCTGGAACCTTTACAGACCCAGAAACAAGATACACTGCCCATGAAAATGAAGTTTTAGCCATAGTAAGAGCAATAGAAAAATATATGCCATTCCTTGGACCTAAACATTTTACTGTTTATACTGACTCTTCTTATGCATTAAAATTTAGAGATTTAGACTTGTCAAAATCAAGGAATAATAGACTAATTAGATGGCAACAATTGCTTAATGGTTATGACTTCTCTGTTATACATATTAAGGAAAGTAAAAATACCATTCCAGACATTATATCGAGAGAGCCAATGTTTGCTAACACTAATATGATTTCATATTTTATGTTGCAAACAGAAGACCTAGAAGACATGAGTTCCTCTGGAACGAATAGACTGAACAAGGAAGACGTTGCAGACTATCTTAGACGCGTAAGACCAAATGCTGGTGTAACGCAAAGACATACTCATATTCAAGACTCTCAAGAAAGACCAATCCTAGAGAACTTTGACGATATCTTGGTTCCTCCATGAAAATCTAGACAAGATATTATTGCTCAAAATAGACTCATTGGGATGTATTTTCCCCAATATAAACCCGATCAAAGATACCCAAACTTGATCAAATTTAGACGAGAATTTTCAGAAGATGAAAATACTCTTATAGATGCCATATGATGAAATGTGAAGAATAGACTATGGATTGAGTCCAAACAAAATTTGGTAGCCATTGCTAGATTCATGAGGACTCAAAGACTTGCAGTTACCCAGCTCAGTGGTACTGCTATACCTAGACCTCAGATTCAGACTTATGCTCAAACTCTTGGAGAATCCTCTAAAACTAGATCTACTGATTTCTGTTATCAGAAAAAGACTTTTAAGACTAAGATTGTTATACCATTTGGTCATAATAATCTCCCATTAACATAAGATTTTAAGAAAGAAGCTAATAACATTATTGACCATTTTAATATGTTATTATCAGAAATAAATGGAGATGTTAAGGGTTTCTTCAAAGACGTTTCAAAAATATATCTTTTAGAAAATCAAATATGGCTCATATAACTCTTGCAGACCACGGGTTCATTAGACATGTCCAGATAAAAGATATTAAAGACTCTATCGCTCTTGGAAAAATAGTCTATGAGTATGTTAAGAAGGTAGAAGACTTCCTCCCTCTATTTGCAAAAATCTACCAGATTGCTCCAAGTTCCTGTAGAGGAATGAGAGTTGAAGGATTTAGACTTAATTGATTTTCCAATTATATATTCGAAGACGTTGAGATTTTATTAGAAGACGAGACTAAAGAATTAATTATTGATAAATCTAAGCTCCAGGTTGCTCAAGCCATGGAGATAATTAAAATTATGGAGTTATTGAAGGGAGAAGACAGGTGTACACTGCCTACCACAAAGAAGACCTAATAATCCAAGCTGATGATCCATTCAACAGAAGGCTCTAGAAAAATGGTAGAGATAGATTTGCCAGCTAGCCTTAGAATTGTAGGCCTCATTAATGAATTTTTCAACAATGCCCTACCACACCAAGACAAGAAAGACGAAGACACGGATGGAAAAAAAATGGGCGTCTTGTTAGCTGATGAATTATTGAAGATAGAAGATGCCTTGTGCTAGAGCTATAAAAGATGACAAGACTGCAATTAGATTCCCCTGCAGCCTGCAGCTCAGACATGCCCTACACGGGCCCCCATATTTCTTCTTTTCATAAAGAAGAAAAAGACCCTTGCAAAGACGCTAGGATAGAATTATTGCTAGACGACAGATTTACTTTATGTAAAGTAAATAGTATAAGACTTTAATAATTTGTATCTATTTAAATCGAATCTCTTTTGGTAGCTGGTTACCAGTCGATTGTAGTGCCCTTGTGCTATAAAAGGGAGCGTCCAGCTGAGTTCTAGACATCAAGAGTCAGAGAGTGATTATTTGTTAGACTTCTAGTATTAGAGAGAGTGTATGCTTGTAGAAAGTAATATGTATATGAGTGAGTAAACCTCTCATAGTTAGGGGAGAGGGGAGAGTTGTAACTACTTATGTTATGCAATAAAAGTATTTTCTTTTCCAGAAATCTCTTATGTTAAGTTGTTATTATTTTCCAAATTGTCTCCAACTTTATATTCATAGAGGACTATTGTGTGGAACCTCTGGTGTAGCACACAAGGTGTTATACTGGTGAACCGCCATCAGGTGCCGATTTGTCGTGAGCCATTAGCCAGGTGGGCGTTAGGCGTGAAGCCGTACAGGCAGGAAACGGGTTCAACACTAAAGTAATGGATTGAGGTGCAACACATAAAGAGAGAGTTGCAGGAGATCGACACCAGAGAGGAATAGTAACAAGGCTGAAGAGACAAAGGGAAGAATGTAAAGATATTGCAGACCAGAAGGAAGGTATAACTCGAACCAAACCCTTAACTATTCTACATATTATTGTTTTAAAAATAATCTTATATGAGCTTACAAATCACTAAAGACTTTTTAGAATTTATTAATCAAACAAGTTTAGACATAACTAGAGAAATTCAAGATTGGACTCTTACAGACTCCAAAGACAAAGAACTTATAGAAATTGTTTTAACATACGCAGGTGGTACTTTCAAATATATAGACCAGATTATTGAGTGGTTAGGAAGAGAAGTACCTAGAATATAAATAATTAGAACAGGGATCTGTGATCTCTTTAGACAAAAATTAAGAACTGAAGATTTTGCAGAAGAACAGTCAAGACCTGAAAAATATCAAGAATACACTAGGATACTTAAAGACAGTATAAACATATTAAAATTTATTAGACAAAAAAGGTTAGCTGAAATAAAGGCTATTTTAATTAGAGCCGGAGGAATCCTCCATCTTCTTAAAAATGTAGCGACAGTTGCCCCTAGAACATACCGTAGATTTTTGTCATCTGATGGTGATAATAATTTAGATGAATTTATAGGCAACGATATAATTGATATTATTAATCAAATATATAAAGAAACTAGACAGATAAACCCACGATACCGTATAAGGTATTTAAGACTAGAATATTTTCCATCAAATCCTCTTTCAATTTCTAGACTTCCTAAAGAAACTATTTATATAGATAATCCTCGCTATTCAGAACTCCAATACAATAGTGACGGAAGAAGCTTAAGAAGTAGCAGCAGCTCTGAAACTTCTACACTTAGACTTCTAGATTAATTAGGCTTTAAAATAAGCTTAGAAGACCTTAGAAATCATTGGGGTACAAATTAATATTCCTAAAAACATTAGAAAGAGAAGGTGGTCCCTAGGCGGTCCATAAAAGACAAACGCGGTCCTAAGACTTGTTGGATGGTGGCTAATCCGATATTGATCCGCATGAGAGACGGAATCTCTCTCTATATATATATATGTGTGTGTGTGTGTGATGAATTACCTTCAATATATTTTTCATAACTTGTATACCTTTAATTCTATCTTGTATAAACTGGTATTATTGATTCTTCTTGTGTTTAGTGGACAACAACTAAATATTAATTAGTTATTATTTGAATATTTGTAGTATAGGTTGATCTTGTCTTTTTTCAGACTATGTCTTTATGTCATGGGTCATTAAATTTACTTATAATGCTTATAATTTTATTATTATATATTTTATCATGGAATAGACAGAGGGAGATTATAAGAGTATGCATAATACTAATGTGACCTAGATTTTCTTATCTTGTTGCCGAAATATACTTTAAGTTTTATCCTTGAGATCGTTTCGACAAAACTTTGTTCAAACCATTAAATATACATCCTTGAAGACACGTATCCTTTTCATATGTAATGCTAAACCTATTTTGAAAAATCTTTTGAGATCAGTATATACATTAGATAATTTAAACTTTGAAGTTATTTCAAAATTAGACTTATTATCTATTTCTAGGTGCTACAGTCTGTTCACCTTAGCATCTCTTAAGTGAAAGCCCTTTCTCTAGAAGTGCACTTGACCAGAGTTTCCTTCATTATTTATATGTGTAGGGTTTATCGAATCATTACGGCAGCAAAGAATATTTTTGCTGCTGTAAATCTGTACATATCAACTCAAAAAGGTTGATTTTTATTAGATTCTTCACATCTTTTCTAGGAAATCCTGAAACACTAAAGATATTGTCATATCTATTCACTTTTTGGATCTTGTAACTTCATAAGAAGGCTACACCTTACCTACTTATTCCTCAATCCTCTCTTGCAAGCTTCAACATATATGTATATGGGTTTAGACTTCATTTTAAGAGGAGAGTGTGAAGTGTGATTTTTGTGAGGCAAAATAGGTTGAAAATACATGCTTATGCATTCTTGCCAGAAGATTCACTTTTAAGAGAGAAAAATATTTATAAATTTAAAACTTATTTTTATGTAGAATTTAGTATTCTTCTAAGTTTTAATTATGTTTTTATCTTCTTTATACTTTTATTATATTTTAAGTTTTATCACTTGTGAAATAAAAATGTTTTGGAGTAATTTTATTTTCTTTATAATCTTTTAAACCTTGAACAAATCTCTTTCTAATTTGTTCCTGAATTATTTTTGGATTTTACGTATCTCAAAAATATATTTATGAGTTAAGCCACACTCATTTGGAGGCTTCTTAAATTTGTTCCAAAATTTGGAACACAAAGTTCTTCTACTTTAAAAGGCGGACTTGTTGTTAGTGGCCTGAAGAATAAATTATTTGGAACCAAAATCGGTGGCGGTTGTGAAGTGTGCTCCAGCTGTTAACGCCTTCCCATTGATGGAAGATTTGGTGAGAAAGCGCATTAGGAGGATGTTTTGCATTAGGATTGAAAGTCGTTGTTCCCCACTATAAGTTTCACCATAGTTCATTTGTCATTTCATTGGCGCGATATTTTTTCCCATTGTACACACATTATCCTAGTGACCTCTAAATACCTTGTCAGGTCCCGATAACTTCTCCTCCCATCATAAGACCTTAGGTCCTTCTCCAAACCCTGATTCAAAGATCGCTAAGCTCTCCAAGCTCCATTTGACTTTGGTCAAATCTCCAAATTTAAGATAAGCTCATTATATATTCATAGGTCTTTGAATCCCCTTTCCAACAGTCCATACCATGTACAAATCGACCTTACAGTATGCGCGTACTCACCTTTTTATTCTAATCCTGATTTAGAGGCCACTGGAGCTCCCAGCCCCATTTGACTTTGTTTAACTCTCCAACCCTATAGAATCTCATTTCACCTTCATAGGGCTATGAATACCCTTTCTAATGGTCCATACCGTTTGCGAATCGTCCTTATAGTTCGCGGGTACTCACCTTTTTATTCTAAACTCAAATCTAAAGGCCACTGAGCGCTCCTGAGCCCCGTTTAGCTTTGATCAACTCTCCAAACTGAGTAAATCTAATTGCACCTTTATAAGCCTATGAATACCCTTTTCAATGGTACATACTTTACGCAAATGAACCTTATAGTTCACATGCACTCACCTTTTTACCCAAAACCCTAATTCAGAGGCCATCAGGCACTCCTAAGCCCCTTTTAACTTTGTTAAACTCTCCACCTCGATGAATCTCATTGAAATTTCATAGGGCTTGGAATCCCCTTTCCAACAATCGTTACCATGCACAAATTAGCCTGTTGATTCGTGCGTATTCACCTTTTTACTTCAAGAACCCCATCGAGAGGCCGTCGGGCACTTTCGAGCCCCTTTTGACTTTATTCAACTCTCGAACCTAGGAGTGGCCTAATATATTTTTATAGGGATCTGAATTGCCTTTCTAACTAACCCAATCGTGCAAAATGTGGACTTGTGGTTTGCATTTTATTCCCTTTTTAATAAAAAGTCCTTTTCGGACTGCTTATAGGCACTCCCGACCATTTGTACTTTACTTCTCCAATAAGAAAAAGGTATGTCGATAGGCACACTAGGTCCTATGACAATTTCCAAACCCTTGAACACTAATTTTTACTATTTAAGGAGGTCATGACCTCATTCCCAAGGACCCTTTTTAGCAATCTGAACATTCCTTGTCTCGAAATCAGTGCGCGACTTCTATAAAAAACCCAACTTTCCAACTTTCCTTTCACCTTTATTACTTCAACTTTATACCACCTTTTTTTTAACTTACCTCACCCCTACTTTACCATCATACCACCACCATAAAATCAACCCACTTTCCTTAAAAAATCAGTGGTAAAATCTTATAGGAGCTCTACTCTTACTATTTCATATTTCATTTAATTAGTGTTGTTTATTTACTTTTCTTCCACTTTTGTTATCGTTTAGTCTTACTCCATTATCACACATCAACTAATATCCTTTTTTTATTACTAGTATTCACATAGTATATTTTCGTAAAATAAAAAAAAGGCAAAAATGGTTTACTTATATACCCCAAAGTAATTTTTCCTCACCTTTTCTACACTTTTACACTTCTGCACATATTTTAAAAAAAAACTAAAGAGGAATCCTAAATTTGGGTTTATGGGATAAACCTTACCTTTGTGATTTGTCGAACTACGTGGACTTTGATGCCTATTATGGATACATAGGAGTCCCAAACCATTACTTGGATTCGAGTCCTATTTTAATCACTGTGCTACTTTTGTTTATATATTATATTTAGTAGTATTGCGCGTATGCACACACCTACATATTAGTGTTCCCACCCAACATGCACATTCACTTTCTCAAAGTTAATCGTGCTTCGGTGGACACTACCATCATATTTTCTATTATTCTCTTTTTTCTTGTACTCCTTAGGTTGAATCATCTTCGTCCTTCCCATGACGCGAGTATGATGATTCTTTTTTCTCACTTATTTTCACATCGCACACATTGTACACATGAGTTATATCTTGGATAAAAAGGAGAACATTATGATATCCCATGAGAGACTAAAAGTGCAAAATGGGTGCCTAATACCTTTCCATTTCGTAACTTAGTCCCCGGACCCTTGATTCATTTGGTTTCGTATGCATCAGTTTGTCTTTTGATGTTGTTCTTTGATGGATGGATACATTCTTTTGCCTATTTTGAGCAAAATACGCTGACGACCTCATATTCTACATCCCCCCTGATGACAGCCAATTTATATCCATGATATCCCATAAAGATCGCTTGAATGGCGAACAGGGGACTCCTATTATCGAATCCCCACGTACACCGAGAGAGATTTTACCTATTCTCGAATCCCCACACACCCATTGTGGGGTTTTCCTCGCACACCTTGGTCCGATGATATATTGTTTACCTTTTTGCACTTATGTTCGTTAACCTAACATTAAAGATCAAATTAGATGTAATCTACTTAGTAAATAATTTTTAATGTACACCTTAGGCTTTGTCATCTTTACCCTTAAAAATAATTAAGAAAAAATCTTGTCTCTTTATTAATAAGTGATTTTAATTGGATATCCACCGTCCATCTTAGTTTTGAACACAAACACTCTCATAAGAGATACGAGTGTTCATATTTGCATGAGGAAAATAATGTCATGTTCTAAAAATAATAATACCAAACCATGTGGTAAGTAAGGCAATAAAGGCATGATATAATAAGCATTAGTTTCATGTATGTATTATTAAAATGATTGGTTACAAAATACCTAACTATGGATCAATATCCTTGATACATTGCCCTCCTTGTGTTTATTTGAATATGTTACTCCTAAAAAAAATATTTATTCCTTGCAGATAACTTCATCTTGCTAACTAACAGATTCTACCTTGATTGGAAGTCAGTCTCCTCCAGAGCATTCAATTCTTATTCAACATTAACTTAGGTTAATTTCTTCTCCAGATATTTTTTCTCCGTAAGAAGATCACACTATATTGAATCATCTATAATTCATCGATGCCACTAGATTCCTCATCCTTTTATTAAGAGTATTAGTCCTAATCAACCGATAAATTGGCTTCCCATGTATCAACTTATGCTCTCAACTCAAGGTAAACTGAAAGGAAAACAATAATGGTCATCAATTCAGTCAGAATGTCTACTCAATGTCCCCATGCTGAGAAAGGATAAAGCAAGTTGATTTCATTCTAGCGAGAAAATAAAAATTATTTAAAGCCTTAAATGGAACCTTAACATAACTTCAAACAAATTTTGAAGATTATGAAGAATTTGAGTGACAAAAGTAGGGATTTGACTAGGTATAAAGGAGAACTTGCAACTGTTTCTCCACATTAGAGGGAGATGCAACTGGTACTTGATAAGGGCTTGAGACATCACTTGGGTGAATTTCCTCATGAAAAACATAAACTCCTCATAAGAAAATAACTCACGAATGGACAAAATCGGTGATATGGTCTCAGT